>UFQX01000309.1:0-272217 GCA_900497675.1 Arapaima gigas
AGAGTTGAAGCAGTTTTGTAAGGAGGAATGGTCTAAAATTCCTCCAAGCCGATGTGCAGGACCGGAAACGTTTAGTTACAGTTATTGCTGCACAAGGGGGTCACACCAGAAAGCAAAGGTTCACATACTTTTGCCCCTCACAGATGTTATTGGATCATTTTCCTCAATAAATAAATGTCCAGGTCTAATTTTTTGACTCATTTGTTTCACTTGGTCCTCTTTGTCTACTTTTAGGACTCGTGTGAAGATCTGATGCAGTTTTAGGTCAAATTTATGCAGATATATAGCAAGTTCTGAAGGGTTCACAAACTTTAAAGCACTACTGTATACTTTGAACCAACAGTGTTTTACCTTTGTTGACCTTTATCTGGGTGGCTGTTTTGTCCAGTGTTAAATAATCGGCTTTACAATGATTCGCCTTAACACGGTATTCTTACTGTATCAGTTCGCTGTATCTATGTTTAGTGGGGATGCTGCGGCAGGAGTGGATTTTCAACCAAGGACCTTCATGTTGCAAAGCAACATCCTTAAATGCTACACTAACTGCTGCCCTATTTTGCACATAAAAAGGAATATTTTTCCACATCATTCTGCAAGCTTCAGTGCAGCAGAAAGGACTTTGCTGCTCTTTAATCTGTAGACCTGCTGTGTACACAGCCCAGGTAAAACGGGTTTAAAACGGACTCCAGTGATGTTCCCTTCCTCATGGTGTCCTGCCTTTTTCAAGCCTGCATGAGTTTATAATTGATGAATTAGTCATAAGCACTGCAGTGCAACAGCTAATTCATCACAGTGGACACTGAGACGCCCTCTTATTCAGCTGGTCCACTAATGCTGGTCATGTGCGTCATTAGAAGCCTGACGTTGATGCCACTTCTGGGGCGGTTTGGTAACATTCACCCTGCACTTGGCATGGCCTCCTGTATAGTTTTGAGTTGGCTTTCTGAAAAGACACCTTGTGATGCCCAAGTTAGTTTGGGATAATTACAGTCCATTTTGACTGTCCGTCTGTTTTCTCATCTGCCCCCACCCCCACCATATTGTAATGTTGAAAGGAGGTTAGCCGTACACTGTCAGTCGGTCAGGTAGAGGGAACGCAGACGGAGGAAGTGGTGTCGCTTGCACTTTGTAGGACACAGCACCTCGGTGCCATGCAGATGGGTCCAGCGGAGTTCACCTGCCCGCATAGAAATGGGCATATCTCTCATTCCCTGGAGCTCAACCCCCCCGGTTGGGAGCCAGCTCAGATTGCCAAACGTGATTCTCACTCATTCCGTCACACATCTGCTGGCAGTCGGCACCTTGTAGAGCAGGTGGGGCCAGGAGGGGAGGTGGCGGGATGACTTCCTGCTGAGATCTGAACACCTGCCCCTCATCCGTGCCCCTCCTTGAGGCTTCTGGGGTTGGGGGACTCGGGGACGTGTTGTCCTGCGTACGGTACCCCACACCTCCGTCCTATTGTTTACCTAGAGGTGAAGGACAACAGAAGACAATGCACACCTGCTTCACACTTCCTCTTCCTTTGGTACTTTTCAAATACGTGTCTGGCCTTCTGAGGCACTGACATGTGCAGACAGGGAGTAAAGTGCCAACTTGAACCCAGCTCCGGTTTCCAGAACATGAAGCTCACCGGACGTTCTCACGCTCATTCCCTCAGTCTAAGCGTCACCTGCTCCCCCACCCACCGCATTGGCCCTGACAGTGCCAGAGCCCCAAAACCCCACATCTCCACACGCTGATCTGTCTGTCTCCCATTTCAAAAAACCTGGGCACCTACAGCTGCCAGCATGGTTATGAAGGTGCACCTGTCCTCCGCTGCGTACCCCCGCCATCCGCTGCCTCCCCCTGCTGATCAGCCAGCCCGTTAGTGTTCCCTGAACGGCCATGTGCAAAAACCCTTCCGCACTGGTTAATAAGAGCTTGCTTGTTTCGTGGGAGCTGAGGGGTGGGGTGGTGGTGAACAGGAGCCAGGTATCTGACCAAGACCGGTCCAGGGGAAGGGTCATTTGGAGCGGAAGGGGCCTGGCAGGTTCCCGCACACTTAAACGGGGCATTAACCTGCACTCTTGCACAGTGCCCCTAACAAGGCGGGCATATTGATTAAAAAGGGGATTCAGCAGCGGCCTGGGGATGAAGCGGCAGCTGCTGCGAGGCTCCCGGCCGGCGTTCTCTGAGGGCCCCGGCATCTATCATCTCAATATGGCGACGGGAGGCCATTTGTGTTGTGTTAATTTCCCCCAATAAATCAGTAATTATCGCAGCCCTGTCCCCGCTGTTTATCCCGCAGCTGTTTTTCCATTTGTCGAGAGAGCGGGTGTTCTCCGAGGACCGCACACGTTTCTACGGTGCCGAGATCGTCTCCGCCCTCGACTACCTGCACTCCGCCAAGATCGTGTACCGGGACCTCAAGGTAAACAAACAAACAAAAAAAAGAACACAACAGAAACGCCAAATAAAAAGTGCAGGAGTGAAAGTAATCAGAAAAGTAATCAGATATTTTTGTCCTGTGTGTGTGTGTGTGTGTGTGTGTGTGTGTGTGTGTGTATGGCTCTGCTTGGGAAATGTGTAATTAAAAGCTCCAGAGTTTGGGGAGGTGAGGATAGTGTGGCTCGGAGAACATCAAACTCGCACGTCTGTAAAAGATGCCACCCCGTCTTGCTCGCAGCCTTGGACTAAGTGTGTGTTAACAGTGCCAAAACTGACGAGGGGAAGAAAGAAAATAGGCAGTGCTATTAAAATTAAAAAAGCCCTTTTTCGGGGTGAATAGCCTAAAGTTTCCTCTCCCCACCTTGTAAAAAATGTAAGTGAGACTAGTTAATTGCTGTTTTATGTGCTCAGTAGTGGACTAGTTGGTGATGCTGTGTGGCTTGTGTGTTATAATAAAGAAAAGGACTTTAGATCCATTCACATGGAAATAATGCAAGTGTAAATGTCTGAGGAGGCAGTTGATCCACTTTTGTTGGAAAATGACAATATAAGGACTAAAGGGGGATAACAGTTCAAGTTTAACACCTTAAGGTAATGGGGCCTACATTGTGTCATGCCTGCCTGGAGTGCTGTTGAGGGCTTCTAACTTCATGACCTGTTTCTCATTGCCCTCCCACAGCTGGAAAACCTCATGCTAGACAAAGACGGCCACATTAAGATTACAGACTTCGGGCTCTGCAAAGAAGGCATCACTGATGCTGCTACCATGAAGACATTTTGTGGCACCCCAGAGTACCTGGCCCCAGAGGTAGGCTTACGTTAAATAGAATAACAGGGAGAATCTGTACAGCACTGACTGCACAGAGACCGTGAAAAGTGAGCACACGTTGTCAACCTGGAAAATGCGTGTATGGCACGAACCAGACAAAGTAAGTAAAGGAAAGCCTGCCTACCAGTGGCCTATATCACTAATTTAAGGAGAAGTGTTGTTAATCCAGTGTCATTTAAAAAAATAAAAAAATAAAGTTTCCAGCCAGTGGACTTTTTACTGGTACTGTATGTTAAACTCTTCCTTGTAAGAACCAAAAAAAAGGTTTTAAAGCATCTTTCTGCAGGTGGGGCCTGCTGATGATTGAAGTGATATCGGGATACAGGAACATTTTTGTGAACTCCAGACCCAGGGTTAGCCAGTACGACATGCTAACATTAAGGGTACAGTGTCGGGAATCATCCACATTCTTGTTCCCTGAGAATATGCTCTGTCTCCTTCGTCCTCCTACAGCAGTGGATTGAAATCCACGGCTCCCGTGCATCAACGCTTCCAGTAGACAAAAAGCTCGGTCCAAGCTGCTGTGGGGGGAAATGCATATTTATCGAGTGCAGAAGAGGGATATTAGTGTATGGTGTGTGTGTCTGGGGGGGGTTGGGGGAGTGTGGGGGTGGGACATAGATTCCACTTGAAAAAGTACGGGAGACAATTTGGCGCAGCGCTCTGTTTTGCTGGGGCCCTCCGCTGTGCCAGGAGATGATTTGAGTGTTGGTTATTTTTCACAAGAGTATGTGATTGCACAAAAAAGTACATGCTAAATAGAGGCAGATGGTGGCAGATGGGGGAGGTTGGAAGAAGGTGGCTGGGAAACCTGGAAATCGACACCGCCGTACTGGTGTAAAAATAACAGAACACGCCGCGCGCCAAGTTCCTGAGATGCAAAGTAGCCGGGATTAAAACGGGGAGATGAGGGAGAGGGGAAGGATGAAGAAGGTTTGTGTATTTATTTATTTATTTATTTTTATTTTTTATTTTTTATTTTTTTTAAAGGGGGGGTCCAGGGAGGGGTTGCAGTCCGATCTTTCGGGTTATGACAGCGAGAGTCTGACACTTTCCAGCGCATTGAGTGGCAAATGGGTTTTTTCCCCCCCCTCCCTTCTTCCTTCTTGAGAATTCAGAATTTACTATGTTTCTTGTAAACTCCCGATCTGTGCACGATTGGGGAAGTACTTTAAACATATTTTCTGCTGCTCCATCGCTGCTACTTAGCGCAGTTCCAGTCATTTTGGACAGATTTCGGGTGTTGTGGTGGCTGCGGCTCCGGGTGCCGATGTTACGTTAAACAATGGTCAGTGTTCGGCTTCTGCGCCTTACTGGTAAATTAAGCGAAGCTGTCACAGAGCAGATGGAAATCATTCAAATTTCTGACCCTTTAAGTTTCTAGTAATCAGAAGTCCATAATTCTTGCCAACCATTTTAAAGTGGTAAACAGTAAATAGAAAATATATTGGAATGGAATAATGTCTGGAAAGAGCTGAGTGTACTTCCTTAAAAACTGCCATTGTTTTCAGATTTAAATGAATGAAAATAACACTTTGTGTGTTTAAAACACACGAAGTGCGTAAATTGTCATGTATTATGTTAGCAACTGCATCAACGTTTATTTCTTTATCGAACATCTGATGTTGCTTAGCCTGGGTTTTTCCCTTTCGTTTTAAGAAAACAAATTTTGTTGAGTGCTATTATAAATGCTGTGTCTTTTGTGCTTTTTGTGATGCGTGTTGTAATCTCCTCATGAGCAATGTTTTACTGTCAGTCTGTTGGACAGCTGTCCCAAAGCTGCCATTTCTGCAACAACTTCTATAGCTTGTGGAGAAACATGCGCTCAGAAAACATCTTTCTTGAAAATGAAGAGGACACAGGAGTACTTGTGTCTCTGCTCGTGTGTGGGTGTTTATGTGTGCTGTTGGGAGGCTGTGCTGGGTTTGCCTATGGGCATCTGTGTTGTCTCACCATATATGTTTAGTAGGATTTGGGTGACCACTCGTGCTCATTCAACTGCATGCATTTCTGTGCATTGTGCCTTAATGCGGTGTGTGTGTGTGTGTGTGTGTGTGTGTGTGTGTGTGTGTGTGTGTGTGTGTGTGTGTGTGTGTGTGGTGTGTGTCCACCAGAGCGGGTGGAGCCGGCTGTTTCCTCAGCCCTGCTGGGGCGCGGGCCTGGTGGAGCCACAGGCCTCCTCTCTCTTCCTCCAGCCCCAGCCAGTGCTGCCAAGGGCCCAGGCCTGGGAGCAGCAGCCATGCCACATGGCCACCCGAGCAGGGCCTGTTCCTCCCCTCCGGGCTCCCCGTTCTGCCTGCAGCTCCAGGGTGGGAGTGTGGAGGAGGAGGAGGAGGAGGACCAGGGGAAGGTGGAGAGGGGGATGAGGAGGGGCTGGCTCTGTGTGCGCTGTGCAAACTGCTTGCGCGGATGCAGGCTTTGCTCATGTCTGTTAGTCTCAGGGCCCCCATGACTACACTGCAGCTCACCTAAAGCACCACAGGGCAGCAATACACAGAGAACACCCAGCTTTGAAGCATGTGGAATTTCATGAGCAGGGAAAATCTCCCATCTGGTACGGCCGTGACTCATGTTGCTCGCCCGTTTAGTGCCCGAGTTCTATTTTCGATTCCAAAGTGCAACGTTACTCGTGCTCTGTGTTTTGTTTTTTTTTTTTCCCCCCCCTCATTCAATCAATAAATTGTAGGAGTCATACGTCTCCCTGTGTAGGTGGCCTATCGACTGCAGCGCACGCACGTCTCCACGGGCGGCTGATTGCTGTGTAATTTGTCGAATTGTCCGTTAACTCTGAGCTCAGTTCAGATTCTTCTCGTGTGAACTTTGAGAAGAGGGAAAAGCCTGTTAACCGAGCAGCTGCGAAGTGGGCTGAAAGTCACCTCTCAGTAATCTCCTATGATGGACAGTAAATTTGGCAAGTAGTGCCTCCTGATACTTATTTTGAGAATATCTTCATTTTTGTTATGCTGGTCGACTGGTTTTTGGGTTCTTTGTCCGGTCCAATTGGCGCACGGGCTCAGGATGATTTTGTCCATTGTCTAACAGCTCCGCTTGGCCCCGGACAGCCACCCGGACATGTGGGGAACTATAGGAACCTGACTCCTGTGTATCGCTTGTAGCTGACAGGAAGAAGGGAGCCATCCGTGTCCAGGTTTGTCTCTGGGTGTAGATTAGAGGAGAGGCATCATTATTTGCAAAATGTGGAGCATATGCCTGGCTGGCATTTGGCCAGCGGCGCTTGTCATTAAGCAGACACATTAATTAGGACTCTCCTTCATACGGGCTGCCTTTACGCATCTGAAGGCAGGGTCCAGCTTCAATGCATGGCTTTGATACCTCGGCCACAGCTAAGGTGCGGGCCTCTACCTGGCCAGCTCAGTGATGGGGGGTTTGAGGGTCACGGAGCAGACTTCTTCTCTCCGCGTTCTGTCTTGGTTTGCCAGACGTAACTCGGGTGACCAGTCATCGGGGCTGGATGTGGCGTTGGCAGAAGCTGAATGATGCTCTCGCAAACTCTTTTGAAGTGCTGCCATTGTTGTTCACATCTCCACCAAGTCATCCACTGGCCACCGTGTTGGAATTGCGCCACTGTGAAAACACGGGATGTTTTCTGATACAAGGATGTCTTCTGATAGAACGTGGACTGCAGTGTGGCTACACGGGCCCATCTGTCTGTCTGCCCTTCAGGTACTGGAGGACAACGACTACGGCCGGGCGGTGGACTGGTGGGGGCTGGGTGTCGTCATGTACGAGATGATGTGCGGCCGGCTACCCTTCTACAACCAAGACCACGAGAAGTTGTTTGAACTCATCCTCATGGAGGACATCAAGTTCCCCCGGACCCTCTCGGCCGACGCCAAGTCACTGCTGTCTGGCCTGCTTATCAAGGACCCCAACAAAAGGTGGGAAACCGTGCTGCTCCAGCATCAACTCGGTGACCTCAGCCACCAGGTTGGCTGGGATCCGGTCGACACTCTGTGGATAGAGCTGTTCTGTACAACGTGCTGTTATAATAATCCAGAACCTGTGTGTAAACTGTGTAACGGTTTTAATGAATGCTTCAGAATCACATTCCACTTATTTATGGTGATTTTCGGTTCTGTTGCGTATCATTTTGTTTGTTTAACTTTTGAGTTACATGTGTCACTATTTACTGTGTATAATTTATTTCTTTTTCTACAGGCTTGGCGGCGGTCCGGATGATGCGAAGGAAATAATGCGTCACAGCTTCTTTGCTACAATTGACTGGCAAGACGTCTATGATAAAAAGGTATCGTGGATGGGGGCTTTAGAATGAACTTCTCCTGGGATAAATGTGTAAAGTTTGCGCGCCGCTAGACTTCCTGTAGAAAATCTGTAACCCTCCAACCTCATGAGTGGTACAAACTGGACTTCCCTCCTTGTTCCTCTCCCAGTTGATACCTCCCTTCAAGCCTCAGGTCTCATCAGAGACAGACACTCGGTATTTTGATGAAGAGTTCACAGCTCAGACGATTACCATTACTCCACCTGAGAAATGTGAGTCATGCCACCCTGGTCCATCTGTGTCATGGCATAAATTAATGGAAATTGACACTTTTTTTAAATTAATGAGATGTTTTTGAGGATTCCAACTCAGAGCGAGAGTCTCTGTTTTGCAGTTGACGAGGATGGAATGGACTGCATGGACAATGAGCGACGGCCACACTTCCCTCAGTTCTCCTACTCTGCCAGTGGGCGGGAATAAGCGCCAGTACAGCGTCGTCACCATCCTCGGCTAGCACTGGAAAAATGAGGTCTTCAGCATTTCTGTCCAAGCTCTGCCCCTACCTGAGTTTGCCCCCGTCTTCTTTTCCCTCCCCTGGGGTCGTTATTTATTATTCTAGATGGGGAGGACCATTCCAAGTATTTATTTGTTTTTGTTGTTGTTTTTCTTTTCCTTTTTTTTTTTTTATAGGAACTTGTTATAGGAACTTGGGATTTTGCACGTAGGGTCAGGCTGCGGTCAGTCTGGCCCACTCTAAAGGTCCCTCCAACAACATGGTTGTCTGCACAGGGCAAACTGTTTTGCATGTGTTTTGTTGGTTTGTTTTTTAAAATTTTGTTTGCATTTGTTTGAGAGCCGTTCACATTCCTCATAGGGAACAAGAACAAAAACGCTGCCTTACTCTTGTTTTCATTTCAGCATTTGAGATACAGACATTTTGTTGGGTGGGTGGGTGGGTGGGTTTTTGTGGGGGTGTTGTCACCATTCAGCTCGTGATTCACAGGAACCCTTCAGCCCACATTGCCGCCGCGGCTCGCCCTCCTCGGGAGGCTCCGGCTGGGCCGTCCGCTCACCTCATGGGGTTAGCGGCGGCCTGCATGCGGGAAGCCCATTCACGCTTGGAAGTTGAAACTGCCATAAACGGTTCACTCAGGCTGCACAGACACAGCGTCTGTGCTCAATTCAGACACAGGTCACACCCCCCTCTGGGTTTCTGCTGCCGGGGGGGGGCAAACAGCACTACTAACACTTTGGGCAAAACGGTTCCTCCTCCGCACTCTCTCTCATGGATTAAAGGCAGTTGTCGTACACGTGTCTCCAATGTCTAATGTGTTTTCTCTACCATTGACCTCAGGCTTGTAATGATAGACTGTCAAAAAATGGGTGTTGGTGTAGTTTGTAGGTATATGTCCAACTGTGACGTGTTTGTTGTTCTTGCGGCTGCTCGGTGGAATCAGGTGCTGTGCTAAGAATGAGGTGACCTGTGAAAGAGGGTGCAGTGCCACGGTGGACAGCACAATCCCCTGCTGCGCTCAAGAAACCTCAACATGTGTGCACACTCGGGCAGGCATACAGTACAATACCGGATTTCACAGCTGTGTGGGCTGAAGGACCCCTGTGTCCCGCAACAGCAACACAACCGAGCGGTTGCATCGAGGGTCTATTCTAACCAGGGTCCGCAGCTAACGTCTCCTCCACAAGAATAGAAAGGTCAAAAGCTTAGGTACGTACACTCCAGACACCAGAGAGATCTGCTCTCCGTGAATGATACTCACTGCACACCGTCTTATTTTTGTATAAATGTAAGAAATTGGGCTCATGTCAGACACTTTTCCCCTCCCTATGGTGATGTAAATATGCAATGCCCCCCCCTTCTTTTTTTCCACATATCATTGCTAGAGAGCAGTTCTTGTGTTATTGTATTACTAGCTGGCTGACAAAAATAAATGTAAAAGAAAGCAAAAGCTAAACAAAAAAGACAGAGGGGAGATGTAAATCTAGGGTTTTTGTTTAATAATGATGTTGATGATGATGATGATGATGATGCTTCCTGTTTGTGCTGGGAAGCTACTGACCGGCCTGGGTGGTGTTGGGGTCCAGGGCCGTGGCCTCCAGTCGGCTCACGTGTGCGTTCACAAGAACCTTGAATATGTGCGGAGCCGACCAGCGATGCGAGGGGTACGGTGCGCACTGTCACGCGTTCTTTCATGCTTAAGATGACAGCATGGCTTATTTTTTATCTTTTTTCCAACACACAGTGATTGCTTCAAATTTTGTGTTTATTTATTTCTCCTAAGTGAATTGTTGATATTTGTTGTTGTTCTTGTTGTTGTTGTTAGCATTATTGTCCAGTCTTTTGTTCTGGATTAAAAAAAGGCACCTCCAAATGGCTTAAGAATGTAGTTGGGCGCAATGCTATGGCCTTTAAGTTTTGACTATTATTATTTTTTTAAAATCTTTTTTTGCTTGTTTGTTTTCTTACCAAACTATTACACAGTAAGAACCCTGCGAGAAAACTTGGCTCAAGTTTTCTTGTTACCGTGGTAGTATTTATTTATAATATTCAAATGCACACATTTCAGGGGCTTCACAGTTGACACTGTTCCGTTTATTTATTATTTTGGCTCACTGCAGGTCACTTCGATATTTTCACAGCGTATGATGTGTTTTTTTTCCCTCCCCTAGCAAAAGGGCTGTGTTGCTGGGAACTGAGTGAAAAGCTGCTTCGTTCCTGTGGCATCTGGTAATCCCAGTGTCTCGTTACATTTGTATGTGTTAACTACACAAGCGTGCCACTGAAGACGCTGCTTTCAACGAACACACTGGGTGTTTTCGGCGGTCTCAGACACTGTGGTGTTTCTAACACTTTGCCAGTTAATATGGGGAAGCTGTAGCCACTTTGAAAGGGCTGTGTGGTTTGAAAGCTATTACACATAAATCAGTGTGTACTATTTATTCCGCCCTGTCTAATAAAGAGTCTGATGTAGGATATGGTTTAGATGCGTTGGATTTGTCTTGGCTAAGGAGGGGAGCCTGTGGTCGAGACATTTGGTTTTTGTATGACTTTGTCAACGAACGTGAATTTGACCAGTGGGCTTATTGGGTCATTAATGGTCTAAAGGCAACAGGAACTCATCTGCTTTGCAGTGAGACCACTGGCTCTGTGATGAACCTATTCATGTTATGTGTGTAGTTGCATTTAACACAGCAGTTTTGTTGCTAGGTCAGGAAGGATTACAATGTTGAGGAGAATGAAGATGACTTAGGGGAGGTATTTACTACTGACTGATGGAATGAGGTTGATGGGTAGCAGTGGAACCAACAGCAAAAGGTGGATTGGGGATGGGACTGCTGTGCGTTACATTAAGTTGTGTTGCGCGTTCAAATGCCGTCGCACTCTGCCCTGGAGCCAAGTACAGCAGCAAAGCAGTTATCCAGTGCTTTGTGCAAAGAGCCAGGGAGAAATTGTCTCTCTCACACTCACACGGCACCAGACAAACTAGTTACATGTGACTCTAGGCAGTTCCCAGCTGATCTGTAAAGATAAAGACAAACGGGTCACTTCACACGGTCATTCGCACGCACGTGCACAGAGTTTTGTGTAGACTTTCTTCTCAAATATGTGTTCGTAACATCTGAGAACAGTTTTTCCCCCTAGTAACGTTTACACTCCGATGACTGACACCACTGGACAGCCTGATTTTCCGCTTCCTTGTGATCCGTTTGTTGGGAGCAGTATTGTTTTTACCCCCACTGCACAACGCTGGCAGTTTGAGTCTGCGGGAACTGCAGTACTCTGCTCACATCCTTTAAAATACCCCCAGTATGCAGTAATAATTTTTGTTTCTATTTGCGTAATGCTACTGTAAATAAGCTGTATAGCATAAAACGGTACTTAATATAGCTGAGCAACACTGTACAGACACAGTGAATAAGGGGATACCAACTAAGATCTTCCAAGGGCGTGGCAAAGCAGCATGGAACAGCCTGCCACGTAGATTAGCATCATGCAGAGTTGGGCTCCAGAAAGTGTCTGCAGATATCAGCAGTAAAATTCAGCGGCAGCCCAAAGCAATAAGCGGGGGAAGAATAGCGGTTGCATGAGTTGTTGGCCATAGAAGGTACTGGGAGATGGGCAGAGTGTGTGGAGAAATGGAAGGAGTGCACGGGGGGATGGGGGTTCAGATGGCTAAGATTAAGATCTCCGATTCACATCTGGTGCCGTCCCTGTGGAGCTCCAGCCTGATCCCAGTCAGAGTACTGGGAGGGGCTCAACAGCAGGCCTGTGTGTGGAGCAGAGGGTCATTCAGAATGAACACCTCTGTGCTGAGCTGTTAGTGTGGCTGTTGACTACACCTGTTTATTTATAGCTCACCTCTTAATGATGTTGCAGAACCCTGTCATGCATCTTTACAGGGAGAGACTGAACCAAAAACCCCTCATCTACAGTCTTGTCGAGAATCTTTGGTGGAACACCCTTGTACAACAGGTATACAAGGGGGCATGAAATGAAGATTCTGGGGTCAGTAGAGTCTTAAATATGGAGATGCTGCTGCCTGTTGTGAGAAGAAATGAGATCCTCTGCTGGACCTTTAACCCGATTGGGTGTGTTTTGCAGTGGCTGCAGGTAAGAAAATATTAATGTAATTTCCATCAGAAGCAGAGTGTCTTTGTGTGGATGGATGAGAGGTGGCCAGGGGCTTGTCTGTGCGATGGAGACGTCAGAACAGCACCACGACGGGTGTGATGGGTCTGAACAGTCCCAGCAGGTACTGGGGTCCGAACAACTCTTACAGACCCAACTGGTGTCTAACAGCTGTGTAGGTCGTGGGAGCCAGTATTGCGGAACGATGAGAGAGTGGACCATGTGGAGACTGGAGCAGAGGAAGAAGGTGGATAAGGAAGTTGGTTTGTGAGGATGCTGTGACTGGATGGACTTGTGGTTGGCCGTTGTATCTTTTGTACATTGTTAAAAAGGTGGAACTTCTGCAAACGCAGTGAGGAGTTTTCTCGGTTTGTCAAAGTCGGGAACAAATTCAGTGATGGCAGCGCAGCCGATTTTTCTGGTAGGGTTAGAGCCCAGAGTGTGAGGTATTATAATTGGAGAAAAATGTGCTGAAAGGTGACTGGGAAATGATCTGTGCCATGATGTCGCCATACTGGAGTTGGTCGTGTCGCTCTTTCCTCGGTCTCGAACTCGATCATGGTGACACTGTAGGACCCCCCCCCCTCCCCGCTGTTACAGCATACAGGGCTCAGACTGATGGTTACCACAGCAACTGACCTGAAGATTACATCGCAGAGGCCGGCATCGTGTCAGCAGGGGTCAGGCTGTGATTGGAGGGGGGGGTTCTCTTCTGTCACAGTTTCTTAAATGTGATCAGTTACAAAGATATTTTATCAGATTTTCCTCCTCCTTCACCAGTCAGTGTCCCAAAACACACACTTTCATCTTTCCCTCTTCAGACTGAAGGAAAAATCAGTGTTTATCAAACCGCCTGGAGAGGGAGGACAGGAAATGTACAGAAAATGGGTTCAAACTGTTGATTTAATTTTTATTTAACTTATTAAAGGAACTGCTGAATTGGTACACCGTTCTTGGGAGTGTTTTTGGGGGAATTGCAGCTCTTGATCTCTGTTCAGTTTGTGTGAATTTTCACGTGCGACCAAACTAGAGGAAAAAAGAGGCCGAAGTGTCGCGGCGCTGCAGGGGATCGCCCACCGAAATGTTGGATGGAGCCGCAGTTCGTACATCACTCCTCGTTGGTGCATCTGCTTGGCTTCAACTAACTGTGACCATCGTTCATTTCATCAGTATAAATATGCATTTTGAAAATATCTCACTCTGACCACGTCAGTTTGAAACAGGACAGTCTGGGGGGGGGGGTGGTACTACAGGCCACTGTAATGTTGCATGTGAAGGACATTATTGATATTATAGTGTATACTACTGAGACAAAGGATGTCGCTTGACATAACGGCAAACATAAAGATTAACAGTTCTGTTTCCACAGTTCAAAAGGAAAAAAAACTGCAATGAAACTATAGTAGCACTTTTATTTCTATTGCTCTTTTTATATATTTGACTGAACAAAGTCCCTGCTTAGTTTGTAAAAAAAAAAAAAAAAAAAAAAAAAAAAAAAAAATAGAAAAAAGTACAAAAGCACAGATGCCCCCATCGAAATGGTTTTTTAAATGAATATCAATATTATTTGTAAAATTGTAATATTGCATTGTGTGATGTGCAGATGACCAGCTGTGTGAATGTGTTTGGTCACGTGAAGCTGCCAGGAGACCAGCTCCACTTGGTGACACTAAAGGGGAGGGGGGCTCTTTTCCTAGATTCTGTGTGGCTTCCGTTCTGCCCCCCCCAAACCCTCCCCCCCCAGTCGACATCGGGCAAGAGAAGGCACCCCTGCCTCTTTGGGTAGAATAAAGGTAATAATCCAGAGTCGCAGAAAGGCCCCCCTGCCGCAGTGCCACCTTCTCAAGTCACCGTCACAAAACAACTCACAGGTTTGAAAGAAGCGACGACAGGCGTCCACACGTTGGCGGGAAACCCGGCTTTGCGTTCAGTACGGCCTTTGGTCCGACTCCCGCTATTCCCTCCCCCGGATCGGCTCGCTCTCGTGTTGTGTCGGGGGGGGGGGTTGGGTTGAGTGAACCAGAAAACACCCCCCTCCGTGGGGACTTGCAGAATAGAACTTTTTAGAGGGAAGGGCCGTGCACTTTCTGAAACTTGGCCGAGTGCTGGTGTGGGTTCTCTCCTTACTAACTGCAGGGTCTATATATAATATATATAATTACACCTCAACGTAGACTCTTTGCTGCTACTGTTTGTACTGTCTACAACAGATTTTCTTGTTATCTTGCTCCTGGTAGTGTCTTATGAACGAGCATGAATTGTAAAGTATTTATTTAAAGAATACAAATGTTTAAAAAGACAAAAAAAACCTGTAATTAATTTTACGTCCATGTAGCTTTAGAGTTTGTGATATTTCTTGACCTTGCTAGCTCTGTCAATAGATCCATGTTAAGATCTAGTCATGTGGTTAAGGATTTTAAGCAGAAGGGACTAAACAAAATTTAAAAAAAAAAAAAAGAAAGAAAAAAATTGTATTACTGTCAGTCATATTTAAAGAATTTAAAAAAGTTCCTTGAGTATAGGACCCACAAGGATGTGAAAATAATCTGCAAGAAACTGTTTTTTGTACACTGTACATCCTTAGTATTTTTACACGTAAATGTATATGATAGGGATGCACATTACCTTCCTTCTTACAGACTGCTTAAATAAAGCACTATGTCAATCTGCTACGTCTGTCTGCCCTTTCTGCTCCGCCACACCACTTAGTCACATTTACACTGTGCGCCTTCTCTAAAAATACATGCGCACATTTGCACAGGTTCTTCTGCTTAAAGTTTGAAGCACAGTGTTATGAACGAGTGATACGGTTACTACAGAACAGTCCTCAGCCTCTGTACCTCTGTTTGCACCCAGAAGGATTGCAGCGGTGACCCTTGGCCCACAAAAGAAGGCGCAGACTTGCTAGTCCATCACGTCAGGGACCCCCAGTGGCAGGAAGCTGTGTGTGAGAGAGAGAGAGAGAGAGAGAGAGAGAGAGAGAGCGAGCAGAAGAACATCAGCAACACAGTTCCAGGAAGCGGCTCCTGGGGGCACAGGGTGTGAAGGTCTGAACCCTGGCCTTGTAAACAAGGACAGTTTCCATTCTGCACATGGCAGCCCCCGCCGCTTAACTGCTGGGCTGGTGTTTGGAGACACGTTCACCCAACCATCACCTCGCACCGGAGCCCCCCCGCTACTGTGGACCACCAAGCCACCGAATGGTACGCAGATGGAACTGGGAACCCAGCCCTGGCTTTCCAAGAACCGGCCACCTGAGATTGAACCACTTACTGCCATGGAGCGCACTTGTTCCTCACAACACACATCCTGAAGGTCAGCTGTACCCTCCGTACCCCTGTAAGTGCACCCCCCCCCCAAAACAGTCTAAATGGGACACCAGCCCACTGAAGAACAGTCACAGACTGATGGCAATTTAGAGTCACCAGTTACCCATAAACACATGTTTGGACTGTGGGAGGAAACCCACACAAATACTCAACACAGTTATATTTGGGCCCAAGAGCTGGGAGGCACGGCCACTACTTGCTGCACCCTGCGAGGCTTTTTTTTCCATCCCCTTTCCTGTAACTCAGACACTACAGGCCGTTGAAGTTGATGTCTGTCAGTGTGGGGCCTGGCAGAAGGTGCCTGCGGTTCCGTTCGTTATCGAGTTTCGGTGACAAAGTCTGCAAAGGCAACATGGAGGTGGAGACTGGCATGCGAATGCAGTATAAGTGGTGAGTGCCACTGCTCCAATCGGAGGGATCATCTCCTCGCAGCCCGGTGCCCATGAGCCTCCAGCACCAATCTGGAGGAGCATCTGTGAGCATCGGGTCCTGTGTGATGCGTCACTGTGGCGGCCAGCTGCCGCCGCCCCGGCATTCAGTGCCTGCTCCCGCGGGGTGACGTACTGTACTGTAATGAACCGGGGGGCTACCTGCATGCGAAGGTTCTGCATCTCCTCAGTGAGGGCCTGGCGCTCCTGCATCAGCTGGTTCTGCCTGCTGAGTAGCTCCATCACCTGCTGGGCGCTGGCCTGGCAGTGCTGGTCCAGCTGCTGCAGCCTGTGTGTTGAGGGGGGGGGAGGGGTTACAGCGGTCAGGATGCAGGGCTTCACGTCCTGCTGCAACACATTACGTGGTTCCGTACACCTCGGTAACCTTCTCATACATTCATCCCCACAATTCATCGTGGCACCCACAAATCCTACATCTAGGCGGCCGTCGGCGTGAGCGACACGTCCCGCACGATCGCTGCTGTGGACGGCGCCCCCCAAGCCGCAGCGCCGGGTGGGTTGTAACTACAGCTGTGCGGCTGCCTTCCACGCGACACCTATAATTAACCAATAACACTAAACAGCCGGAGTGAGACTCGCACAACTACTGCCTCGCTTTCGCATCCCTGCGACCTGCAAGACGAAAACTACACATTGTGTGTAATTAAGCTTCTGGGGACACGGGTGGCGCTCTGGGGGCATCGACCTGACTGTGTGTCACGAAGTGTAAATCTGTCACAGTGCGCCGTGTCCTCATAGGCATTCGTCACTTCAGCTGGAAATGTCAAACAACATTTGGTTTCGGTTCCCCATTTGCGTCCCGTGCTGCTGCTTCCATTGCGCCGCACACGTGTAGAACAAACAGCGCCCCATTTACTGCGGTGAATTTCTCACACACGCACACGCACCAGCTCCTCCGCTCAACACAATTTGGACCAGAAGTCCGTTCGTATCGTAAGTCACAATCAAAGCTAGATAATGTCTCACCACTTATTCACGGATTTCATTCTGCAAAATGAAATGAAGTAAAACAGAAACTTCCATCTGCCCGTTTACCATGAATTACTGGTCCAAGTCAGGATTGCAATGGGAGTCAATCCCAGAAATATGACACTGTGTCGCATTGTCACTCTTTACTCCCAGATGCATTAAAATAACTAAAGCAATCAAACAAACAACCACAACCTATTCAGGCCCGATTCAGCACTGATTTATCATGAAATCATAGCTGATGGTTGTCAGGTTCTGGTCACTTTCGACTTTTTTTTTTTTATCCGTAAAATACAGGTGCCCACTGAATTGTATACAGGCCATTCTCCATTATAGCTGTAATAAATTAATAAAAGCAATTTCTAAGACAGTTAACATTTTTACTGAGTTCAAGCTACATTAAAATTAAAATGACGATTATATTGCCCACAAACTACGAGGCCATAAACGCGTTCGCCGTTCCTCATCTCCTCACTCGGACATGAGCGGTAAATCGGTGTTTTACTGCCAGATAAGTCAGGCGTGGAAATGCAGGTGACTTTGCAGTGCAGCACACAGAATTTTTAGAAAATAGAATGTTGGAGAAAAATGACAAAAAAAAATGGGAGGATGTTTGAATCCTAGAAAATGTACAACTCGGAGGAGGTGTAGCTGCCAGTGCGCATTACTGATCTACGCAAGACATCGAAATGGAAACAAAGAGCACACACAGTGACAGGAGAAGGCGGGTAGTGGGCAGCGCCACTGCTTTCCACTCAAAGGTCCCGGGTTTGAACCCCACCGTCTGCTGTAGCGGCCTTCGATACGATTCTCACCCCGAACTGCTGCTGTAAAGATTACCCAGCAGTTGGGGTAAGTCACCAAACAGCTCAGAGTACAAATCCCACCTTGTCAGTCACAATGGAGAAAAATGGCGGATACATGAATAACATCCAAATATAATGCATCCCTAATTCCTACTCTGAAAAACACCTGGAGAAAAGTCTGAAAGTTGAATCGCATATGTGTGGGGATTTTTTATTTTTTATTTTTTATTTATTTATTATATATAAGTAGTAAACTGTGTTACCAAGTGTGGTTCGGGGACTCGGCCCCTGTCCCGTGTCACGATGGGCCAATGGCGACGAGGGGCCAGGAACCTGGGCGCCAGGGACGGCCTCACGCCCCTTCGGCACAGCGGGCACGGGCCGGGGGGAGGCCTCTAGCTGTTGCTAACGGGGGAGACAGATGCCCTGATGCCACGTGCTGGGGCAGAGCCGTCTGTGCGCTGGGCAGACAGGCCCCGGAACCCCCCCGCGAGAGCTGGAGGGCCTCGGCCTCCCTGGCTGTGACCGCCAGCTTGAGCCGGGCCCCAGACCCCCTGCCCCCCAAGAGCCTGGCACCTCAACACCAGAGCAGCGCTGCAGTCTGTGTTAACTGCCCCCTCCCCAAACACACACACACACACACACACACACTACACAGCAGGGCCTCAAAGACACACACCATCCCGACTCCACGCAGCTCCTCCTAATGTTGCTTTGCAGTCATTTCTGTCACTACATACTGGGGACAGTTACTGCACTCCCAGATAATGACAGTCACCTCATTCCCTTCCGCAGTTCATTCTCACTCCGTTCCTCTAACAGGACTTGAGTCGCAGAGGAAACCATGGTAACAAGTGTAGTTTGAAACTGCAGAAATCAAGTCAATGCCAATAGTCTGTCTGCCTTTTTTTTATATATATATATATATATATATATATATATATATATATATATATATATATATATGAGTGTCTGAGTGGTGAAACTGGCCGTGACGATCTGCCGTCCCCTCTTCACACTCGCTTGCCGGGACAGACTCGGCCTCGGCGACTTCAGAGCTCAGTACAGCTACACGCCAAAGCCAAACCACGCTCGCGCGTGCCACCCGCGTCCCTGTTACTCTCCTGGGCTGCGCTCGCGAGGCTCCCAGGTGAAAGGTGTGAGTGTGTGTTTGATTTGCTGAGGAGGAGTGACCAGCAGCTCAAAGGCTCCAGCTCCTCCAGCTGCTCCTCCACCTGCCAGCGCCCAGAATTTAACTATTACACAATTACACAAGTCCGCTGACCTCAATCTGCGCTCGCCGTCGGTCCGAACACGAGGAGCGCGGTGCTGGCAAAGGGGGTAGGAGGGGGGTGTTCAATCTCAAGGAAGCGGTGCTCACAATGGGGGTCTGATTAAATCAGGGCTCCGTCCAGCAGCCAAAGCGGCAAATCCAATAACTGCCCTACATTTACTGGCACACAACTTAATTAGGTTTTTAATACAGCTTAGTGGACCCCCCCCCCCCCACACCCCCCCCCCCCCCCCCCCCCCGGGGCTAGAGAGGGGGTTAGAAACACGGCGAGATGGGCNCCCCCCCCCCCCCACACCGCCCCCGCCCCTCTCCGCCCGGGAGCAGTGCTGAGCTGAGCTGAGCTGAGGCCGGCCGCTGCCCGCTGCTGGGAGGGGAAGGGGACGGATGGCTCGGGCCCCAGACCCCACCTCCGCCCGCGCCTCCCTGCTGGCCCTGGTGAAAGGACACCATCTGCTGGCTCCCAGGCTAACTGAAGGACAGGCGCTCAGCGGAGGAGGAGAGCAGCACATCTCCGCGCTGCGCGGCGGGACTCCTCGCCAGGGAGGCCACAGCGCCCTCCAGCAGAAGATGGGGGAAGGTAAGAGGGAGGAATTCATTCCACATAAAATGCTTTTGGGGTCCCCGCCCCCCCAACTTTGACGGCGCGATTCAGAAAATCTGGAGAAAAGCATCTGCTAAACGCATAAATGTAAAGTGAGGATTAAATCACTTATCAAAGTTACAGGTAAACGTTCTAAATCCTGCTGCCGCGCGTGATAAACGGCCGTCTCGGTCAGGGTCCGACCAGGACGGGCAGCAGGGGACCAGAGAGGCTGCGAATAACTGAACTGGCCCCGTCACCCCATTCATTACCTTCCCGGCTGCCGAGCGACAGCGCAGCGGCACGTGGGTGAGCGAAGTGCGTCTGTCGCACGAAACAGGCGGGGAATTTAATCAGCGCGTCTCACAAAACTGACTTCGTAAACACGCATTTAGATCAGAGACTCGCTGCAAAACACACGGTTTAGACGCGTGTAGCCGACGTTACGAGCAACCCGGGAAATCCCACTGGGGCAGCAGGCGGCGTAGCAGTTAGGGCTGTGGCAGCACTCAACAGACACAGGTTCCAATCCCATCTCGAGCTGGAGCTGCGCCGAACAAGTAGAAGTTACCCAGCTGTACGGAGGGGAAACTACAGCAGGCAGCTTAACGCTGTGCATCACTTTGCAGAAGGTGTCTGTTAGATGAACACACGTATGAAATGTGCCCCCGTCTATGAAGGACAGACCGTGCAGTTTCACTGATGTAAAAAAAAAAAAAAAAAAAAAAAAAAAAACACAGCAAAGTAAAAAGTCAGGAAGCTTTAGTTACGCTGGTGCCATATTCCCCCCCCCACACACCCCCACACACACACACACACACACACTACAAGGGGTTGATCAGGAAACGCCACCATTTAGAGCTGAGGATGTGGTTCAGGGCAGCTGCAGAGGGTCCAGGGCAGTGCAGCTGATCCCAAGAGAACAAAGTCTCCTCTCCTGCAGCCCAGGGGGTCTAACCTCAACATACTGACCAGACAGGACTCGCCAGCACGAGAGGTTGCTCTGTCGGATCATTCTAGAAGCAGGGACCTTTCGCAAGAGCGAAGCCCGTCGTGGGACTTGATCCGGCGACTTTCGCTCTCTGAATACAAACACTGCACCGCTGTGCCACCTGCCGGGGGTCACAACAGACCCCCAGCGTTGCCAGCCACACACAGCTATGCCCACCTCACAGAAGACAAAGAGAGGAAACACACACTTGTCACACTCACCTGCACGGGAACTGGGATGTTTTTACTGTGGGGAGGAGTCAACCAACCAAACAACGTGTTCAACACTGAATGTCCCAGACAGAGGACTTGCACGCCTCCTGTCCCTCCCTCTGCTGCACTACTTCTCTGTCTCAACCTTTACGTCTTAGAACAGTGTGAGGAAAGCAGAGCAGTGCAAACTGCTCCTGAGGTCAGATGTAGCTGTGACCTGACAACATCCCTATTTGAGTTGAGCCACATGTGTGTGTGTCTGTGTGTCTGTGAGAGACAAAACAATAGAAGATGCGCAAGACATAGAGACTGGAGTCAGTTCACTTCAGTCAATCTGGCATGTGACCGCAGAAGGGAACTCGGCAGCGGTACGTGGGGGGGGGGGGGGGGCTTGGCTTGCCTGGTTGAAACGACACCGCCAGGGGCAGCGAGGGTGCAGCTGCTCAGTACCATCCCCTCCCTGTCCCTGCCTGGCACAGCTCCGCCTCCCTGGGGCCCCTGGGGGGGTGGGGGGCTATCTGGAGGGTACTCCTCTCGTGCCCCCAACCTGTTTGCAGGGAAACGGGATATTGTTGCTCATGTCTTCCTTTGTTTGTTTGTTTTCATGTCCTGAATGTGCGCAATATGGGGCCTGCGGCGCAATTTTCTACCGTTTGGAAATTATTCTTCTTTTGTCTCCCCACAGACATGAAGGGCAAACGTCCAGCAAAGTGGATTTATTTTACTTTCCACAACTGACTGCGTTGATCTGAACTGAGACTTTTCCAATCCTTTAACTTCACCCACGGCCGGTGCAGATTTTGACCGTTTTAAATAAATTGTGTTTAATTTACACCTATATATAGGTTCTATACATGTAACAATTTAAGACCTAATCTGGAAATAACACAAAAAAAAATCTTTTGACTGTATTGCACACAACTTAGTTTATTGTTACAGACCAACTAAACTGGTCTGTTTCAGTCACACCATTTGGGCTATAAGAGATTCCAGCCCTGTTTTGACCCAATGTCCACCAGCTCATCTGCTGTTTGTGTTTGTGGACTTCATTCTAATCCCATCATGCCCAGCAAGAGCCGACTTCTGCACACGGAATGCCGGCGCGCCTCTCGTCCGTGTCCTGGCGCTGCTTCGGCGCAGCACCTGGCCAGAGGGGAATCAAAGTGCCGACGTGGCATAACTGAGGGCCTTGGTTCTACAGCGCAGTCCGGTTGGGTCACAAGACATGTCCACAAGTGACACGTCTGATCACTGAGGCTCTGGATGAACTGAACAACAAAGTGGCACCACAGTGGAGTATCAACCATTAATCCAACTTTTCTGGAAAAATCATGACCTAAATCTACCAAGCTGGACGGGGCTCCCTTTACCACTCACGTCTCACCCCCCACGCAGCACAGCTGAGTAAGTCCTGTGTCCGGCGCCTGAGTTCCGCATTATTAGTAGTGCTTTTCGTTAATCGAGCCGAGTTTCACAACACAGGCTGAGACCCTTTCTGGGTCGGGACATGAGACCACGTTTGAAAAGAGACTGCAGTGCGGGAGCCACGTGCCCACCTGCACGTTTTCCAGGAGCAAACCACAGACATGTAAAACAAAAAACTACAAAAATCAAAAACTAAAGGCTGAATCTATGCTTTTCATCACTGTCTGTTCTATTGCAATGCGCTATGCAACTTTTTCATGAACATATTAGACACTATTGAGGGAGAACTTTAAATGGGTTTAACACAAACCAGAACTTTCCCCATAAGAAATAGCGGAATATATAATTTCATCGCCTGGTTTTTCGATTTTTGTCCGTTTAAAAAAATTTAAAAAACGGAGCAGATAATGGAGATAAGCAATGGCCCCAGGAGACGGATCACTGTGCTTTTCCCACCATGCCTCGCTGTGCAGTGCGTGTCATGGGGTGAGTGCCTGGAGGAAGTGGACCAAAGCAGGCGTCACACCACCCCGTCCCACCTAAACCTGAGTGACAGCAGCACAGAGACACGAGCACTCGCCCTATTTTAGTAAAGTGAAAATGAATTGTTACAAGAGTGCAGTGGCAGTGTGTGTGTGTGTGTGTGTGTGTGTGGTGGGGGTGGGGGGGAGAAATCCCGCCCTCAGATGCCCGTCGGGGGGACATGCTGTCATCGGCGGAGCAGCCGGGGGGCCGCTGCCCTGGGACATGTGCAGGTTTTCGAGCTGTTGAAGCCAGTGCTCAACAAAAGCCCTTTCAGCAGGCGGCTGCTCTGCCGCCCCCGGCTGCTCTGCCCAGCTGGAGAGGCCTGCCGGTGCGTTCGGCTCTTTGGCGCCCCCTGTCAACGAAATGGAGAAACGCTGCAATGGCACTTGCAATGGCATTGGGGACCTTCCACACCAAGGTCTGGACACAAAAAAACAAAGGGTCCATGGGTTTGAGACACTTAGCTTTTGAATTAGCTTTCAGGGGGACAAAACAGCTGATGTAGGAGGGGGGGAAAAAAAAAAAAAAAAAAAAAAAAAAAAACTCCCTCAGCTCAGCATCTGCTCTTTTAAATGCCCACATGGCCCAGGGTCACATACTGCAGAATTCCTGGTACTCGGAGNTTTTTAAAAAAAAAAAAAAAAAAAAAAAAAAACGTTCTTCCCTGTGTATTTTACGAAATTACTTTGCATTCAACTACATTCAAGAAAAGCCAGGAAAAAATCTGAATAACCAGAAATAAATACATACAAAACTAGATGTTTACATGTAGTGGCTTTATACTTATAAACACCTGTATAATACTCAAATTTAATTCATTTTCTGGCATTAAGAATAAAATTATTTCACGTTGATTTCCTCACTTCTCAGCAGACAGCCAAATATCCAAAGTGAGAATGAAGAACTTAAAGAATAACGACCTGCTGGGGGCAACGACTGGGCACACTGTAGCATCACGCGCACACACACACACAGTCCCTTCTACTGCTCCTCTGCCAACTTCATTAGCAAATGAAAAGTTTGCTGTGCATCTCATAGCTTTCAGGATCGGAGTGGTTCTGGATACGTCGGGGGTCTGGTGGTGGCTGGGGGGGGGGTATTGGAACCAGATGAAGAAGCTCTCACCCAGTGGCCTGTCATCTTCCCAAAACCTGCACAACCATTTGTTCTTTTGCACAACCTTTCTGCACACAGTCCCAACAAATGTCCGCACAAAGACCTCCTCTGGTGCACAGCCCACACCACAACCACGAATCGCACGTGGCACCTGATCCAAATCTCAACCACATATGGTCCAAACTGCCACGACACGTGGTCCAGACTGCATCTGCATTTGGCCCAAAACCGGTTCCACTCCGGTTCCCCAGATGAGCAGACCATCTTTAAGTTGCCATATGGGCGGCAGAAGCCTGTAGATTTAGCGACACATCTGCGTGTGCGTTGTGGCACACAGAGTGCGCGTTGGTCTTTGTGTGCTTGCTGCAGGGGGTGGGGGGGGGGCTCAGGGGCTGGGGATACTGGGTAATGGAACATGTTGGCAGCCGTGGGGGGTGAGCAGTGTGTTTGTGTGTGCGTGCGCACGTGTGCATTTGGGGGGACGGGGGGGTGGTGGTGGTGGTGGTGGTTGTGGTACTGGATGCTGTGGCACGAGCCAGAGAAACAACAAGTGAATGGAGGATGGCCGCAGAAACCCCTCTGCTCCTCAGGATGTAACTTATAGCGATTAGACCACTTAGGTTTCCGTTATATAAATGCTTTAATCATTAATGACTCATAAGAAACACCTTTATAGAAGAGCTCCATCTTCCCGATTCATTTCATACTTCAGTGATCAACCATCTGGGGGGGGAAAAAAAATACTGTGTCCATCTACTGTGAGCAGAACTGACCGCTCTCTCTGGGACCAGCGTCTGTTTCCAGGCTTGAGGTCCAAATGTGTCAGATGAGCCACTACAGAGGAGCAACAGGATACGAGGAGATGGAAAACATGGAGCTTTCCAAAAACTGACCGAGACCACCTTCCAGAAGACGCCATTCAAAGGGCTTCTCTCAGTGTCCAAAATCAACCAACACATTAGTATAGATGCTGGAAAATGGGGGGGGGGTGTCTCATGAACCTTATGTTGACAAATTTACATTTTAGTTATTTAGCTGATGCTTTTCTTCAATGCTACTTACAGCAATTCAAACTCATTTACACAGCTGGGCAATTGTTACGGCAGTAATTCTTACTGCATCCTTCAGGGGGGACTCAAACCCAGGTCTTTCAGGTGGAAGGCAGAAGCTCTAACCACTGCGCCACCTGCTGCTGCAACACCTTCCCTTCACTGTCCTCTAAAACTGACCATTTAAACTTCCCCACCTCCCACATTCCGGTCCTCCGGTGAAAACGTCCAACCTGGCGAGGTACCGCGTTCCAGAGGGATTCTCACCTGGCACCTGTTTACACCGCAAATACGCTAAAAAGCACTGATTTACTTCAACACAAAACACCGCAGTTGAGGAAGATCTCCACAGGAATATGGAATCGTTTTTCATTAGATGGGAAAACAGCAAAAACCCATTACAGACACTCCTCCACCGCAGTGATTTCTCCGAATCGCCAGGGAGATGCATAAGAAAATATATAAATAAATATATATATAAAGAGGCGAAACGTTGTGTGCTGAAACCCCTGTGTTGCTTGGCACCCTCTCGGCAATGTAAAAATAAATCAAGCTGATCTTCCAAATGTTTCGTACGTGGAGAGCTGTCGCAGCTCTTCGCAGCACAGATTGCGCCGTTCGAGAATATCCGAGGCGGAGCCCTGGCCGCTCGGCCGCTTTACGACGAGGCGCTCACGAACACGCACACCTTAACCCCCGCGTGCCAGGGCGCACCCGCCCTTCCGAGGTGCTGGCGCCAGCGTGTCGCCGAGCGCCGCTCCGTCCTGCACCGCTGACGCCGCCTTCCTCCTTTTTTCTCCCATCCACCCACTGCGTGAACCAAAGTAAACTTTAAGAAACTGGAGGCTGACTGGATGGATCTGGCCGTGAGAAACGCGTTATTCAACTTGGTTAACCCTGTAAACGCAACCCGAGTCTTCAGTCGGCCCACAGGTAGAGTAGCGATTAAAGCCTCTCACCTACAACCCCAATATTAGTGGTCTGAACCCCAAGGGGGGAGGGGGGGGGCTCTGCTGTTAGACCACAGATATTGGTTCATGTCACTAAAATGTATAATAAACAGTTAAAAAAGTAGCAGCAGCGCCTTTAATAGCAATAAGTAATAAAACGGTAAAAGATTAAGTAATTAATGACCCTGTACACTTTGTAAAGACACAGAACCGTAACTTGCTTAAAGGGCCGGTCGACTGACGTGATTAATGAAACCACCATCTTTATCAAACCACAAAAATGCCAGATTTTGCCCCCCCCCCTTCAAGCACATTTGCTTAATCTAATTTCTTAATCTAATTTCTTAATGTAACGTGTTGACATGATTTGTGGCCAGGGGCAGCGCTCCTGCTTTGCACCACTCACTCCGCAGCTTCACACGGAGGATCTGTCCTCACTGGGACCCAATAGGGACAGAAAGCTGTGGGTCCCTCCATCCGCTGTCACCCCCCGCCACCCACTTAATGTTCCCCAAGGTGCAACAACAGGGCTGAGTGTGGAAACAGCACCTTCAGCTATAGGACTGAGAAGTATTTCCTGGTGAAGCCAGACAGGTGAACTCTGACCTTTGGGTAGGGGTGTGTGTGCGCGTCTGTATGTGGTTGTCTTGAGGGAGCTGACCTCTGTTTCATGCGCTGGTGCATCCTCCCGTGCTGCACACACTGCGCCTCCATCTCCTGGCAGCAGCTCTGCAGCTTCTCCACCCGCTCCTGGAGGTGCTCCTTCTCCAGGGAGAGCTGCTCCACCCGGGTTCTGGACACACACATACACACACTTGTAAAAAAAAAAAAAAAAAAAAAAAAAACTCACACCACTGTTACTCATTTATTACCCTTTCAAATGAACATGTTCAGAAGTCACGACACAGGAACAGTTTGTCTGCTGCCTTCCTCACACACAGTCACACACACACACACCTGCTGTGGCGATGCTAGGCTAACTCACAGTGCCTCAGATGCCTAACCCTAACACGTACAGCTCAGCAGGCCTCGGAGGGGAGAGCCTGCAGGAACCGTCTGTCCGTCTGGGTTCCTCTCGTCTTTGCACGTAGCGCTGCCCTTCAAGGCCGCCCAGTGCCCACCTTCCTGCTGGTGTGAGCACTTCCTGTGTACGTGTCACAGTGTGCTCCGGCGAGCTGCCACCACCACCGACACTGGGCTCTCCATAGGTGGTGTCACACCGGATGTTCAGGACATTCCCTTCCAATGGCATCGCTCCGAGGGAGACGGAGACTCAGCAGGAGGAACCAAGCGACCGACGTCCATCCCAGAACCACGACAACAACACAGCGGAACCTCTCGTATAATCATAACTCGCAGACTGAGTGGTTGTAATGGTTCATTTTTGGGTTTCCGTTCCAAACGCAATGTGGCCGCCCTCCCTTACACCTCACCAGCGTGCCTCCACGGCAAAGCCTGCATCAGCCGGACAGAACTATAATGAAAGAGGTCCTATCTATCCAGTGAGACCCCAAGGTGTCACGGTGCATGTGAAGAACTTGCCTGTTGGCCTCCGCCACCTCCTCCAGATGAGCCCCGAGCGTCCGGCACTCCTCCTTCAACTTGCCGATCAGGGAATTCTGGGAGCCAAGAAGGGTGTCCAGTTCAATCACTGCAAGGGCACATTGCACACCGTGTAAGACAGACCCTTCACTGGGCCACCGCCTTCCCTGAAGAAAAGCCCGAAAGCCTGACTCAATAATACGACAATGTTAACAAACGTTACCAAATTATTGATCCAAGTCAACTTAGATTATTGAGTTTGTGCGTTAAGTTACTTAGTTATTTTCCATATTTATATTTACCGTATCAATTCAGGGTCAGTACCTTGCTAAGCTCTAACCATCGCACTGCCTGCTGCCCCCACGTCGGAGGTGTCCTGGGGAGAACTGCTCCGTTTGTCCGGCCTCCTGACCAGCGTGATGCCGAGCACCGACCCCCAGCACATTCTTCTAAACACTCGGCCCAAAGCTCATTAGCAGCGCCGCTCCACCAGACCTGCTGGTGTGCAGTTCAGCTACGGGACATGATCCTGTGTCCCGAAATCACTCTCTGACAGCAAACCCCCCCCATATTAGCATTCACTGCTGTCTGTGAACACAGAGCTTAGTGAATTCCGGAACATCTGTACCATCTGAGGTCAGAGCATCATAAAGTACGTGTGACAACACTGATTTTATGCATGAGTGTCCCTGGCCATGGGGCGGAATAGTGGCACAGTGGGCAGCACCGGTGCCTCCGTTTCCGGGCCGTGGGTTTCCACACAAGTTCGAATCAGGGGCATTTCACACGTGTTCACATTTGTACGCATGTCCTCTAGGTGCTCCAGTTACCTCCCATAGTCCAAAGGCATGTGTTCCACGCGAATTGCTGACTCTATATTGCTCGGTGCGGGAGAGGGAGTGTCACATTGTTCCACGGTACGGATTGGCATATAATTGTAAGCCACAGAGGACGGATCCATCAGTGCACCGCATCGTTTCCCGTGGCTCGGATACGTGGTGTCTCATCGGCGCAGGAGAGCCTTTTGACAACGGGCAGCTCACTGTGAACAGGCGCTCAAAGGGCCGGGCGTCGCCCCACAAACCTGTCCCAGCCCCATCCGTCGGCTCAAAGATGCTCCTCTGCCAGGACCCAGCAAAACCGGCAACAGACTGTGTGCCACTAAAACTTTGTTTGCCCCCCCCCCCTCCCGAAACCATTTGAGGAGTTTGAAAGCGGGAAGGCGGGTGCAGGACAGAGGAGCAGGGAGAAAAGTGGATAAAAAGACAAACTGGGAGGGAAAAACAGAGCAAAAGATTAAACAAATAAAGGATGGCAACACTACGGCTAGAGGCGATTCTCCCTTAAATGATGACAGACCAAAAAACTAGTGTGTTTTAGCAGCGTGGGGGGCGGGGGGCTACTAATGAGCCTGAGCAAGTGGCCATTATAGGCTTTGAGGAGGAAGTGGTCCGAGGTATTAAAGGACTAATTCGGTAAAGCCGGAGAGCTCCCCGCTGAGCCCCGGATGCCGCTTCTCTTTAGACAACATGTGTGCTGGTGAGCCGCGCCAAAAAGGAGAGCTTTGTTTTCCCGGGCTTTGTTCCGCTGCGCAGCGCGTGCCTCCAGCCCTCCCTCGGAAAAAGGGAAGGAAAAAAAAAAAAATTAAAAATAAATTTAAAAAAACCCAGTGCAGGTAAATAAACTCGGGGGATCCAGATGGCACGGCAGATGTGAGAGCAGCGGCGGGAAAAGCGGCAGACAGTGGGCAGCGTTGGGCAGCGGCTCCGTTTAAACGCTAACCAACATGTAACACGCGTATCTGCAGAGCCCAGCATCTGCTCCTCTTTGGGCCGCAGAAAGGTTACAGGTGTTGGCGACACTGTTCGGGATGGCGGGGGTGGGGTGGGGGGTTGAGGACAAGGACACGGGGGACCCACCACTTCGCTGGTGCTGCACCTCTTCGTGCTGGAGCTTCTGCAGCAGCTCGCGTTCGCGCTGCTCAGCCTGGGCAACCAGGGCAGCCACATCTTCTTGCCGGCAGCGCTCAGCCACCTCCTTTTCCTTCCTGGGGGGGAGCAAAGAGGGGACCGTGCGGGTCAAGGGTCAAGGCCCAGAAACACGGACCACTGCTCGGAGAGGTCGAAGGTCATCCACACCAACCTCCATCAAAACCCCCGACAAAGAAATAGCTTATTCTGTATTTAAACATTTACACACCGCATTTCCACGGATCAAACCGCCACACAAACACTAATTCTGAGCTTCCTGGCATCTTTGAAAGAATACATTGTTATGTCTCATTGTGTTATGAATAGAGATCTTGAGCAGAAAGTACAACAGAAATACCAAAGTGCTCAGCGGACGACACTGAAGCGAGACCCGCCGCATTACTCATCGGCGCGATTCAATAGTGCCCCTTACGTGATTTATATATTTCATTAATTTTCTTAGCAGATACTTGTGTGCTTCTTGCAGAAACATTCAGATGGTTAAAAAAACTCAGCACAGATGCGCACTGTTTTTTTCCTTTTTTTTAGTCTCACATGAATGCGCCTGTGCCAAGTGCCAAGTACATCCCCCATAAAAAGCGAAGAATGCCCAAAAAGTTGCCGTGCGTTCTGTTAATTAAGCGCACGGCGAACGAGAGAAACTTTTTTCTCGCTCGCACACTGCGTGCAGAGCACCGCTCCAAAGTGACCGCTCCTCCAGGCCTGCTGTCGTCTGGTGTGTGAAAGCGGGGTGTTTCGGCGCGACAGCGCGACCGGGAGAGTGCGCCGGGCACCCCGCTGGGCTTGAACAGGGGCCTGGAAACACCATCCACACCACGGCCCAGCGGGGGAGCGCCGACTGCTCGCAGCTCGCCATTTGTTACTGTTTGTTTCCGGGGGGGGGGGGGGGGGGGGGGGGAAGGGGGTGNGGGGGGGTGTGGGTGGTGCGCGGGGTGGAGCATCGCGCTGGCGGTGTTTGGCGACCAATTAGTATGAGACGGACAAGCAGGAGAAAGAAGGGAGAGAGAAAAAAAAAAAAAAAAAAGAAAAAAGTTGCCACGGGCAAGAGCAGAGTTGGGTTTGTGGTGACAGTCAGGAGAAGGAGGCTCACCTTGCGAGGAGCCATCTCCCACCCGGACCGCCGCGAACGCCTGCGGGTGGCAAACCGCTCAGCAGGAGGAGAGGTCATGGGTCACGCTCACACATTACTCCGTCTCACACGAGAAACTTTAAAGAATCACACTGAAGTAAACCCTTAGGTTTCCAACTCCTACTGCAGTACCACAAGTTTTCACTGTATGAAAATGTTGACGGAGTTTCACCGCAGGCCGCACTGCATGCAAATGTTATCCAGCACCATTCACAATTAATATTATTAAGCATTATCTGACACTTTTGTTAAGAGACAGCGTCACATAATCAACTTTTCACTGATTCACCCGCATTTATACAGCAGGATGCTTGAACCTGGCCCTTCAGCTTCGAGGGGACAGCTCTACCTATTACATCACCTACTGCTGTTGCTGCGATTCAGATCGTACCGGGAGCCGTTTAGCAGAGTGTGAGGACACATGGGAGGGGGGCTGAACTTACTGGTCAGTATCGCAAAGCAGCATGGGAGCTGAGACTGAGGGATGGTGTAGACCCAAGACCCACATGAGGACTGGTGTTCTGGTTGCTTCAGACTACATGTGAGCTGTAAATTTGAAGGCAGCGGGTGGTGCAGTGATTCGAATACCATCTCCTGCTATAGTACCCTTGACCAAAGTACTTACCCTGAAATGATACAGTAAAACTATTATTTTTACACACACACACACACACACACACACACACACACACACACACACACACACACACATATATATACTGATATATTGGTAAATCAGTGCAAGAATTTCAACACTAAGTCACTTTGAAGAAAAGTGTTTGGCTAAATAATATTATTATTAATTATTATTATTATTACCCAAGAATAATAATCCTTAAATACACCCCCTCAGTGGCTTTAAAAGGAAACCATCAAACCACATTTGCAACCGTGTGGTCGAGCGGAGCCTGCAGTGGCTCATAACGTGAGCAACGTCTCATTTTCATCAGGTCAGCACGCGGTCAGGCCAGGCTTGGAGGGGGCCACACAGCCACGACGGGACAGCGTTGCTGTAGCCACCCACCCCACCCTCCTCTCCCTCCCTCACACACACACACACACACACACACACACACACACACACACACACACACACACACACACACACACGTCCATAACACACATCCCCAGGACGAGGGCCCGCACGGCTGGGCGCTGCAGCAGGGGCCCAGAGCCGCCTATGCGAGCACTAGTCAAGCTGTCGCCCATTTGACTTGGAACGGCGCGGCCGACCGGAGCGCGGTTTGCTGCACCCCGCGGTGCGCCGTGATCCCGCGCCAGGACTGACCAAATGCTGGGGCTCCTGTGATGAGTCAGGCTGCTGGCGCTGCGAGCGCTCATCAACACCAGGCTCGCCATGCCGCCGCTCGGACAGTGACAGCCTGCGCTCCCCACATCGTTCCTCTGCAACCTGTGCGGTTTTCACCGCGTCCCCAAAAATCGCCAGGCACCTTAAAGCACCAGGAACACGCGTCGACCCCACGCTCAGAACGTGGGTTTACGCAGTTAGCAAGATTGCCATGTTTCCACAGACGCCTTCAAATATCTCCATCGTCCACCCTGCAACACACACTGAACACACCTACTGGCAACAGCCAGCAGACTTCTGCTCTGAAGGGATAAAGACAGTGACAGATGAAGAGGACAAAGATGATGATGATGAAGACGCTGATGAAGATGCAGAAATTCATCCAAACAGCTACAGCAAGAGGCCCTCAAACAATGAGAATAAACATAAAATACTCTATTTACCATTTAAAACGCAACATGTAACGTTACTGATTCCGAAGCCTGTCATGCTGTACAAACCAACTGCTCCATGAGTATCTCTCTCTCTCTGTCTCACACACACACACACACACACACACACACACACACACACTACACTACATATTCTGAATATAAAAAACATCTGGTTTCTTATGTACATATTGAATTCATTTTTATTGTTCATCTATAGGTGTGGGCTGGAAGAAGTATTTTGATGATGCATTTTCTTTCCTCTTTTCTAGCCGACACTTTAATATTTGGTGATTAAATTTTAATCAAATTTGCCAGCTATCAACAACTATCCAATTCAATTAAGTTCAGCGCATGTCATTTTTTGACCTTCTGTCGCCAATAGTGTGTGTTTAACATTTGTTTTCTGGGGAAAATATAAACTGTGAAATATGTCGGGGGGAAAAAAGGGGTAAAAATTGAGTGTTTAATGTAACAGGACAACACTGGAACCAAAATCCCTTTAAAAAAAAGAAAAATGTACATTTAAAGTATGTATTTGTCATTCTTGTATTTGTGTCATTGACATGGACTCTGTCAGTGTATAAATGTACCGCGTGTGTGTGTGTGTGTGTGTGTGTGTGTGTGTGTATATATATATATATGAGAGAGGTTATATATCACACTTTTAGAGATTTCTTTTTCCTTGCAGAAATCACCTTATGCTTGGTTATCAACAGACGTGAAACCTGCACACTTAAAAAATTTACCCTGGCAATGTGACAGAGCACAGAAATAAAAACTGAAAACTTGAAAAAAATATCATGACACCATTTCATAAGCCCCCTGCAAAGTCGATGCAGTTCGACGTGTACGGATACCGGAACATTCATCCGAGAGTCAAATTCACCTTTTCGGCAGTACAGAACTGAAAGAATACATCTATACTGATCAGTCCGAGCTGAATACATAATTATTCCTCCACGTAGAAAACTGCACACGGCGTTTTTAGAAATTCTCTAAACACAGACAGCTGAAGGGGTTTTGTGAGACAGGAAGTCCTCAAACAGAGACCTAACGTCCCTCGAAATCAGACATCAATCTGTACGGGAGGCAAAGGGACAAGTGTGGCACTATTTCAATAGGGAACAAGGTGTGGGTCTGAAATACACACCAGAAGAAACAAACAAACAAACAAATTTGTACAAAAACATCACTTTAAAACTCTGTGCGAGATTCATGCAAAGCTCTGTAACCTGTGCACCTCCGACACGCTGTGTTTTTACCCTCCGTCACACAGACACTGGCCTCACACTCCTCCTCCTCCTCGGCGATGCTGAACAAGCTCGCCGGTTATTTCTGGGTATTTTTTCCTGTAGTATGCAAATGGAAAAATTATTGTTGTGTGCATCATCGTCACAGATGATGGGATAACAGGGCAAACACATAATTCTGGCTCATTACTTATTATAATTATAACAGTCATTTTAGCCTGCATTTCTCTATGATAAACTGTGTAGCCAGTGGTAGTTATTACAGATGGATTTATGCAACTTAGCTAAAAAATAAATCTTATAAGCTGGGACATAAGCTGTAGTCATTTTAAAAAACAGTTTTGGTGTTTTTGTTTTTTTCCCCCCTCCAGCCAAGAGGTGTTTCACGTCCCCCTTGCAGGAAGAGACTGGTGGCTCCCGCTGCTGCCACCTTCGATAGCAGATAACTGGGCCTAAGAAGCTGTCCGGTAAGTGACCTACACTTTGCCAGGTTAAATTCCCCTCACCTCGATGGGGGGCATGCAGCTGGGTGGGAACCTGTATGAAGCGTGTTGCCATGACACTCAAACCCGTCAGCCCTCATCCAGAGTGCTTTGGGGGGAGCCAAAGAATCTCTCCCAACCTCCCTCCTCCCCCACTGGTTGCAGATTCACCAGCACTGAGCGACCGGGGGTGGGGGGGGGGCACCCAGAGAAGCCTATCAGGAGTAGTGCCCCCCTCAGGATGAGCATATAGGGCAGTCATTCTCTCCTCTGGTGTCAAACATTATGACGGCCTTTCTTGCTCTCCTCGCCATCCCCATCCCACCCCACCCCGGCACGCCCTGCGCACCCCCGTACCACCCGCATGAGCCATTCACCCCTCGGCGCTCAGCTATCTGTCAGTCCTCTTGCATCGGAGCGTCCTCCCCCACCCCCACCCCCGCCCCCACCCCCCCAGCCCGCCGTCCTTCTTCCCTCCCACCCTTTCTCCTTTAACTAAACTGGCTCTGGCTCCTTCCATCTGCTCCCCTTCCTTCAGCGGCCCTGCACCTGTTCACACCTCCTCTCCTGTTGGAGCGCGCCGCGCGTTTCCTCCGCTCCGCTGCCAGGGCCGTCCTGGCGCCCGCCGCCCCTCTGTCATTCAATCCATCTGTCAGAAGTGAACTTTGTTTATTTACCGCCAGCTTCTGCTTTCTTCTTCAAGAAGCGTGAGGCCCCCCTCAAGGTCGCGGGCAAGAGCAAACCGCCACCACAGCCACTGTTGCTGCCGCCCATTTTCCACCCTTCTAGCACACATATAGGGGAAAAAAAAAAAGAAAAAACCACACACACATATATAAACACACACAGACACACACACACACACACACAAAACTCACTTTGCAAACTTTAGTTTTAGCTTTAATTTTTTTGATTTACTTAAGAAACAGACTATCTGGTGCAAACAGTAGAGGGACTTTTAACTAATTGTGGATGCATCAGGCAGCTGTCTCACACACACACACACACAGTCAGGGCCCTTTCACAACTGGAGTACACTTAATTTGAAATTAGGGTTAACCCTACTCGTTGATATTTAATAATATTCTAAATTATCTTTACAGTGACTTTTCAGAATCCTGACCACGTGTACCTTAAATATGATGCTCAGTATCGTCATTATTTTAACCGCAGGATTTCCACGCTAAAATATTTACTTATAATAAACACTGTCATATTAAAAACTAATAAAATGTAAAACTACTGCTAATTTAATAATTATCTGTATTAAAATAATGAGGTAGTAATATATTTCATTAATATATTTCATAACTGAATATTCTAATTAACTACATATCACAGCAGTGCAGGTGTGAGTTGCAGCTACGCAAAGAGAACAAGAGACAGTGGAGGGGTGAGAAGAGAGAGGGACACACACACACACACACACACACACACACACACACACACTCCCAAGGTGCAACAGCCTGTACCACCACCTGAACTGTGGCTCACACTGTCATCACGTGCCCCCATCACCACACCACACCACCCCTTGGGGGTCCTGTGCCACACACTCTCACAGGGTGGGTCAGGCCAGGTTGGGGTGGGGGGTGGGGGGCTCTAGCAAAGCCAGCTCGATAATCCAGTAGGATTGGTTTGGGAGAGGGGGTACGGTTGTTTGCAGAGAAATTAAAAAGAAATTTAAAAAAAACCCCGCAAATTAAAAAAAAAAAAAAAAAAAAAAAAAAAAAAAAGTTAAATTTAAAAAAAAAAAAANGGGGGTACGGTTGTTTGCAGAGAAATTAAAAAGAAATTTAAAAAAAACCCCGCAAATTAAAAAAAAAAAAAAAAAAAAAAACTCACAAAAGTTAAATTTAAAAAAAAAAAAGCTCCCCAATGTGCATCATTTCACAAGCACTGAAAAAAGGGGAGATTATGGCTTGTGCCAACGGTGAGGAATCAAAGAGCGATGGACAGAAGCTCGAGCCACTGGACGGAAAAACAAACGGAGCTTTTATCGCGACGGGACGGCGAGGGTCGGGGGGGGCCGCGCCCCATCCACTCCTGTTTCTCAGTCTTCCCTTTCTGCGCCTCTTCCCTTTGTCATAAACTCCTTATGCCATCTGCTATGTGCAATAATGCCTCTAAACGGGAAGGCGGGGGCCTCAGCTCTTCACGGTGGGAGGGGTCCACATACCACCCCCCACAGCCAGCGGACAGAGGGTGCACCGGGGGGGTTCTGACGAGATGGTACCAAAACGGGGGGGGGTTTGAAAGTGGGGTTGTACCTCTTTTCTCTTTCTCACACACAAATACACACACCCCCCCAAGGTCCAAGACTCCTACTTCTTGGTTATGTCAGACAATGCAGCGCTTGTTCAAGTGTGTTTCACACTGACAGCTTCATGTTGGTGATCAGATGTTATGTTGGCTGAAGAAGCTCTGAAAGCCTTTGGTTCGACATGTTGGCATGCGTGTCGTCTCCTTGCGCTCCACGCAAACCCGCTTTAGTCATACAGCCCCTACAATCTCATTCCAAATCCTGAAATTGAAAATATATCTTAATTGTTTTAGGACAAGTAATTTACAGTATTATAAAGTCAAAGTGTTAGTATCACATAACTTCAATTAACATAACACACCGGACAAACACTTGACTTTAAAAATCATATTTAACGTTTCCACAAATTATTACATTGGTCATAACTTGATCATGATTGAAAAACAAAAACAAAAAATAAATCACAATTAAAAAAAAACACACATTATAGGTAGTGTTTTGCAACACAGTTTAAATCCTATTTCTGGCTTGTAAGCAGATGGACTGAAAGGTGTGCGTTTTGTGATAAACACACACACACACACACACACACACACACACACACACACACACACACACTCCTTTGGTCACCTTGTGTTTTTAAACAAAACAGTAACCACCTAAAGGGGGACAACCGACCCGGACAATGCATTTCCCCATGACCTTTGACCTGTTACTGGACATGCCAGTGTCGAGTCCTGGCCGGATGGCTGACAGTGGGACAAAGAGGAGGAGAGAGGGAAGAGAGGAGGGGCATGGAGCACAGCTTCCAGAAACAGTAAGTAGGACACCCTCTGTGGGCAGTGCTGCCTCGAGTGGAAACAGTTGTACCCGACAGATTTGCCTCCACTCCACCCTTGGGGGTGCTCTGCCCCTGCGCTCCTGCCCCACTCCACCCCAATCCTGGCCCAAGCAGAGCAGAGCTGGGTTCTGCCTGCAAAAGCCCAGCACCCAAAACTGCTGCGCAACACAGAACGTCATGGAACCTTCTGGAACAGAGGGTGGTGATACCCACTGGGGACATGTGCTCCCCACACACACACACACACACACACACACACACACACACACACACACACACACTTAATGAGAGTAAGACTGAAGGTACTTCTCTCAAGATTTTCTTCAAACCAGATCAACAAGCTCACCTGAGTTAAACATATTAGGCTTTTACCTTAAGAACATTCACTCACAGCAGGAATGTTTGTTTTTAAATCACCAGGTTACTTATTATTTATTCATTATATGACTTTTCTTCAAAGTGACTTACAGTGTTAGGCTTGTCTGCGAAGCTACTTAGAGAATTACTGCACCCACTGTGCATCTGGACCATTTTTACTGTATTAACCCAGGGTAAGTCCCCTCCTCATCTATACTTGAGCAGGAGCAGGGGTTCAAACCTCCAACCTCTGACTTTAACATAATCCAGGATAATCCTGCAGTTGTTTTTTTTTTTCTAAAGTGTATTTTGAGTTGATTTTTTATTTTTTAATCTGTGATGTTTAGTTACCTTCACCCTCTTTCACAGCATCTGAGTGCAAACAGGTCTCCATGTGTATATTGGGGTTAATTTAAACACAGAGACCCATAGAGGCCCAAGGGCCTGCCATCTCACAGGTATCTTCACATCTCTCGCTTTTTCGCACACACAGGTGCGCGAGCACAAACGTGCACACACGCACGCACACACACACACACACACACACACACACACACACACTTCACTGTACTGTGTATCAGCTTGTAATTAAGATTAACGGTAAACTATAATTACCGCACTTTTCTTTTAAAGAAACATGCCTTCCAAAGTGATTTGTTTTGTAAACCAGGTCAGTGTGAGGCAGAGGGGCTCAGAACGGATGCCGTCCCGCTGTCGGCAACCGCTGTTTGCGTTGCCTTATTAAATAGCTGTTCACTCAGACCGACACTGGGATCATCCTTTCATGGTGTCACAACATGGCATAGCAATTTAGTACAACACCCATCCTCACATAACAGGGTTAAATCATTCCACAAAATCACCCAGTTAGGGTTCGCATTGCAAGGGGGGGGTTAACTCTACTTTTTGTGGAAAAAAAAAGATTGATCCCTAGATGAAAAATACGTAACCTAAAATGTATGAAAATACCACAGTGAGAGGTGTTTTTAGGCAGGAAGCCTGAAACAGGGACATTTTGATCATTTGGCTCACTGATGACCAAAAAAAAAAATAAAGTTCACGAGAATACTGCACACATCAATAACTGAAAAACATGCAAAGGTGCTGGACAGTGTTAGAGAGGTTTGATCCCTGCTCCTGCTGTAGTACCGTTGACCAAGGTACCCTGAACTGCTCCAGTAAAAATGACCCAACTGCAGAAATGGATCATTTTTTCTAAGTAGCTTAACACTGTAAATCACTTTGGAAAAAAGTATTGGTTAAAAGAACTAATAATGCTATTATCATGGTTAATTCTATTTTAATTCTGATATTAGATTTTTAGACGTCAATCAATGGTTGTGACTGGTTTAGACTGTCGGTGTGATAGGCAGTAAATTAATTTGAGACGCAAAGTGTATATTTTATACAGAACTTCCACACACCCGTTGTTACATGACTTTGTAATGCCACTGTACTGAATACTAAGCCAGTTTTATGAATAAGAGGTATATATATTTCCAACAATCATTGAAATGGAGCTCCATTATGAGGGCTGAGTGGATTTAGGATGGCAGAAAATGTAAACATGGAATTAAAAGGCAACTTAAAACCCACCGTCCACAGAATAGGTACCAGCATCAATTAAACTCAACAAAACTTAAAACTATGCATAGTCACCTCTCATATACGTCACCGCTGATTCCTAGGTACCTCTGTCCTGTGCTGCCAAAGCTGCAGCGTTTTCTCACACTGTTCAGGTGAGTATTCATCAGCCTCATGCATCCTGGTCCTAGTTTTCCACTGTTGCATACAGGGAGCATGTAATATCACTACTCCGCACTGCTACCTTATCTGCAGCTCTATAACCTGCTTTTCTAGCTCCACGCTTGTTCAAGTCTAACAAGAGTCTTTTCAGTCTTTAAAGGTTTGATACGGGGCCTGTGGTGTTGTGCTGACCTCCTCTGGACCTCCGGATAAGCAGAGATTAGTCCAGAGAGCAGTGCTGTCTTGTCACTGCTCAGCCTATGACGCGGCCTGCTCCTCTGCGCTCTGGGTGGCAATTTTGGCTCCACCGGAACCGGGATAACGCCACTGACAGCTACACTGACAGCACGGTGTTAGTGTGCAGGGGGAGACGTCTGGCACCACGACACCACTATCTCACCCCTTAACACTGGGCCTATAGACTGCTCACCAAACACACCCTCACCCTCTCCCTCACAGCACTGCCCAGTGACCGCGAAGGATGCTGGGACCGCGGAGAAGAGGCTCAGACGCGGCTCTCCACCTCGGCCGCAAACATCTAGCACTGCGAGCAGGGTTACGAGACCCTAAGTGTAAAACGTCGAGCAGAGGGATGTTTGCTCAACGAATAATTACCGTTTCTGGAGGTTTCAGATCACCTCCGTGGGGTTCGGCAGTATGTGATTTGGCCGCAGTACGTATGCTGCAAGCAAAACAAAAGGTTGTTAATTGTGTCAAGCAGATTTCAGAGAAAGCATTATTTTCAGGCAGGGGATTTTTTTTTTCCTCCCTTCAATGTCGTCTTTTTATAATGAGATGAATATTTCATACGCTGGCAGCACGTCGGCTTGCTGCGAGGTATGGACACTTTCGGCGTTCGGTGCCTTAGCATTACCCAGCTCTTTAATTAGCACTTGAGTCTGACTCAAAAACGGCGAATCCCCTGTGCAGCGCAGCACACACCCAGACCTGCCGAGCGGGAGTGTCGCCGCTCCGCCGAGTAGACGGCGCTCTCGAGCCCCTCGATCAGAGATGGCGTTTGCAGAGCCGCCTCGACGAATCCTTCCTTTTGCTCAAAAAAAAAAAAAAAGTCGCTCTTACAGGTGGCAAAAAAGTTATCGAATGACAGCTAAGAACATGTCCAAGAATCACGTTACCCATAAAGTGACGGCACCTGGACAATTTGTTCATAAAACCGTTGAACTGATTATTAATAATCTGACACCTTTGTTCAAGGCAGCGCATAATGTTACACAACACTGATTTACCCTTATACAGCAGGACACTTTTACTGTGTCAGCGATAAAGCAGGGTATTGCTTTATCAAATTGGTGAAAACCTTCATCAAGGGTGTTACAGCAGGAATGGGATTCAAACCAAAAACCTTCAGATTGCAAGGGATGACCCCTAACTGCTGCGCCATCTGCTGCCCCTAAATTAGACATGCATTTCCCTTTATGGTAAGTTAACACCAGCGTTCAGCTCTTGCGCGGAGGCACATGGACAAATTTTGGACAAGATGGCCACGCACCATCACATCGCTAGAAAAGAAAAAAAAAAAAATGACTGGGAAAATGGGCGATTCGCTCGCATTACCAGTTCCAAGCTGGAGCCCAGGCTGCTCACGCTGGTCCTTTTTAAACACAAAGAAAGAGAGAAGAAATAAATGGGACAGGCGATGTCGGAGGCCGCTCGCCTCGGCAGTGGCCAGGTGACAGAGCGGCGAGCGGGCAGCGGGGTCCGGGGCCTGAGGCGGGCCTGCGGAGGGGCCCCCCGACAGCGCGGCGAAGGGACGCGGCAAGGTCTCGTCCCAGGCCAACGGGCACACCACTGTCAAACATCCCGGCGCTCGGCTGTTCCCCGGCACTCTCCTGCCTGGCCCGCAGCCTTCCCAGCTGCCCTATCCGTTACTGTCTGATTAGTTCTGCTAAACAGCCCCTCCTCCGCCAGCCCTGCCTGCCATCTGCTCCCAAACAAGATGGCTGCCGCCCAGCTCCCCGCGCCCGCCCTCCTGCCTGGCACGACGCGCCCGCGCTTACCCTGAAGTGCTAACACAGGTTCGCTCGGCTGGCGCCGGCTGGGACTTCATTACTACTACTTTGACGGCAGCCGGGCCCGCTTGTCATTCCTCTTTCATCCGACTCCGGATCGTACAACAGCCCCCCGCTGCTGGGGCCTCGCCGCAGTTTTGTAGCGCGGGCGCTGATCTCGCGCTCCACATAAGTCCCCCTCTGGCGTGTTGCTGCATCTGCTCACTATTTTATTCATTTTCAGATTCCCTCCCTCTCGTGCGTTTCTCCTAGCCCCCTCCTGCCCCCCCACACCAAGGCAGAAAGCCAGGAGATGCCTGCTACGTTTTCTATTCTTTTTTTGAAAATCGAGTTGAAATGTTATGTTTTTTTTTTGCCCCCCCCGCCAAAGTTTCATCTGCGGTCGTGTTTCATTTTGTTTCGCTCGTATCCACTTCCTGCCATCCGCAGTTTTGGAACGGACAACTGGACAGAAGGGAGAGACTGGTTTTCGGACAGCTGAGAAGGAGCGAGGATGCCTGTCGATCTGAATCTCGCAAAATTAATAATAAATTGAATTCAATAAATTAGCTACCTGGACTTGCCACATTGTGTTAGGGACTGAAGGCATTCAAAGTGCAACTGTACACTATACAAGTCTAAATTAGCATCTTATTTATGCATTAAATTCAGTCTGGCTGTGGAGATCGATCACATTACAACACAGGAACCCTCCTAGTTGACACACTTTCAACTGCCTTCACTTTGCATGAAACATGTTCTACAACTGGCCTCTTCCAGCACTTTAAATCCATGTTTAGAGAAGTCAAGTTCTACCTGCCCGACATGCAGCTGGTTGATTCAACCACAAAGCTGTTCAACTGTACATCTCCGGGGGACGACTGGGAAAGCCATTTGAATATTTTGGACCTTTAGAAAACTGAAATCAGTGATAAAGACCGTTAGTATATGAGCTTGTGTTAACGCTGTCTCTCACACACACACACACACACACACCCATAATGCCTGGAAAGCACAGCCATTCTTTTTGTTGGTCATCATGCCTTACAGAGACCAGATCCCCCTCCCAAACCAAACCAAACACTTTTAGACTGTCTGCGTTGGCCCCCCTGCAGACCCTGCGACTAACCAAACTGGTCCACCACTGAGAAAGTCAAAAGAACAGAGAACTCCAGCCGTCCAGTGATGGTGGCTTTCTGACACCTCCGCATGTCCACACACAACGGACAAGACTGCAGTGTGTACAGGCCTGGCTCTCCAATGGTCTCCTCTTTGCTGGCCAGATGGGCCACGCTTCTCACACAACCCAGCAGGGGGCGTAGCAGTTAGAGCTGTCAGCTTGAAATCGCAGGACCTGGGATCAAATCCCCACTCTTGACCAAGGCATTTACCCTAATTGATAAAATAAAAATCACCCAGCCCTATGAATGGATAAATCACTGCACAAAATCTACTATATAAATCTAATATTAAGTTAGGTTGAAGAAAACCATCGGAATAAATAATAATTCTATGTATGTTTTGCTAGGACATGGAAGTAGTTTTTAAATTACCTGGCATTAAAGAAAAAAAAAAAAACAGCTAAATCAACAACATGCTGGGATGGGTGTTTTCTGGATCCACTGTAGCAGTTAATAAGGATTTTAACACGGAAAATCTCTGCAGTCAATAACATTTTCAAATAGCTGCATGGAAACAAACCTAAACAGCAGCAAAGCACAGGTGGCACAGCGCTCTGAATTTACACTTCAATGCAGTGCCTCATTAAATAGGTACGCCAGTTCAGTGCACACAACGGAATATGAAAGTCACAGGAAGTGAGGCCTTATTTGCTGTTCTATATCAGTTTACGTGTAAAAACACACAAAAACAATCGTTGCCTTTCCTACAGATCAGCATGCCAACTGCTCCTTTGCCCTGACCCGCTGCCGAAGGACAGCCGTAGATGTTTTGAAGGGCGAGGTGCATCAATGACAGGCGTAGTGATGCCCCACACAACACGGAGCCCCACAGGCAGGCCAAGCGGCCGCAACGTTGGCAATGGAGGAGGACGTGCAGGCATGCGCAAGGGGTATGAAAGCACACAGCTTGATTTGGAGCCATGTTTTGTGGCGGGGGTTGGGGGGGGGGGGTCACTCACACACTCACACGCGCCTGTTGTGGGGAGACCTGCCAGCGGCAGCTATTAGGCATCGGTTTGGGGGGTGGGGAGGGGGGGGGTGCAAGCAAACAAACACAGTGAAAGCTGGGGCTCAAAAGTGTCAGAAGGATGTGAGCAGAGTGGAAGGCTTACCGCAGATCCCCGGCTCGCCCACGCGCAGCTGGCTGATGATCCGACGCAGGAGCTGGCGGGGGTCCCCTGTTGCACCACCCTCCTCGGGGGCGGAGCACAGAAGAGCACCCCAAAAGCAAACAAAGCCAAGCCCTTTACACTCCGACGCCTTCGTTCACACCACACGAAGACTCACCTCAGGGCCACACCCAAAATTGTAACAAAGGAGAGACAGATGTCCAGTTCTCTAAAAAAAAAAAATGACCAAGTGAAGATGGGCAGTATTATTATTTATCATTTGTGTCTGATGCTTTTCTCTACCGCCACAGTTGCACCCCTGAACAAGACACTTGAACTGCTCCACTGTACAAACGGGTAAATAACTGTAAGCAGCTTTGGATACACAAACGTTGTAAGTGACTGGAGGAAAAGCATCCAGTAAAAGAATGAAAACCCAATTAAACAAATGACTGAATGAATGAAATCAGAATGTTAGCTTTGGTTATTTATACAGCCTGATAATTTATTGTGTTGATTCACAGTATATTGATCAGGAGTATTACAGCAGGAGGAAGGATTCAAACTTTGATCCTTCCACTCCAAGACAAAGGTGCTAACTACTGCACCACCTGCTGGCAGTACCCTCGTACAGCTTTGTGCTGTGTTTTCCGAGCGGAGAGAGGACAGGCGACAGTGCTGTCTTAGCACCTCTGCTCGATTTTTGAAAGAAGCAAGTAGTCCCAGTGGCCCAGAAAAGGTGGTGGGGGGTGCTGTGTGGACAGATGTCTCCTGCATCTGTGCCGGACCATTTGCCCCCCCCCGCGCCACAAACCCTGCTGTGGCCCCGTGCCAATCGTTCGCGACCGACTGACACGCCGGCAGACAAAAAGCTCCTTGGCTGCAGGGAGCCGGCTGGCCTCGCCGAGAGGGGATCTCGATGCAGCGGTTCCTCTAGCAGGCAGGGACCAATTAAAGTGTATGGCGGCCTCCGGCGCCGCGACACTGGCAGACTGTCCTGCAGCGGTGGGGTCATCCTGAGTCTTCACCCGTAATAGGGGTGGGGTTCCTACAAGACCACTACTGTGACACCTGCGGATGGCTGCCGATTAGCCTTTCTGTAGTGCCGGCGTCTCCGAGTGCCTCAATTAAGTATGTAATATATTAAAAGGTGTTCTGGTGTCTCATGTCTCCCGGGCTGTGGATTCAGGTATGGGTTTAAGTCCAGCACAGCCTGTTCTCCAAGTTTTGTGTGGGGTACCTCCTGATGCTCAGACTGCCTCAAACAGTCCAAAGCCCTGTGTTTCAGACACACTTAGTATGCATATGAGTGAGAAAATGAAAGGGTGTGATTGCCCTGCCTCGCATCCTAGCTTCCCAGAATAGGCTCTAGACCTGGCACTGAACAATGAAATAAATAAATGGTTGGATACATTTACATGGACTTCTTGGGCCAGAAGCTTCAGTGACCAATTGATGAAATTCCATACCGTGCAAGACGCACGACTATCACTGAATGACTGAGTGACTGAACCATACTGTCAGAGCCAGGGAAACAACACCCCTCTGCAGCGCTCGATGGGCTGACGACAGACTTCCACTTTCTTTCACAAAATGAACGGGATGCAGCTTAGCTCCACACAGCTGAGAGGCTTTTGCTGGAAACACCCCGATTAAGGTTGCTACCGATAAATCCCAGCAAGGCTGCCCTCGTTCCCCCAAACCGGCAAAGTCACAAACAAGGACAACTGAGGGGACGCGCAATTTGGCACCTCGATGCTGCCAGGCGACGCCCCCATCCCACCACCAACTCTAGCAGTTGCATCAAGATAGTTTGCAGGAGTTGCACGTAAACTGTTACTGAAACCCACAGCAGAAATCCACGTCTGTCCTGTGTTCAAATCCCACTCCTGCTGCAGTACCCTTGATCAAGGTTCTTACCCTCAATTGATGCATTAAATAACTGCCCAGCTGTGTAAATGGGTAAACCATCGTAACTGGCCGCAAGTATCTGGAGAAAAATCAGCAAAATAATGATGGAATATAATGAAACAAATAATGACGGGGCGGCTTTCACTCAGCCATTTTTCGAGGTCTGGACATCTGTCGCCCTGCAATTTGAAATTTTGGGTGGTGCATTCATAGTCAGAATAAAAGCGGGGGACTGTAAAGCACTTCACGTTTGAATCGAACGGGCGGTGACGTCACACTCATAAAAAAGTGGGAGCCAGAATGGAGAACCGGGAACGGTCGGGCCGGTGGAATGAGAGGGCGCCGCGATAGAATGGATGTTTCCACTTGAAAAGCATAAACAGAGCCATTATAGAATGAGTGTCATATGCCTCGCTTCAATGACCACTTGCCAAAAAAAACATGAATCTGTAACTGCAAAGTTGTTAAATGAGTCATAACTAACACGTTCACTTGAATTTAAAAACAAGTTGCTTGTGGTGTCTGACCTCCACGTTGAGCGCACGCCTACTCCCATGATGCTACTGAACGAGGTTTACGGCCGTCGGAGCGGGTCAGCCCGGAGTCGATGTTAGCAGACTCTGCCGACATCTCAACGTGTGCTCTGCAGCTGGCTGTCCTGTCAAACTACCACACTCACCCAATATTGTGAAAAAAGGGCTCCGCCCAACTCAAGCCCCACCCACTCCTGACATTTACATCCCCACCCAGTTTAAACTACACCTTCTACATGACTAAAAACATTATGATACTGAACACAATCTACCTATTTACACAGCGAAGTAATTGTACTGTATCAATTCAGGACCTCGGTCAGGTGGACTACTGCAGGGGGCCCGGGTCGCCTCCAAAGGCAGCAGCTGTAACCCCTGTGTTAGAAACATGACCGGCGTTCCAACGACCGATGGCAGCCGGGACACAAGACCTGTCAGAGACTGTATCGTTTTCCACACACTTCCTTCCTGAAACACACAATGTCATCCTACAGGTACCATATTATATTTACACATAAACAATCGTTTATGGTCTATTAACATCTCGCAGCTCGATGGCTCATGAGAAGGGATTCAAAACCCGTCGCAGCACGCTGCTTAAGTCCATTAACACCGACACTTTTTGTTTATCCTCAGTAACTACATTTTTGACCCCATTTTTTTTTTTTGGAAAATCAAGTTGGGCTGAAGCATTTTGTACTTCCAACACAAAAAAATAAATTTAAAAAAAAAAAAAAAAAACTTGAGACTGTTACACAACCATTACAACATCAAACTGCCACATGCCAACAAACTGTGTCGCTCACGTTTGTGAATGTTATTCTGGCTGTTAGACGGCATACAACGGTCGCCCCCTGCCAGTTCTTCCTTTAGTTACATTATGCTAAATACATTTATCATCCCTACAGGTCAACACAAAAATGCTTAAAAAATATCTCAAGTTGAACACACGTAGGGGGCACCTGCCAAGGGTGAGATGGTTTCTGTGAGAACAGCCTTGTCTGACTGCTGAGCCCTGGTCGCCCCCACAGCCAACACGACCGTTATCACGCCCATCCAGAGGCTGCTTCGGCCACCCCCTGTCCCTTGAGAGCGAAGGCGCGGTCGGAGCGGTCGGGGGGAGGGTGACCGTGGCAGCTGGTCCCCCTATGTTTAATAAGAGGCAGCGGAAGGGGCGCAGCGTCAGCGTGTGATGGGATTAGGGGTTACCTGGTGAGGTGCAGTTGGTGCCGGGCGCGGTCCAGCCGCTCTGTCAGGCCCAGCGCCTCGGCCCGGGCTCGGCTCACGTCCTGCTGGGCCACCTCCAGACGATGCCGGCAGCCGCTCAGCTCCAGACCCAGCTTCTCCACTTCCTGTTCCCAGGGACAGAGAGAGAGGCAGGGGCGGGGGGTATTACAGCAACAGCAACCACACCGGACCACATATTGGTGTTGATTTAATCTAGAAATTTATGTCAGCATTCTATATTGTGCTATAGAAACAATTATTTAAATTACAACGCTGACAAGCCGCTATTTTTCTAAAACTTTCAGCAAAAATGACAGTGAAGCTCACAGGAATACATTATATTGTCTTCTATATACCAGCGTAGGGGAATAATTACTATTTAACTGCAAAACAAACCTCGCTGTTCTAAAGGGATGTTCTGGTGAAGATCACCTGTGATGCTGCGATTTTATCACCTCTGACAATCCAGCTCTAACAGAACCATTGTTGTCAAAGTCACCCTGAAGAGGCTAACTTGCTGCTTCTCTTTGCCCCGCGAATGTATAATCGCTTATGACATGGAACCGTTAGTATTTTTAAAACTGACCAGTTCATCTGATGTACAAATACCACGTAATTTCTTGCAAGCAAACAACAAATCAAAAGCCAGACAGTAAATATGTTACATAATTTGACATAAAAAATGTAATTCCTGTCATTAATTTCTCAAAAAAGTACTCCAGCTATAGAATACTTGTCTTTAAGATCTGCCTTAAACATATATGTTAGTGAGGCGGAATCAGGCTCTCCATTGGATGCATCTTTGGTGCCACCTAGTGGAGGAGAAATTAACTGATAACCAAATATACAGTATTACTGTATATGCAAATATGATTCTTAACTACAAAAAAAAAAAGGAGAAGAATCTGTAACTGGTTGGTTACCCTTAAATTCTAAAAGCTTATGCTATAATCATTACATTCAACTACATACTTTCCTAGAGAAATTAACACAAGGACCTCAAGTGTAAAAGAGTGGGATCTTTCCTGAGATACAAACAGAGGCACTGAAATGTCAGTGAGAGTTTAGACTGCTGGTGATGGTAGGATGTGTGTACGGTTGGTCGACCGTGACCCCTGACCTGTGTCGCCTGCTCCAGCTGTCGGGTGTTCCTGGCACCTTGATCTCTAAGCTCACGCTCCACCTCCTCCCTCTGCAGCTGTGCCTGGCTCAGCTGGTAGCGCAGCTCCCCACACACCTTGGGAAATGATGGTTGGGGGGGGGGTACAGTCAATTTTCTAGAAAAGAGATACCCTGAACTTGTTGTGGTCATTGCAATGGCCTCCACATTTTCATGAAATTGTAAATAGGTGACTGATACCACCCAGAGGCTAATAAACTGCGATAAGGCATGACACTGGAAAGTCCAACATGTTAGTACAAATACAGTGTAGGGTTTTACTATCTTGCACTCAAACCCTCTGGATTTGACTCATTCAACAGCCCCAGCAAGGCTCACACAAAGACAGAAAGAATTTAGAAAGTTATTGCTATATCCAGCTAGAAAAAGGGCTCCTGGATGACTTTACCCACCAGACCCCAGTAAAACCGGCTTACTCTATTGCTTTCCTCCTCCTGGGAACTGAGCTGCCTCTGGGCCTCCTCCAGCTGCGCCAACAAGGAGCTCTGTTCCCGGGCTCCCCGGTTCAGCTGGCCTTCCAAGTCTGCCACCTTCTGGGACAGGTGCGTCACCTGCAGAAGGAAAGAGACAAAAAGCTGGTGACCACCCACTACCTGGGGGGCATGAAAACAAACAACAGTTCCCAAACATCTCTTTATGTTACAGTAATATAATGGCTCTTCAAATTACAAACAGTTCATAACTCACTTTGTTCATAAATCAAAAGTTACTTTTACTCCCTGCCAGAGTCAATAAAATCTTAATACAGACACCCCTCAATTTATTCATATGCTAGGTTCAAAAGAAACACTGGACAGAGCTAGGATTAAAAAAAAAGAACTCTAAAGACTTATTTTTAGAACTTTTGGGCTACCTGAAAATTACAAATTACGTAACTTGACTAAAAATAAAAATCCAAAATGTCCACCACTCCTGCTGTAGCGCCCTTGACCCTGGTCCTAACCCTGAACTGATATACAAAAAAACTACCTAGCTGTAAACCATATATTTTAGTATACAGACCTTTCACTGTAAGTCACTTGGGGGGGGGGGGGGCGGACACTACACGAATAAACAACAATAAATGAAAACAAGAATGTGCAACATTTTCATCGTGTTACTGATCACCAAACTTGACAAACGCCAGACACAACCCGTCAACATCGTGGAAGCGATGCTCCAGTTCTGGCCATTGACTCTTTACTGCCATCTACTGACTTGCTGGGTAAACACAGGTCATGTTTGCGCCTTAAAACAAATATGACAAAACAAATAATTCAAGAAAACTGGCAAAAATAAATGAGAAAATGTTTGTTGTTCAAAAATGTGTAAGTAGACTGTTCATAACACAAGGAGCCAGTGTATAACAGCGGATAATGAAAAACACAGTAGGGTCTTCAAGCCATAACCGAGTCCAAATTTAATTTAACAAAATGATGTACTCGGGTGACAGAAGCAAGTCAGCTGAGAAAGAGGCTGCCCAAAAAAAAAAAAAAAAAACCCCAACAAATACACAAGGTATGTTAATGACTGTTTGTTTTTTCTCCTCATCACGCTGTTTCGATGAGTGAGAACGCATAATTGACTTTGCCAGCTTTCCTGCTGTTTACATTTTGCCATCGGCATCCACTGTCTTTCAGGCAAAATCCCCGGTGATATTCAGAGTGTTATGTGTCTGAATTTTGCACTCAGGGATAATGGCAAGGTAACTACTTTCCAGCATTTCCTTTGTGACACTTTATGAAAACACTGCTTTATTATACAGTCAAATTCTGGCACTTTGATTTTTTGCTTCTCAGCTGGGAAATCCAACCTAAGAAGATCTTTTGTTTTTCTTATTCAAACAAACAAAGAAGCACAAAAAAGTTTCAGATATGCACTATAATATATTTCTTAAATGCCTGATGCCAAAACGAAAGGTGCTGTGAATTATAACATTTGAGGAAATGGTTTCCTGCTGAGGTCTCTGTAGGTGCTAAACAATAAAAGCAGTGGCCTGAAGGGTATTTCACAAAGGAGATTACTGGAATAAACTCACAGAACAAGCTGACAGCAGTTACCACTGTCGTACAGAAATGGAAAATTCAGCATTTAACAGGAATTTTTTCTACAGGTAAATGCCCACTGTCAACAACAGCTTGTCCAGAGCGGGGCTGCGGTGGTCCAAAAGCTATCCAGAAACACTGCCTGAGGTAGGGTACGACCTGGATGTAACACCAGTCCTTTGTAGTGTCGCACCTTTTATTAATTTCAAACCACATTAAAATTAAAAATCATTTAACATTTTGAAAATAAAAAGCGCATCTTCACCACAACCTTCTATTTAATCCTAAACTGCCTGCCAATTCATTCCATTATCATTGGAGTTGGTCAACTTTTGCACTTTAACAAAGACTTAGCAAAATACATTTCTTTTGATTTATTTACAGGTTAGGATTTGTACAAATATTTGTCAGACTTTTCATTTTAAACTTTTCATTAACTCTGAGCTACATTAAAATTAAGTGACTGGGGGGGGGGTTCTCTCCACAAATTCCTATTCACTGCTAACTGTTGGCAGATTCTTCACATAAACATCAGACACAAGCTGTAAACAATGAGGAACTGAGCTTAACCAACAGGGCCCCACAATCCTATTCTGTTTCCATTCTGACAGGGTGTGTTTACAGCCAACTAATGGCTGTAGAACTGCAAGTCACTCGCTATACAAAAGAGAAAATGAAAAAAAAAAGAATGAAAAGTGAAGAAAATGCTATTAAAATGAATAAAATGGAACATGTTTAAATCTATGAAAATCCATAACAAGACTGCTCATACAAGAGGAGCTGATGTAGCGAGTTCCAATCTGCAGATATCTATAGGCCTTTCAGTGGCATGCTGTGTTTTGTTCTGTTCTTTACAACTGCACACCATTTGCTACAATGTTTTACCCGGAATGAACTGCAGGTAAAGCAGTCTTCACACCACCCCATGAACAGCACTCATTGTACCAGTGCCACTAACTAAGACCGTGAGACTGAGCACAACAGTTCCTGGGAATAAAGAATTTTCACCATTCAGGTGTATCTAGGAATATATTCTAGATATTTCTCACTCACCTTCCAAGGACCCATCTTTTCACTCATCTCCACAGTACTATTCATGCATCTTCTGTGTCACTTGTGATTTTTCCCATAACAACACACCATATTATTTACCCTTTCTTCCAATGTGACTAGCTGGCTATGCCTTTATAATGTTTTCTCTGTCATGTTCTTTTATCACACAACTGGATGTGGTCGAGTGCTGCTGATATTGTGTTAGAGCTGCAACAGAACATTCCATCCTGGACTGTGATCCCAATGTTGTCTTACGCCTGTGTCGGAACTTTTTTGTCTCGCATATTTACATGTTTTCATTTATTTAATGCTTTTCTCCAAAGCAATTTACAATGTTAAGCAGCTCACAAATATTTACCCATTTATACAGCTGGGTAATGTTTACTGGACCAAATCAGTGTAAGTACCTTGCTCAAGGGAATTGCAGCAAAAAGTGGGATTCAAACCTGCAACATCTAAATCAAAAGCAGCAGCTCTAACCACTATGTCACCTGTTGTGTTTCTAAACCTAATAATTTGTGTAGTGTATTTACTGAAACAGCAGTAGTTACAACTGTACTGGACAGTACAACACAACACCTACAGTACCCAATTTCACCAGTAGGTGGCAGGAAAGACAGTCTTTTGTATACAAAAGGGCTAAAGCTGTTAAAGTGTTAAAGAAGATAAACTCAAGAGTCTACATCGAAATTGGCAAAGCTGCACTCATTACACCGACCCAGCAAACTGTCTTCGGTATCTGGACAGAGGAGAGACTGACCGTTTGCGCCAGCACCTCCTTGTCCTTCCTGGCCTCGCCCTGCACCTCCTCCCTGGCCTGGGTGACCCGCTCCTGCTCGGCCGCCAGCTCCTTCTCCAGACGCTCTCTCAACCCAGCAAGCTCCTTACGCAACTGGTCGCACTGTACCAGAGCCTGTGGACAGATGTAGCGCACACACACACACACACACACACACACACACACACACACACTTCTGGCTTTAGAGAAGTTCCGTTTATTTTACACTGACATTTAAAAAAGGTTGTATCTTTTTACCACCTGTCAAATGAAGAAGTAAGCTCTCGTATAATCATGCATCATAGGACAGGTAAGGTTTCACTTCTATTATTTCTATATGATCAAATTACACTGCATTCTTTATTAGCTATCTATTATGAAATCACATTTACTGAAAATTTACATTCAACTTGAGTCACACTTTCTTTCCTGTCAAAATAATACTTCACAGTCTGTTAACTGTAAACTAGCTCTTGATCTATGAACAAAACTAGGGCCTGGAAGTCTGTTCTTAATGCAACTTTTGCCTAACTCCAATATCACTTTTATCACTAAGTCACAGAAAGTAAATCTTACCAATTCAGACATACCTCAATGTATTTTTGGGTAAAAGTCTTGGATACAGCAATAATAAATAAACAACAGGTTGTAATTCTTTATTTCAATATTTTATTATCACATGGGGCAGCAGGGATTATAGTGGTTTTAGCCGTGGCATTGCATTTTAAGAAAATGCTTTTAAAAATAAATACAAAAGAAAAATTGACATTTTCAAAGATCCCACACCTGACAGTAAAAAGAGCAGGTAGTCAGTCATATTCTGCAGATGCTCTGTACATTCTACACATCTCCATTAAGATGGGTTGCATGTGCTGCCAACTGTGTGTGGACGGCTTGCTGTACTGCATACTCTATTAACCATGTAAAAAGCACAAACATGTAAGGGAGGAAGGGCTCACCATTGCCTTCTCCAGGTTAGCTTCTTCTGCTGCCTCCATGGCACGTTTAACTTGCTGCAGAGAAGCCCACTCGCGTTGCTTCATCTCTGCCTGCCCAGCCCGCAGCGAAGACAGCGCTGCCATCAGCTCGTCTCTCTCCCTACACAGCCACATGGGGACACGGTGTCAGGCTCTGCCCTTCATCCAATCCTCCCACCCCCTTCGCCTACCACACAGGCTTGCAGAAGGCCTACAGCTGGGACTGGATAGAAACAGACCCCCATCCTCCAACATCACACAGGAAAGTTTATCTTTAAAAGTATCATTTCAAAAAATTAAGCATACTGGGCTTTTAAAAGAAATTAACATTTATCAATGGTTTTGCTCAAATTTTCTCAGACACTTAAAACAAAAACATAACATCAATTACAGGTCACTTCAGTACACCATAAACATCCTATTTACCCTGCACTGCCTTAGGACCGCTGTGCTTTATTGGGTTGTACTCCTACCTACTGTCAAACCGGTGATGATAACAGAACCTGACAGCTATTATGCCGCTTTAATGGTGGTTTTTAAAATCATTTTTAAGCCTTGCACATGAATCATGTGCCACAGCAAAGCAAGCCTGTGAGCCATCAAACGCTTTATAGCCAATAGTTCAACTGTCAGTAAGGCTTTCTGCCTACGATCACCATGTTCACCACACAATGCAGAGACGAAAGGCCTGCCTCCCACCAATCTCTTCTTCTGAGGCTTACTTGGTGAGCCGCTCCACAGCCTGCATGGGCACGCTGGCATGCGTCTGGGCCAGGACAGCTTCCTGCTGGGCACATTTCAGACACAGCCCGGCCACTCGAGGGGGACCTCCTGTTACAGTCGCCGCTGCCACTACCTCCTGGTGTCGCAGGCGACCCTTGACTTCCTCATACTCCTTCTGTGTGGTGACCAGCTCCTTCCTGAGGTAATGAGAGTCACTGCAATGAACCCTGTTAAACCAGCCACCCACCTGCTGCCCCAACAATCCAGAATGGACAGAACAGAAAGAGCAGAAAAAGTCAAATACAAAGATGATAAAAGCAACTTCAGTATGCTCTTTCAACATTAGTCTTAAACCGATGACCCAAAGAGGCACTTTGAACAAGCAGACTCTGGAATAAGTCTAATGTCTTAACTGATTATTGTTGAGCAGAAATCATTACATTTCACTATATTATCTATTAAAAAGGGGGGCTGGGCTTTTGCACTCCCTATCAATTCTACATGCACTACTCATATATTTATTATTATAAAAAAACAATACTTTGAGAATAACATCTTCATCTGCATCTGTCCATAGGGAAAAGCACTTTGGTTTTCTATGAATTGTACATCGCCTTAAAAGGCATCTGCTAAACAAATAAATGTAAATGGTAACCAGAAAGTGAGCCCTATATCTTCCTCTAAGACACCTTACAACAGAACTTGACATTTCTCAGCTTTCCATCATCGCTCCAGTACAGAGGTAGGTTTCTTGCAACAGGGTGACCCACCTGAGAGCCATCACCTGTGCCTCCAAGGTCTCGGTCTGAGCTTGATGGAGTAACTTGAGCTGCTCCTGATGTGCGTGTGGTATAATGGAGACAACGGAAACATACACTGAAGAAAAAACATACCCCAGCTCTGTAGTACATATATTTCACAGAAAACCAACTCAAATAAAATCATATTTGTTACAGGGCATCTTCATGAGAGAACCTATGCCTGTTGACCATAATATGTATAAAACACAAAACAGTTAAAATACCTGAAACCAGGGAAAGACACCAAAGAAATACAATCCACACAACTGGTTTTTGGTACATTTATAATGTCATAATATTATAATCTTCAAGGATTCATAATGAGAAGCCAACGTACACTGTCCTTTAGCCTTGAAGTTTGGTATTTTGGGAAAGGGCCCAGAAATGACTAAAGTTAGCTTGGTAATATGGGCAAAAGTCATACTGTACAATTATGCGGTAAGCAGTGAAGGAATGGAAACTTGGGTAACCATTGTGTGAAAATGGCTGTAGACTAATGGACAAGATTCTCACATACCAGTTCAATCTCCCATCTGTGATTCTCCTCCTGCTGTTGGACAGTGTGGGACAATGCTGACCTTGCAGGTTTTGGAGGCCCCGCTGCTGTTCCTAGACTCTCTTTGTGAAGCTTTGGGGGGGGGGGAGACAAGTTTTTCCTCAGGGAATCCCAACAATTTCACCCAATGAAACTTCTCTGTTGTGAGCTAACTGCATACACATCCTGGGGAAAATACCGTGGTGTCCAGGATCGTGTAGTCCTTCAGCGTGTCTTCCACAGTCCTGGACTTGAGCTCTTTGTGGAGTTTCTCATTCTCCAGAACAACCACTCTGACCCTGTGTTTCATGCCTGCCAGCTCCTCCTGTAGCAGATTCACGCAAAAGCTCTTGACATTTACACACCATTAAATGGACAAATAAGTTGCATGAACAGGCCACAGCTGTTCTGCAATATTGCTCCTCAAATTATAAACATAAGTCGGACCAGAAGACTGTTCGTAACAATTTATTCGCAAATCCACAGTCACATTTACCAACATGTTTCAATCAATAAAAGTTTAATAATCCACTTCCCTTGATTTATTCACAGGTTTGATTCTGTAAAAACTTTGGATAACACTATAAAATGAAAATACTCCAAGCCTCTCACACTTAGCTTCAATACGGTACAAGACTTTATTTTAACATTTTACCCTTGAGCTACATTAAACGTAAAATTAACTTAAAACGGTTACAAATTTAAATCAATACTCCACAAATTCCTAAGCAATAGTCAATGTTGGTAGATTAATAAAATAAATACACAGTTTGTAATCCTATTATTGATCAACAATACTCCTGAAGCCCAAACACTGAAATATCTTTATTTAAAGCTGTGGGTGGGTACTGGTTAGAACTGCTGCCTTTGGACTTGCGGAACCTAGGGTCAAATTCCACTTCCTCCTGTAGTGCCCCTGATCATGACTTTTAGACTGAACTGAAACAGTAAGAGTTGTCCAGATGTATAAATGGGTTAATCATTTTTTCATATATGTGTGTGTGTAAGACAACCCTGCACTCCTATTTTGTTTACATGCATTTTATTGCTATCTAATGACTGGGTGAAGAAATAAAGGTCACTTTGTTGTATAACAGACATTTTTGCAAATAAGCTAATTAAAGTATAATTAAAAATGAATAAAATGGAAAATGCTCATATTACCAGCAAATCCATAACAAATCTCCATGACATAAAGGAGCCAGTGTACTGAGGACTCAGTGCAGTGTGGCCTATTATACAATAAAAGCGGAAGTGTCAAAAAAACAAATTGGACGGATATATTGATTTTTTTTCATTGTAACTCAAATTGGTTTTTTGACAGTAAATCCAGAAACAGACCTTGCAGAACTTGACCTCAGCCTCCAGGTGCTGGATGTACTCAGACTGGTTGTGGATGATAGGGACAAGGTCCTGGAGGGAAGGCAGTTGGTTGTCTGTCTCATCTGTGCTCCTCTGCTGAATGGGAGGAGAAAGAGGAAGCAGTAAAATCAAGGAGGAATGTGGCACAAACTGTGGGTCTCTGTCATACTCTTGTGTAATGATTCACTAATGTATTTGGCTATGACCTCTTCTAAACATCCCTCTTACTTACAACCATATGGGTACATGACTGACATTTTTGGCAGTAATGTGTTCTGTGATCATCACCTGGGAAAAGGACTTCCTCTTTGCTGTGGTGGGAGAACTGCTCTCTTTTCGCTGTTTCTGCAACAGTGACCTCAGCTGACTGACTGCAACAGAAACAGGAGACCTCACTACTGATTCCAGTGGGTGTGTGGATTCAAAATATAAATTCTTTCAAACAGGCAAACAAAATAGCATCAAACACTCTCTCCATATGAACCATGAACTGGTGCAGTTGAGAGATGTACTTGGGAAACAAAAAATTTTTGAAGGATATCAGTTCATCTCCTACTGTAGTACTCTTGATAAAGGTACCTACCCTGACTATACAGTAAGAATATGCTGTTGTATGAATGGGTAATGGATTATAAAGCTGCGTAAAAGTTGAACTTGATCAAAACTGTCAGCAATGAACTAATAATTACTGATTGTTGAAATCACAATTATTAATTTTTAGCCCAAACTGACAGAGTATTTATACAGATGGATATATTACTGGAGCAATTCCATGGAAGTACCCTGATCAAGGGACTACAGCAGTACAAGGACCAGGACTTGAACCAACAACCACCAGGTGGCATTACAATGTGCTCCACTACTCCCTGTTCTGTATCTAAGTGAAGTATTACTCAACACCTGTTGTCCATTCTCTTACTGCAACTGCTGTAAGATGCGGTACATGTTACCCCGAAGGGGGTGCAACAGCAGGGTTGGGGTCTTACCTGGATCGCTCTTGTTCTTATGACTCCACGAGTCGTCCCCCACCGTGCTGTCCGAGTCCGGCTCAGGGTTCGAGTCCCTCGCGAGCTCCGCGCTTTCCGCGAGGACGCCAGTCAACCACCGGATGCTCCTGTTGGCCTTTTCTGTGATCAGACCGAGAAACTGACTGATGAAAACAGATGACTGAACACTGACGTCTGAGAAAATGCTGCAAGAAGCAGTTCAAACGAAACAGGAGCACATTAACAATAACGACCGAACTATGCAAAATATATGGACACCTCTCAGCTCTTTTTGATGATTTCCAAACTCTTCCTCATCCGAACCCAATTTCGGTTCCATTACAACTGGCATTGACTCTACAGTCAAATATCTGAAACCTGAAATACAAAAAGCAGTCAGTATAAAGTGTGTTTGGTCGTTAACTTGCAACTCCTCCAGTCCTTAACCGTAACGGCTGAGCCAATTGCTTTTAAGCGCATGCTTCCGTAAAATCCTGGGGACGTATGGGTAGTGCAGTTTCGGGCTACTTTCCGTCCAGCATTTCTGACAGCAAAGAGGAAAAAAACTACAAGATCCTGCGGATGTAGTTGCCAAGGCGACGTAGCGTGGATGCGCCAATGACGCTTAGCCCTTGCTGAGACTTGAAGCAGGCCTCCCCAACCATCGCGCATGCAGTGGCCATTGATTCATCCTTTCGGCGTGTCAATAAAAAATAAACTCCCGCCTTTTCCTCCGCAGCGACATAACTTATTGGCTTACGCTAGAGAGCGTTTTGAAAAGTCGGCAGCTCCTCTTTTCAATTCGCCAATGAATTCGTCAGTCACCAAAGCAAAGACACGCCCACCGGGTCGTGTTGGAACTGTGGACGCTCGCTCTCGAGCGCCGCTGTGCGCGAGCATTCGAGCACTAACGTTATTGCCGAGCAACCGAGACTAATAGGAGGCTCGAGCGCGGGGATTGGGCTGGGCACTAGGAGCCTTGTGTCGCTGCACATCCACGGTGGCAACAAATAACACCGTTTCTGACAACCTACATATAGAAGAACACGTCAGGAAGGGGTAAGGAAAATGAATCCGTATTTCTGTGTCATTCGCTGAGGAAAAACATGGCTGTGCGTTGGACCAAATGTGTGGTAAAACTGGTAAGAGCTATGCGGTTCCCGCTAACGGTTTCCCAGTCAGACCAGCGCCTCGCGCCGTCGACGGGCGGTCCCGCGCCGCGCCATTCCATAAAATTGGTCTTTATTTTTAATTCGTCAGTTATTTATGTCCTTTTTTAAAAGAACAATTTGCCTTATTTTTTAAACAAATCGCTGTGGTGGTTTTCTGGATTGTGGTAAACAAACAATGGTGTGACTCCATACCTAGTGGTGCATCCACCTTTGTAGAGCCGGTCTCCACCATTGTTCCCACATGGGTGGTGGTAAAATCTGTTAAAAAAAGAGGAAATTCAAATGTATAAAAATGTGTTAATTCAGTATGTGTCTACAGACTTGCAGCTTGTCGCTAGCTATGTCTGTTTTGTATGAATATTATTAAATTCTGTTCTTGGAAAAATGAGGTGAGTGGTGAAAATTTTCTTTACCGAAAAGGATGATTCTCCAGCGAGAAGAGGATGAGGTTCATTGAAAGGAACCTAACGCCATTTGAGTAGGCTGTCAAATGCAGTCTTTGTGTGTGTGTGTGTGTGTGTGTGTGTGTGAGTGAGAGAGAGAGCGAGACAGAGACCTCCTGCCATATGTCCATTGTTCACTTGTCTGGTGCCAGTTTGCTATAAGTGCATGGCTGAGACCACGTATCATTAATACCTGTCCTTCCAAGGAATCGTGTCCCATTCCTCTTTCACCCACTAACCTATCTGTCCTTCAAGGGGTTTATTCCTCTGGTCCAGGAGTGATCGGCCTCTGCTTTCAACATGGAATTGCAGGTTTGGAGTCTTTGCAGCTTGAGTCATTGGGGTACCAAACAGTACAGGTTTTACACAAATTATTTTAAAAAGTCTACTTGATAGTGGGAGTAGTGGATAGTTTAATCCTTGAGCTTTCACTTTCCACTCAAATAGCCTGGATTTTAATCCAAACTCTTGTTGTAGTACCTATGATAAAGGTACTTGACCTAAACTGAGACAGTAAAAATTACCCAGCTGTATGAATGTTAATAAAAAAAAAAGAGGTCATTTGCTCAGTATACAAGCCTTGTGTTGTATGTCCCGTTGGAAATGAGTGTCAGCTAAATTAAAAATAACATAAAAGGTAGGGTAATCATTTACTCATTTTTCTTTTTCTCTACTGTTAGAATATTATTTGTGAAGCATGTTTCTTTTGGAGGCAGAATGAGACAGGAAATCCCATCATAAACTCCAGTCTTGCATTTCAGATTTTTGCAGAATGATATTTGTATCATGTGTGTATTTAACTGTTAAACCCATTTTAATACGTTACAGTATTAGTAGACCAATATAACTGTACAAATCTTCATTTGTATTTGTTCAAACATCTTGCGATGCACCTGGAGACAATATCACTGATGTTGCCTAACCTCACTGGGTGCTTCTGGTCTTTCAGTAGCGGACACCCTCGCTAAGTTGACCCAAAAAGGGTTTATAAGATCCCACCCTGTGTGTGTTTTAAAATAATTCTCCTGGTTTGTTTAATGCACATTATTCCCGATTATTTATTTTACTTCACTTCTTGCCCTCAGCATCAGATAGTGAAAAACACTGTATACCTGTACTCCGGTATCCAAATGTAATTGGTTCTGAGAAATGACTCAAATATCATTAAGCTGTTTCCATTGTGTCTTATGAGAAAAATTATGTTTGGTTAACTGGTTCTCCTAAGAAACCACAATTAATTTCCATAAAATAGCCATAACTCCTTAAAATGTCTATTTCAGTGATGAAGCACACTTTAAATATCAATTACCTTATTATCAAACAATTAATGAGGTTAATTAATATGAATCTGGGTTGATATGCAAATAGTACATTTCATTACGTATGGGTAGTAATAGCAACACATTTAATAGTCAAATTTATGTAAAAAAGACCAATTAAAATAGAAACAAATGATCTACTGTAATCAACTGTTACTTGTGTACTTGCTGACTGAACAGAAGTAAATGAAATGACAAAAGCACAAACTGCCTTTGAACATGGCCACGCAAGGTAAAGACTGAGCACGCAGATGCTGGGCACTTAGTTTTGCATTTGTACTCCTGTGAATTTCAAATATTTCTCTGATGAAGCTTTGTAACAGTGCAGTAAACTTCAGTTTACTCAGTTGTGCGTCATTTTAGAGAATAGTGTCTCAAAGGTGGCCAAATGCATGAATATAAATAGTCTATTGCAAAGGATATTTTTTATTCTGTACAAAGCTAGATTCCTATTTTCTTTGATGGTATCACATAAAAAGTAAAGTGTGTGTAAGTATATACTCGTGTTTAATTAGCCAGATCAGAGGTTTACAGGTCATCCTAAGTCAACAAGAAAATATGGGTCAGTTGTATGGCATGTAGTAAAATGAAAAGTAGTGGCATCCTCTTTCCAGTTTTATTAGCATTTATTAGTCAGTCCTTTGCATTACATTTTTGTGATTTGATGCAACACAGTAAAAACAGCAAAAAGAGCCAGGAATTTTCTTGCTCCTCAGCGACTTAAACGGCCATTTGTTCCCATGGGTCCGCTGCCCTTGGAGCGCATAAAATAAAAGGAGAGGTTTTTCTTAGGACAGCCTTGTTTCATTCTTCCTCCTCTATATGGGAACCATAGTACTGGGCCTGTGACATTGTTAATGAGTGCCAGTCCCTTCCGCTCTGCTTCCCACGTGTCTGCAGGACTGTCTGGAGAGAGATAGTTCTCGGGGATTGCTTGTTACTGAACACAACTCCACGTGGTGTCCATGTGGTTGGTTTCAGGACCTCTTTACTAAACTGTAAAGAAACCAATAGTTCAAGTTTAAAGGTGTTTAATTATAGACACATTCTGTTAATAGATTTTCATATCCCATAGTTAACATGTGTAATGTCAAAGACTCACACTGAGAGCTGCAGTTATGTTTTGCAATGGGTGAAGATTACATGTTTATCCCTAAGTTGTAGTCTAGCTGACAAATTCAATTAGGTTATCACTTTAAATCAGAAAAACAGTAGAAGTCCTCTCAAAATTTTCATGCTGTTTCCATTTTTTATGAATGGCCTGCAGTTTATTTGATTTAAAAAAAAACACAAAAAATTTTTTTTCTTTCATTTCAATATCTTGGATTATTTGGCATGCATGAACATCTGTTACAGAGGGACACCAGTAGGTGCATCTAGTTTTTTTTTCTTTTTCTTCCCCTTCCTTCCCTGCCACATTGTGCTTGTGAGATCCAGTATGTTATGTTATGATTTTGTCATACGTTTTGGGGTGCATCATTAACCTCATTCCAGGTCTGCTTTGTGGCCCTGTTTTCAGTCTGTTCTAAATAAACTCCAGTATTCACACCCTTCCACAATATGTCTTTTCTGTGTTCTAGTTTCTGAACCAAAAAGCTGTCATGGTCTGTGTATAACTGCTAAATTCTAATACCCATCCTGCTTTTATCTTGAGCTAGGATAAATATAAACATTAAGCATTCATCCAGTGTTTTGTGCTACAATCTGTTTAGTCTGATAAAGCAGAGCAAATTATCAGGGAAGGTTACACTGGAGCAGGAGGATCGTGGAGAAAATTAAACTCTTAACTTTGTGGATTCAGCAGATCACTGCATTGGCAGTGTGTTTGTCAGGCATATATCTGACCAAATGTGAAGCCCTGTGGTCAGCTGAACATGCAGCACAATATCTTGTAGTTACTGTAAGTGATTCCTGTGACAACATCTTGTTAGGTTCTGCAAAGCAGTAGTTACTGCCTTTGTCTACCAATAACCTCTGTTCCTGTGAAATGTATCAAACACATTTCAGTTAGGTGCGACAGACATCTTTGTCATGGAAGACATGCCTGTCATGGAATCCCACGTTGTTCAGAGCACTGAGGCTATCATGCAATCCAGACCTAGTTTCAGAATGACAGACATAATTTGAGCACAACACTGGTTTTAAACACATCATTGCCGTACAAATCTGTAGTTACAACCCGCGCATGATATTTTTAAACATGCTTTTAGACATTTTGGAGGCTGCATCAAGCTCGATTACAAGCACATTAAACTGTGAATGAGAGATCAAGCAAGATGCACTCTGGCCATCAGTTTTCCATCTGTGATGAATTGCATCCTCCTTGCATTTTGGGGAATTTCAAATCTTTCAGTAAGGACATCCCAGGAAATATCTGAGTGTTTGGGGGACATTTAGAGATTTGCCTTCAATCTTTGATAAATGTTTACTGATTGGGATTTTTCATAATGTTTATATGATGTGGAACTTTCTCTGCTTTCAGTTTTAACTTCAGGATTTGGTCCTTATGATTTAAATTGGAATAAATGCGCTTATCAGTTGATTATGCTTCAGTAATTCTGCTACTTTAAAATAATATTGTTTTTCTTTGTGTAAAAAGGTAAGAACTGCAGTTTTCCACAATAGCTGATGTGGATACAGTTCTTCTGTTTCATCTTACAGATGATGATGTTATTTGTTTGATCGGAGTAGGTGTATTCTTAACAGTTAAAATATATTGAGTTCTGGAAAATTTGGCAGCAGTACAGCAAAAGGATAAGATTAGCTTCAATTTCAATTGCAACAACCTGTTACTAAAAAAGTCAGCTATTTGTAAGCCAGGCCATTACTGTACTTGTGGCCCAGTGCTATGACAAGTCAGCAGCTGACCCAGTCTTTCTTTTGACGGGAATGACTGATGTCAATCACAGTTGTAGACAATTTGAAACTGGTGCAGTGAAAAGACTCATGGGAGGAATGTTGCTGCTTTTTGGTCACGGCAGCCCCAGTGTGGCAGACAGCTCAGCAATAGGCGTTCCCTAAGGACTATCGTGTCATATGAGTAACCACAACCTACCTCTATTTTCCCTCATCAGCAGCCATCTGTTCCCATAAGGCACTTCCACTTTGGTGTCTGGGGTGCTTGGAGAAGCATTTTTGGTTGAGTTGGCAGCCAGCTGCGGCCTCTTTTTGCATACCAAGGCATGGGTCTTTGGTAGTCTGCAGCAAGACTCCAGTGAAATGACAGCACTCACCCAGTGCTGATTGTAGGAACTGTAGTCATATAATGGTGTCTGACTTAACTGCATGTAAAGTGTCAGGTTTTTTCCTACACATAACAGGTAAGTGCTGATCCCTCTTGTAGCCTACATAGAAATGATGCTTCAGGGAATGGGTTTCCAGCAGACTAACTGTGCTTGTAATTCTGCAAATCCCAGGTCATAATGGAAAACCAAAACTGAGTTGCTGAGATATGATGGCCATTTACATTTATTTATTGTGAAAGTGAAAATCCCAGTCAAGAGCCATTTATGGACTCTCTGTGATTGTCCTGCTGTAACTTAACAAATTTTGCTTTAAAATGCAAAATAATCAGCTTCATCGCTTCATTATCTAGCAATTTATTTTAAGTAAAATGCTAATTACAGTACTTGTATTACAGTTTACAAAATGCTTAGCAACTCAAACCTATGTCTTAACCCTTCGGCTCTTCTGCTTCATTAGGTTGAAACTACAGCTACACCTACAGCATATTTTCTTCCATCCTTTACAGGGCAGGACAGTGACCTTTGGTTTGTGTCCAGCATTGTTTTCTACATAAACAAATGAAGGAAAAGGCAGAAAAGAGAATGAAGACCTCCTTAATTCTGGTGCTCAAATGGTTCTGTCAGTGCTGCACGTGTGGGTATAGCATTGTAATAGGCTAACATGTCCTTACATTGACAAATAATTAGCATATTTAAGGTAGTAATTGGCATGTTAAGTCAGCCAATGGTATGTAATAGTTGCCCTCCGGCGAGGGTTTTGTTGATGCAGCGTTAAGGACCTGTCTTTGTGACTACTGCATCAGTGAGCTATTTTGTGTGTCTCACCCACAACATGTGCTCTTGATGTGCTACTCCAACCATATGGCTTCCTCTGCCACCCCTGCTATTTTGCTGTTTGTTTCTTTTCCCTGGTGGTTTTCCCAAACATTCCATAGTACTGGTGAACACAGGAGGTCTTCTGTATCTTGGTTGAATGCTGTGTTTGACCTCAGTGAAGATCTTGTTTAATACTGTTAATGCCATGGGAAATATAGTTTTTAGACCACAACTGCTCCACTTATTTACTTTTTATCTGTCATTACTGCTGTACTTTTTCCTTCTTCTGAATAGTTCCTTATCTTTTCAGATTTTTGTCTGTTACCAAAAAACTATAAGCACATGTCCAGATTTGTTGGTTTAGCTTTGAGAGAAGTTGTGCACCTCCTCGAGTTATAGAAACCCCATGTGAAGAAATTCTTGTCTCATAAATAGACAACATGGTGTCGATCTCAGTGTTTTTATTTTTAGGGGGATTCTCATGGAAAGTCAGCCTAACATGCTAGTGTAGAGTGTGATACTGATTTTTATCACCAAAGAATGAATTCATTATCTGGATAAGTAATCACATCATCCTAACAGTTACTTCCTTACAAAAGAGGAAGCTTTAATAAGGTCATTGTTCTGTGAGAATGAAAGAATTGTTATTTTTCTAAATGTATTTATAATGAAAGGCCATGTTTATCGTCCATAGACAGATTATTAATGACGATCCATAGATTAAGGCTCTTATTTAAACAAGAACAAACCGTAGATCGGTATTTGTGTGCTTTTGAGTACATATCCAAAGGGGGAAATTTTTGAACCCTTGACATATCAGAATATAACAAGATGGTTGTGGTTTAGTCTTGGCAGCTGATGTGTATTTCTAGGACAATGTTTCATTTTTATTTCAAACTTTTAAGAATGCAAGAATTCTGAAATGTAGGATTGTTCTCTCAGAGACTTGGATAGACCTGACTTGGTCCTGTATATTTTATGACAGCCTATTTCTTCATAAAGTCATTATACGCTGTTATGGCACAGTGGTTAGTGCTGCTGCTTCAGCTCCTGGACTGTGGGTTAATAGGTTCAAATCCCACTCAGTTTTTGTGGGGTTTACGTGTTCTTCCTGTGTTTGCAGTAGTTTCCTTCTGGTGCTCCAGTTTCCTCCCGTAATCCAAAGAATTGTTACCTGTCAGTTTGTGAGTGAAGTAGATATGCAAAGTTAAAAATCACATATGTCAACTGTTTTCTTGTGTCCAGTATGTGGTAGGGGCATTGTTTTACCACACTGGATGGGAGGTGTGTGCAAACTGACTAAAGTTATGTAGCCCCTTTTTAGTAACTTAAAGTAAGGTCTGCAAAATTAGTTGTACTTTGTTGTATTGATTGCTCTTTATTTGTTCAGGACAGCACCTAGGACAGCACGAAACAGCCTAATAACCAGCTCTGGACTTCTAGTTCACATTGGCGTAGTGTGCTCATAATATTTTGTACCTCTGGTATTCACAACTCTTTACCGCATTACAGTTCCACTTTGTCAAAGTGACTGTAAAAAACTTGATTTATGCTCAACAGTGTTAGATTTTATGTTGCATTTCAACAAAGCAGTTGTATTGTCATTATGGCTGCATGCAGTGAGCACCCTGCTTCTGTGGAGCAGATGTCTTCAGGGCTGTTTTCTCAAACAGATCTCCAGTTCCCCACCACAGGCACACAGCGCCTCATTGGCTCTCCTACAGAACATCCATGATTCTGTCAGCTATTGTTCTCTCTGCTGTCACCCTGTTATTTGAGAGCTTCTAAGATGGTGCAAAAATAACCAAGATTGCTTATTAAGTCTCATACTGAAAGTTTTAGTAGTGCTGGATTGATTCTCTAAACATTTTAAACAACAGTCTGTAGTCACTGATTCTGTGTTCAATGTTTTAAAAATGATACTTAACACAGCAGTATCATTTTTTTTCAGTGAAAAAAGCATTAGATCCTGTTTTTGTGTATGTGTGTCAGAATCACACATATTTCTTTACATGAGGAATGTGGCCAAACAGCAGACTTTGTAGCCAACAAAGCCGAAGGTACATGCAGAGGAATATTTTATAAAAGTAGGCTAGTCTCAGGGCCTTTGTCACACTAAATATCCTGCCAGACCAAGTCACAATTTCAAGCAACATTTGTTCTTAAGGTTTGGTGCCTTGCACAACCACCCCTGTGTATCTTGTAAAGTTATCCCTTGATTTACGGACCTGATTAATTCCTGAAAAGGCTACATTGTGTGAAAATACATAAAGCGAGACAGCTATTTCCAATATTTCTTATGGGGAAAGTTGTAATGGATTTCAGCCCAATGCAAAAAGCCCATACAGTTTACCTGAATTTCAAAGAACACGGGGAAAAGATTATATAAGTATGAAACTACACCATGTACACTGTCACGGTACCTTTTAAAAGGACTTGCCTCTGCAGTATAATTGAAATAAAGGACTGTTTTATTTACAATCAGGTGTACATACAGCTTTCATGCACAAAGGAAACCCCAGGATTTTCACAGTCAGTGTCCTTGAGGTATATACCCATGAATAGTACTAAATATTATCATATTCACCGATGTAGCACAGTGTTAAATAGATACCACCACATACATGAGGGAAAGGTTGATTTTTTTTTTTTTTTTTGCCCAAAGCATGCTGTATAGAGAAGATTGGCATCTAAACTGAGAAGTGGTATTCAAAATCAAATCACATTCTAGGAAAAACCTGTTTTGCAAGTGCACATAAACTGAGGGATGACTGAACTATCCCAGGAAACTCCAGGATTAGACCCAATAAAATATTGTAGGATATGCTGCAAGGAAATAAACACACAGCACACAAGGCATGACAAGTAAAAACAAAAGGCACATAAGACATGAAGTAATGCAGTTATACCCAAACAATGTATACAGTAACAAATTACATTTATTTAGACTGTGTAGCGATGGTAGAGATATCTGATGGCTGCACACTGTGCAGCCCAACATCCCCACATAAGCCTCTTTCCGGAACAATGCATGACATGGTATTAGTTACGTGGTCTGGTGATCTAAAATGTTATCGCCGTGGCTTGATGGTTTAAAATGTAATTGCAGTAGATCCTATTATTATTCTCGCAAGGAAAAGGAAGTGACTTATAGGGCAGTATTAGTGATCCTGGTCTCATTCAGAAATGTCTTTTTTTCTCCCCCTTGTGCTGAAAAGAGGTTCCTTCAAGCATTTTGAAACGTTTTCACTAATATGAGAACTAGAGATGCAAGAAATGAGAATTTTTTGCCGGTGCCAATATCAAATAATTTTTATGTACTTATCTGGTGATGCCAATACTGATTCACACATTTATAAAATACAGTGCAAAACTGAGGCTAGATCTATCTGAATGAGAATTATAGACAAATGTATCATTTATTTGTGTAACATTTCAGTTTTTCAGACTATGTACAGGTGTGTTAAAATAAACGGCATCTGCCACATTTGAACCAAAATGATATGCTGTGTCTCCTCCTCCTGAGATGAGATGCACTTTAAGGATCAAATAGGCCATTTATTGGTCATCCTGTGGTGTTTTGCAGCTTTGCATTAAAGTAAATGTCTGTACTGGCCCTGGCTTCATACCTACTGAGGCAGATATTATGTTAAGACAGTCAGACAGAACTGGTGCAAACTTCAGGGGCATTGCAAACCTTCAATGTTTCAAATAAGCCAACACTTTCAGGGCTGCTGAACCCTTCAGGGATAGCTTGCATTCCATTGCAGTGCGACCCTGTTTGACTCCAGACATGGAATGAGGTGATGCAGAGATTTCAGTGCCAGGAATTCAGGGGTCATGATGTTTTGTGAGCAAGGTAAAACTTTCAGAGATGTTGGACGTCATCTGTCCAGCTCTCCACATTTAGGATTTGCATGTATCCTGACACATGGAGAAGCCATTACTGTGAAGTTAAGAGATTGACTTTGAGGCTTTGTCCATTCTTCCCCACAACAGAAGCTATGGAGACCATCAGGAGGTCCTCATAAGCTCAGTATCAACGTTTAGTCCCTGTCATTGCAGCTTGCCCAACACCTTGTAGATTTCCTCAAAGGCAGGTGAGATGTTTGAACTGCATATCTGCTACTCTGACCATGTAAGGTTTGCTTCCACACAGGCAGAGCATGACCTTGCTGCCTCCAATCTGAGGTTGCCCTGGGCAACAGACTCCATCACGTGGACTGACATGTAAATAAAGGGACCTTTTTTCCCCCTTGGTTGCTTCAGTAAAATGGATTATCAGTTGATGTGACTGACTTCAGAAAATGACTACAAGAAGCAGTGCTTCCTGTGTCCTAATTGAGATGCTTTCTCAACAGAGCTCTCCATGCTCCAGGGACAGTCAGGCCTCAACAATATCCTCAGTAACGTCTGAGACTTTCACTGGGTTGGAATGTGGGTTGCTTCTGACAGCCTCCATACGGAGATGGGCTCATCCTTCCACTCATAGTTGGATGACTTGCCACTGCAGCCTGGCATAAAGTTTCAAATAGTGCCACCGACACTCACTCATTCCTAACCATTTTAGCCATTTGTCTAGTCATTTTTATAACGTATTGAGCCAGGTCTATTTTTAAGGCTTCTGGCAAAAAAACACTTGTTTTACCGTCTTAATGCAAGTTCTTAATTCTGTTTTAAAAGCTCCACAGCAGTCTGCAGCAGGTTTACTCAGTGAAAGCAGGACTGAGCACTGATGATTCAAAGTGTTTGTTGAAGGTCAGACCTTGATCTGACATAGCATTCTGCTTGAGAAAAAGTTTATTAACGTGCATGTTCTTTGACTCTTGGTACTCTCTTCAGCAGGATTAGCCATGGCTTTGTCCTGTCTGTGTTGGACTTCACTGCATACTGTGCTAAGGTCCCATGCCATTGCACTCCTCAGCTTCCTAAGGCTGGGTGTGCCGCTGTTTTTATTATGGGGGAAAAATGAGGCCATGTTGTCTTTGAAGCCGTTGTAAACGCACACACACGGACAGAGAGTTGGTGAACACTCACTGTGCTTTGTTGCTGAAAGGCAACTGATGAGGTAGTAAACCAGAATTTGGTTTGTTGTACTGGGATTTTTTTACATTTATTCATACCACTGACAACAACAGGAATTACTATTAAGTAAGGATTCTTTAAAAAAATGTTTTTAATTTCCTCCCTTCTGTCTATATTAGGATTAAAATATTGCCAAGGAGGCATTGTGGGTTTTTTAATGTGATCAGTAAATCAAATAGTAAAAAAACAACCATTTCTTCATGTTGCAGAGTTAATTTTATTGGAAACTGGTACTTTCTGGAATAAATATTAACTCATTAGCTGTTGCATTAAGATATATCTGTACATTATAGTTGGAATGTCATAATATTGGAATCTCAATAAATGCAGTGTTGACTTCCAGTACAATGTTCTTGCATCATTTATCAACCCATACACCAGCATATGAAGTACTGGGCACCTCTATTTTTTATTCATTCCATCCATCTGTTGTCAACTGCTTGTCTAGTGCAGGATGTCTGAGGCCTAAAACCTAACCCACAGTCACATGGTGCAAGGTAGATTTTACCCCTAGCAGGAGACCATTCCATTGTAGGACTTTTTATCAGACAAAAATGTGGCACTGACATTCTACTAATGCAAAGCTGTACAAGGAAGCATCTTGCCCTTCAGTAGTTCAGAAAAGTGCAGGTTGAGAGAAGCCATATCAGTTACATCCCAGGCTGTAGTCAAGTGCACCCCAGGCTCATGTTTTGCAAGCTGGAACCAGTTAGTCATTGTGTGACACCCGCTTTTGCATAGTTATTAAATTTTAAATTATCTACCAGAGTGAAGATTTTTTAAAATGTTTCATCTGTGCGTGCGTGCGTGCGTGCGTGCGTGCGTGCGTGTTTACTGAGCTGTGGAACATTCAAATAACGCTGTTTTTTGCCAGAATGTGACTAGTGGTAATGCTATCTGGTCAGTGTCCTGTGGCCTAGAGTGGTTTTGATTTCCAGAAACTCTGCTGAGGTTCAGAGTAGGTGTGAAAATAATGAACTGGGTCAAGCTAGGGAGTGGAGGGGTAGGAGGTAGAGAGTTGGAGACAGTCCTGGATGCCAAAGTGAAGCTGTTTCCATCTTAGATGTGAAAGGAGTGCATTCTGGTCAAATGAAGCGAGGGCTCTGCTGGCTGACCTGTGAGTCCTTTGCACCTTGTAGAATCTGTGGTCTGAAACCTCGTGTCTTCTGTTGAATAAAAAGGCACTGTTTGATTCATTTTGGACTCTAGTGTACACAAAATGCCTTTGGTGTTTTTTTTTTTTTTTTTTAATATCCGTGCATTGGAAAACCAAAGCAAGCGAATGGTCACAGCAGCTCCTCAAGATAGCTGTGGGAGGGTCTCCAGGTCTTCATGTCATTGATAATGGGCTACTCAATTTTTGGGTCAGCCCTAGACTGTTCTTGTTACTTTGAAAATAGCTGAGTCTGACCTCTTTTTCCAAAAAATATGAGGGGAAATACTGCTGGCTCCTCAGTGTCACTTTGTACAGCATCTGGAATTGATCAGCTTAGGAGAAGATGGGTGGATGTGTGGGTGGTGGGCTGACTTCAAATGTCAAGTTGGGCTCTGCATTGCTGCTGGGAGCTGTAAGGACTGTCATCGTTTCACACTGCCCTCTTCCTATCCCTCTGCAGGATGACGTAGGGCCCCAGGAGGGACCCGGCCCTGCAGTACACACAATGAGCCTGACGTCCTGGTTCCTGGTTAGCAGCGGGGGCACAAGGCACAGACTGCCTCGTGAGATGATCTTTGTCGGCAGAGACGACTGTGAGCTCATGCTGCAGGTGAGCACTTTGCAAAATAATGTTGAGATGCTGTTTTGTTAGCGATTTCCACACTGACTTTTTAAAAAATCATCAAGTTTAATGGTCATGCACTTAATCATGGCCCTTTTGTGCCAGTGTGATTAGTGAGTGAGCTAAGCTGAAGGCTTTAATGCTGTTTCCTTGCCAGCTGTTGCCTGCTAATGTGGTGTCATTATGAAACATCTTGGGTGAAAGAAAGTGCCTAAGCATGATCTCTTGACCTGCAGGCAGTCAGGCACTTAGATATCATATTGAAATAGCCTCATGCAGAGACTGGTGTTTGTTTTCATCTCTTCAGATGAAGCAAGACTGGTGACTTTGCAGGGGCATTGGGTGACCTCCATACCCCTCCCCAGTGGAACAAGCAGTGTAAAATTCCTGTATTCATCAGGTCTGGGTTTCTGTGCTAGTCTAGTCAGGGTCAAAGGTGAACTTTAACCTTGTGGGAGCTATTTGAATGATTTATTATTTTAAAAGTGTCAAAAAAAGAAACATACAGTTTGTTTAAATTGCAAATGATCATTACAACACTGTTTTTTGTATGTATTTTTTGAGTGTAATTTTTGCAAAAAAAGAGTGTAAGATGTGTGTTGTGCGTGCTTTTTTTAATTTTTTTCCTGGAACCACAAGCTTTTTGGCATTCCCTGCCCAAAGGTTTGTCCAAGGGTTTTACTCCAAATCTCCTACATGATGTGGTTATGGGAGAATTCAGAAGGAATGCTCTCCATATATGTGTACAAAAGATACAATATTTGTCTTTTAGTTGCATTATATTCAAATTCTTAACATGCAAGCATTAAATCCTGGGTTTTTCAAAACTTAGTACATAGATTCATGACTGGTTTGGCATAAGATGTAGGGGATAGGTCTGTCTGAGGAGCTGATCTCCAACATCATCACCACTAATACTCCTCCACCCCTGGACAGTTTGGTTTTTTATAGGAAGTGGAGCACTTTGCTCAGCAGTTAAATTTAGCTCGGTTGATGTGGTCTACCACAGAGGGCAGTGCCAGGGCTGCTGTGGGCAGGCAGGGGGCGTTTTAGGCATTGTGTACAAAATAAGAGTCAAACTTCCTCAGGTTGGTGACTCTATTTTATGTGTTTTATGCTGTACTGCCTCCATTATTTCCACTGCAGTTCATAGTAGCCCCAGCTGTCACATTGTGTCACCTCAGGAGCATGTAATGCTGAAGATCTCTCTGCTTCGTGGATAAATATTTAAAGTAATCAGTAAAGTCAGCCTGCTGCTGGGCCCTGAACTCAATAGCTGTGCCTTTGCTTTTATGAGAAAACAGTTGTTTTTGGCTGAGATTACCCTGGGACAAGAAGTAATTATATCCCAGGTTTCCTCAGCGCTCTCCTGTTTGGTTTCTAGGATGCAGCTTAGAGTAAATCCATTTTTAATGTAATTTAATTCCTGCAATGCACAGATCTCGTTTTCCTCCCTCTGCATGACTGCATTACCTAGAGACCTACCCAGATCGATCTATCGTCCCACCCACCCTTTCCAGTTCAGGCTGGCAGCAACGAATTCGGTGGTTATTTTGTAGAACCATAAACTCCCCCTGCTGGCCTCTTTAAGTAATACATATAGACTAATACATGAAAGGACTGCTAGTTGAATTGCTTCAAATGAACAGGCATCAGAAAGAGTGCAGGTCTCTTACAACCAAAGCTAAAGCAGGAGCAAAAACAAGCCTGAAACATGTAATCTTGTCCTGCCACGTCTTCTGTCTCTGCCATGACCCCATGTCAAATAGGAAAGTCAAAAGTTTCTACCCAACATGAGTTCCCTAGCATAATATACGTCATACAGTTTGGTGTGCATGACAGCTTCCGCTGGCCGCACACTGCTCACACAGCTGCCCGGTGTGTTGCTCATGTAGGTTAGTACTATTATAGCAAACAGCAGAGTCGAAGTTTAATGCTTCACTTACATGCCATGTTTTTAGTGCTATGCTATTGAGTTCCCACAGTAGGATTATAGTTTGATTACAATGTTAAAAATAGTAAAATGTATTTGTCTGTGTAAGTAGCCTTTTTTTCCACTTTCCTCAGTTGCATGCCAATAGGGTAACTGCACTTGGTTGGTTGTGGGCATTTAAGGCAACCAGCTTATTTATGGATGACTTTTGGAACTTTGAAATGTTATCTGAATGTTAACGTTGCTTTTGATTTCTAACAGCCTGATATTATTTTCCCTTGCGGGAAATAAGGTGGAGTGTGGTCATGTGAGCCCTGAGAAGTGTCTGAAGTTTCTCATTCATGTGAATAGGTCATCATTCTTTCAGAATGTACTGCGGCCCAGAGCCAGAGGAATTATGAGCTGCCTCACATTGCATGAAGGTTTTTTAGTCTTGTGGTGCTATTTATATGTCTGACTTTGCTATCACTAGTAAAACAAAGTTAGACACTGGGACTTCAGTCTGTGAATTCTGATGACTTCAGTCTGCTGCCAGGTTGCAGATGACCTTATTTCTGCATGAGATTTAAAGTATCCCAATATCTTTGCTTCATGTAGAACATAATTTAGAACTAGTTGCCCAACAGTTTTACAGATTTATATTAAAAGTGCCACCCTGGATATTGGAACATGAAGTGTTTTTTTTTCTCCTCTCTGTGGAGTGTAAAACTGTCTTTTATGTTTATATAGTTAAAGACACACATTCAAATAGACTGTCATGTTATAAATGTCAGGAGTGTTAGTGTTTTGAAGCAAGGAGGTGGGAGCTGTGTCTTCAGAGGTGAAGGGAGTCAAGCAGCTGTGACGTCAGTGTGTCTTTGATGCTGATAAATCCAAATAGAGTCCTACTAATAAAATCAGTGGAGCTTTGTTGCTTTTTACAGCTTTGGTGTACCTTTGCAGCTCTGTGCCTTGCATAGGTGGCGCAAATTAAAGAATATCCCATGATTTTTGAAGTGGTTTGGCCCAGCTGTGCTGCAGACACAAGAGATGTGCTCCTGTTTTGATCGTTTTGTTTCACCTATTGTTAATTGTATAATATGTAGGGATGCACCAGTATTAGAACTTTGTGCCACTGGTGATAAACGGATAATTTCTACATACTTGTTGGCTGATGCTGATACACACATTTATAAAAATACATAGGAAAATGGGAGTAGATCTGCCTGGATGAGAATTACAAATGTAACATTTGTATAACATTTCAGTTTTGCAGACAATCAATAAAATAAATGGCGTCTGCTGAGCCCCATTTAGCTGGCTACCTGATTCTTAAATAAGGAATGGTTTTGCAGATGGTAGCCTTAAATGCAGAGTAAGACTTTTTGCTTTCTTTTTGATTGGAAAAAAATAACAATAGTTGAAATACTGAAAATGGAAAAAAGGGTAAAATGATACAATGATAAAGAAATATATAACACCGCTTAATAACAGTAATCTTTTTTCCTGTAAGTGCATTTTTATATTTTTCAGGGGAGGTTTGTATTAACAAGCACGTCTCTACCTGTCACAAGAAATTCTGTTTTCACTGTTCAATGCAGCTTCTAAAATGGTCAATCTCTTGCTTTCAACACTCAGTTCATGAGTGTGACAAAAATACATATTTTCCTTAAATGCATTTCAGTTACTTTGAATACTTTAATACCGCAGATATTTTCGTGTAGTAGCCCAGTGTTGCCTAAATGCTCCGCTCATCCAAAATGAATGTGTGTCGGTTTGAATTATCGATCAAATTTACAAATTGGTGTGATGCCAATAAAATTAGACAAGTATGAACTGATACCAATGTGATTCTGATATCATTGTGCATTCCTAATAATATGGTTGCATAAAAGCAGCACCTTCACATACATCTCAGTTCTCAGGGGTGAACCTCCAATTGTTGGTACAGTAATAAACCACAGTGGACCATTGGTTTTTCCAAATAACCTTGTTGGCCTTTCATGTCTTTGAAGGATGAGTAACATCTGCAGTGTCATTCAGAGGCTCTTTTATGAGGACACTTTATTGAAAAGATTATTATGATAGTTATAGGCATGTCACCTTTTTGTGTATGAAGTTGTAATGTGGAAAGTGATGTCATGATGGGCTATGTTGTTTTGTATTCGTCAAAGCCTTGGAATGTCCTTCTTTAACTTAGAGAATGACTGGGGGATATGGGATAGCCATTCCCAATAAACTTTTCATTGTCTGCACCCAACTGGTGAATTAGTGAACAAATTGTTGGGACTGATGTAACATTACCTGTCCCTTGCAGCGTAAATAGTTTACAAAAAACTTTCTAGCAACCAAGCATTTTATCTTTTCAAAACCACATGATGTTGCACTTTGGCTAAAAATTACATTGCTAAGTCATTTTTTCTTAAACAACAAAAACCTACAGGCTTTGCAGCTGTCTGACACTATACTTGTGATTGAGAGTTCAACACAGTTTACACAAAAGATCGTTGCACTCATGCCTTCAGTGCATATTAGTAAAGCATTCTGATAATAACAATGGAAGTGCTGCTTTGTCGTGAGAGATTTGCTTTGAATTTTGCCTTTCCAGTCTCGGAGTGTCGACAAGCAGCATGCCGTTATCAACTATGAAGCAAGTAGTGATGAACACAAAGTCAAGGACCTGGGAAGTCTGAATGGGGTGAGTATAAGAAGTGTGAGGACAGAGAGAGTTTACTTGTTGAACCCTAAGACAATATCTTTAAATAGTTGTTCCAATCCTTCCTCCAAATTCAAACAGCACCCCCCAGGTTCGGGTGGTTGAAACTGATGTAACCCAAGTTTGAGTGAATATAATAATATGAAGGATGATCTCTGCAGACAGCAGTGTAAATTTACAATTATTTATACTTTGATTCTGTTGGACTGGTTTGATGTAACTCATTCTCGCATTTTCATGATTTATATTTAGTAAGGATGAGACAGTACTGACTAAAAGTCTTTTCCGCTCCTCTTATGCCTGACTAATTTGTTTATAAGGGCTCTTAACGCTGCCGCAGTCTCTGGAAGCAGAAGAACCACAAAGCATGTGTCTTCCACCGCCCTTGTGCAGGAAGTCCAACTCACAGTCCCTTCCCACTGAGTCATGGTTCCACGTGTTACTCCCTTGCTGCAGCATCCGGATGTATTTCCTGGCCAGCTTTCCAGCTGTCGCAAAAACAGGAAGAGGGCTATACCATTCTGGTTGATTGTCCTAATAATTCTGTCTGCAGTACCTCCCCCTAGTCTTAAAGATGCAGCATGGTCTTTTACAAAAGAATTTATACAGTCTGGAATCACAACTTTGGCTGTTTTTTTGTAAAATCGTGATTCAGACCCATGTTGTGTGGTCTTCTGCACTGTGCAAGAGTTTTTATATGAGTAATGCCATTAGAGTAAATCTGTTTCAACAGACTCAGTCCTAACAGTAGAACCCAAATCCTCTGTCATTCTTCCATACTAAAAGATTAAACCCAATTTATGTGCACTGCAAAAGACGAAGTGACTGAACAAGGTTCTTGCCAGAAACAGCTTGGCTCCAAGGTTAATGAAGACCAGCTGCTAGCAACACCCAGAGTAGCTAATCTTCCTGGCCAGGCACTTGCGAGGGCCATATGATATTTAACACGGCTCCCGGCTCTGGGTACATTAATCATGTGCTTGGATACACTGCAGTGCACAGTAAAATATGTGGCATGTTAAGTAACTGATAGTTCAAAATCTGAGGTTGCAGTCTTCACTTTTCCACAAAAGAAATGCCTGCTGCTCTCAAGAGGTGAGCATTTCCAGGTTGAACGTGATGGAGAAAAGAGCCAAAAGAAAGCAAAACTTGAGAAATCTACAATTTGAGCTGATACACTTGGGTGTAAGATGTTAGAGTTCAGTGATTGGCCTCCTTACAGCAACAGGTGGGGAAGTTTTGATTGAAAATGGGTTTGTTCTGGCCCCCTCATTTTAACCTATCTGATGCCTGAGGACTGACCATCGTCCACAGATTAAGGTCTTGTTCTTTGAAAAACACTAAACGAACAGTGTAATGGCATTACTAAGAAATTTGCTGACAACACTTGACAAGTATAATAATAGATGTCACACTCTTTAAAAGAGTGTTTATTAAAAACTACCAGAGCCTAACTTGTCCTTTGTATAGACTATTTTAAGACATTATACAACCAGTTTTGGTACCATTCTAGTCTTCTCATCTCATTACAGACATTTGTTAATGATGTCAGAATTCAGGAACAGATGTATATTACTCTGAAGATTGACGACAAATTAAGGTTTGGATATGATATCCTTTTTGGGTTGTTGCCCTTTGTGAAAGGAACTACAACTGTTTAACCTTTGTTTTGTTCCTTTGATGGTATCCATCAGTGATACTTCTTGGTGGGGGTTTTAGTAATGGAAAATAATGTTCTTTAAAAAAGTTCCTAAATATATATATATGTGGTATGTCAGATATATATAGATGTTATGGAATATATATGTGTGTGTGTGTGTGTGTGTGTGTGTGTGTGTGTGTGTATGTATATGTATAACTTGTATCTGTAACTGACATCTGTTCTAAATCAGTTCTAAAACAGATATTATAACTGACAATGTGTCCTGACAGTCCACTAAATTGTGTCTGGCTGGACATGATCTTTTCACAAATTAGCTTTGGTTTTCTGAATGAATCGGCTTACAATACAGATAGTGTCACAATACAGTAGGCAGGACCTCTTCACACAATTGTGACCAAGGTTTCCACGGAATGTACGTCATCCAATGAAATTTAGCTGCCCCCACAATGTTAACATCGGACAAGTGTCATTAAAGAGAAAGGTGAGAGCCAACTACCTTTCATTCATCTTCTGTTTCTCACAGTTCAGTGTTAGTTTCATTAGTTGGTACCTTGTGAAAAAGGGTGCAGTACTGGAAACAAGGGCCATTTGTCACAGTCACCATGAATATGGTTAATCAGGTTCTTCAAAGTGTGATTTCTGATTCCCTTAACCCATCTCACATACCAACCTGTTCACGGTGGTCCGAGGAGAATTGCATGTCCCAGAGGAAGCTCTGAAGGTAGGATGATTCTTCATTTAGCATGCATTCATAGACACTTTTCCATGGTTTTTTTGAAGTTCAGTACAAGTACTATTCACAAACAGATGGTTCTTTCACAAGTAAGCTGGGTCCATATATCACTTGCAAATAGTCATAATTTTTAAGTGTTACAAGCAGCTATTTTCAGTAGATTTTACAGTTAATGTATTACCCTGGCCACAATACACGTTCACAAAAGCATAGCTGCTAGTGTCAGTTTCATAAATGAAAATGCCATTTGCTGGGAGGGTTCATTCAGGGCAGTGCAGAGGTACATTGTTTGGAAATAATGTGAAATGGTACCTTTTGATGTTGGTGCTGTTTCCCATGTAGCATGAAAAGTTCACCAGCCAGCTCCAGCTGAGCAAACAGCCATCCAGCGGTGAATCGTCCAAGTCCATCAAGTCACCTGGAGCCAAGCTTCCTGACAGTAAACCTGCCGAGGCGGTCTGTGAGGGCGTGACAAAATCTGCCGACATACATAAGGTGGACGAGAAGATGGCAGGTAAGGGAATTGCGATGGGTCTGGTTTATTTGAAGAGTGTTGAACTTCTGTATCAGTACTTATGTCCTCTTTGTGTGCTTCATCATTGGGTGCACAAGAATGGAGTTTTTTGTACAAGGCAGTGAAGGTACTTGAATTGTGTTCTGTTGTTAAGGTTGTTGTATATACTGGCTTCTCAATTTCCAAATACAATTGTAGACCAAAAGTCTGTTTGTAAATTTATATTTATGTTAATCAAAAGTCACAAATAAAACCGATGTATCTCTTCATAAACACAGTATGCAATAGTCCTCATTGTGTTATTTTTTTAATAACATTCAGGAATACCACACGAGCTGTAAACATTGTAAGTGTAAGTGAGTTGAATTAGGGAGATCAAGTGTTCTTGTTCAATTTAGGTATGTTTACTATGAACTAACATTTTGCCCTGTTAATTCACGTTACTTTCTCTCAGCAGCAAACTGATATTTTAGAAAAGTGAGGAAAATACAATTAAATATGAATAATAGGATGAAAATGATGGCCTATAAAATTGATTAGCTGCATTGGGTCCTCATGGCAGAACACCAGAAGAGTTGTAGGCGAACATCAAAAAAGTCGTGCTCAAAGAGTTTGGAAAGTCCCTGCGTAAAATGAAAAACAACAAAAGACACTGTGAAAATTGTCCAGGAACAAAAGGAAACTAAGGTTAGAGGAGAAAGAGGTTGCAAAGCTCAGCTGAGCTTTCCAATGTGCCACAAGGCGAGACAAAGAGAAATACTACAATGACATATGGAAGGAAATTGAAGCACAAACTAGCAAGGGGAGGACAAGATTGGCTTTCTTAAAACTGTGAGAATAGAAACGAGAATTCCAGGCCAGAATCAGAATTCTAAAAGATTGCACAGGAGCCATGCTGAATGTAGCTGAGATCAGCAGAAGATGGAACGAATACACTGAATCATTACATCAGAAAGATTTTGCAGTTCAAAAACTCTGTAGACCAATATCTTACTATCCAGAACTAATGGTGATGAAAGAATAAGTTGAAGCAGCAATGAAACATCTACCAAAAAACAAAGCCTTCATGAAATTCCCATTGAAATACTGCAACAGTCAGGTGCAGCTATAACAGTCCTCTGTCAACAGATCTGGAAGACATCATGGCCAACTGTTTCAAAAATGTTTTGCATTCATAACAATACTGAAGAAAGGTGATCCAATCACTTTAATTCCACTCAAGATCATTCAACGGGGACTTCAGCCTTACTTAAAGCAGGAGCTGCCCAAAGTGCAAGCAGGGTTCACGAAACAGAAAGGTACTTGGGACATCATCACAGATATAAGATGGATCCTGGAGTAATCAAAAGAATGCCAGAAAGATATCTACATGTGCTTCATTGACTACAGAAAACCGTTTGACTGTGTAGACCATGAAAAACTTTGGACTGCATTAAGGAGCATCACTATCGGAACACTTGATCATTCTCATGTGCAATCTTTACATAAGTCAAGAAGCAGTGATATAACAGTCCAAAGGGAACACGGAGAGAGTGAGTGGCAAAATTGGCAAAGGAGTATGACAAGGCTGCATCTTATCCCCATACCTGTTTCATTTAGGTGCAGAACAAATTATCAGAGAAGCTGGACTGTATGAAGCAAATCAAGGTGGGTCAAATTCATGGCAGTACTATCAATAATCTTTGGTATGCTGACACAACAGTATTAGTCAGAAGTGAGGTGAACCTGAAGAAGCTTTTAATCAATGTCAAGGAACATAGCGTGAAGATGGGTCTCCATCTTAACCTGAAAAAGACAAAAATCCTGAAAACCAGTTTCATGTTCGATGCAGAAGAAATTGAAATAGTTCTTGCCAACATATTTGAATCTCCAATTAACACAGAAGCTACAAGCCAGCAGGAAATGCAACAAAGAATCGCCATTAGTAAGGCAGCTATGAAGGAAGTAGTCAAGTCCCTGAAGATGGTAGGTAGAAGGCGATGGTATTCTCAGCATCTTACAGATGGGTAGGTTGGACAATTAGGAAAAAAGACAGAAAGAAAATCAACACCTTAATTATGGTGCTAGAAAAAAAATACTAAAAACAACTGCGTACCTTGGACCTTCCACAGAACAATTAAATTTGTGTTGGATGACATCACACTCAGGCTTGCTTTGGAAGCCCAAATGACAAGGCTCCCACTCTCCAACTTTGGTCACATTATGCAAAGGAAAAAGTCATTAGACAAAGATATAATGCTCGGCAAGACAGGAGGTCAAGAGAAAAGGGGAAAGACTAGCAATGAGATGGATTAACGCCATAACATTGTCTACGAATAGCACATAAGCAATACTTAAGCCTCCTTATTGAAGACTGCTCATTATATAGGACAACTATCCACATGGTTGCACCGAGTTGAAAACGACTGAACAACAACTAGCAGCAACAACAACAGTGTACATGGAGGAGTGCCTTTGTCAGTAGGCTGGTCCAGTTGGGCTCTTCCGAGGGCCACTACCTGAGGTCATTCATGCTGCTAACCATTCGGCTCAGTAATGAGTCTTCTTACTGTCAGGGTGGTAACAGTTTTCTATTGTCTTCGTGCTGTAGCACTGTCAGTACTATAGTTTATTAATTTGCGCCCCTGTATATTTTTTCACTGATCAGTTCCTGTCTAAGCAATATTTATTTACTCCTGTTTATAATGCATTTTCTATCTCTATTTTGTATGTGCACTGCAGTGGCCTCATGCAGTTTCCTTCAGGTTGAATAAAATTTTATCCATTTCTTTATTAGGAAATAAATTAGAAATAGTTAATATCTTCAAAAAAATATTACCTCAAATGTTTGTTACATGAGGAACCTGTGTGTACAATTATGGAAGAATTTTTATTTCAGAGTGTTTTCAAAACAAATTTTGTGATAAATAGGTTGAAATTATCCACAGCAGATGCACAGCAGGCAGGCAGATGAGTTTGGAAATCCAGATGTAAATCTTTGGTTCCTTGATCACTTGACTATTGTGAGGAAAAGCCAGATGTAATGACTGGATATAAACCCATTGTCTTGGTGTATATCTCCTCTATGTTCCATTGCAGTTAGCAGATTAGATTACAAGGAAGCCATTTGTTTGAATAACACATTGTAAATCCACAGTGTCTCATTAATTCTCCCCCCTCCTGTGTCTTCAAAAACAGACACTTGTTGTGCCATCTGATTGGCTGTACTGCCCATCACAAGAAACTAATGACATCATCAGTGGAACACTGGCAAATTTATCATCAATCACAAACATTTGGCATGAAGTACCAGACATAGCTGTGGCCTTGTCCTCTTTCTCCATTGGACTGGTGAAGGGTATATCGCGGTGTCCTGCACTGACAGAGGTTCATTTTTCATCTGAGGTTGACATTTGAGACTGGCAGGCAAGCAGCATTTCCTCAAGTTCAAGGGGGCTACACAAGGTGATCTTGGCAAAGAAAAGCATATTTTTTTTCATCTGTTTGGGGGCCAGTGATACACTTCTCTTTTGAAGGACAGCACATGTTGCAGTTTTTTTTTTTTTTTTTTTGTTGAAGCATATGCACTTTCAAGCAAGCTACTGAGATGGCAGGGCCATAGAAGCTGGAATGTCAGGAGCACAAACTGCAATACAAGCAGCTACTTTGAGTCATAGAAATTCCCATTCTGACTGCAGTGGGAGGTGAGATGACAGATGTTTTTGGCTGTGGGGTTAGGATATGGGTTCCTGTATCAGCACCGAAACCTCAGTCCATATGGGAGGATTACAAAAATCCAGGCAGTCGAGTTAGAAAAGCTGGTTGTATTGGTTGGTATAAGGTTTGCTCCCCCAACAAATGGTCATAATTCTGAAATTTGGCACGCAACATTTAACCCACTCTAACTTCCACAGTTTATGACTTTAGAACCATTTATCTAATAGAAAGTTTCCATAAAACCAAACCAATACTGTTAATAGCACTATTGAAGAATACTGTATATTTTCCTGTAACTGAAGAAACCATTGAGATTTTTCTTATTACACGGTTTCATATACATTTTGCCCTGCTTCATGAAAATTTTTTGTGCTCCATCACACTTTCTGAGATGGGTGCTCAGCATCTGTTTTATTTTTCCCAGAACATTGTAATGCTTTTATGTGGTGAAGTGCAGAACAAGGATTCATTGAGAAAATGCCCCAAAATGCTTGGAAAGCCTCAAAGCCACCGAGAGTTTAAATTATTATGATTTGTTTTTGCTCACGTCTACTTTCCATGGAAAAGGAGGGGTAGGCTCTTTTTCAGGGGCCATATGTGTTGCTGAAAGGAGCAATTTGACAGCTAACATTACAGAAAGGATTTGCTGCAATTAAGCCTTCGTTGCCCTTCAGAATCAGCACTGTATCAGTACTGTATTCACTGAGAATTTGACCATATTAATTTTACTCCTGTAAGAATGCTCTGTGTTCTGAACGATAATTTTGCCGTAACACAATCATTGTGTTCCCATGAAACATTTGGTTATGCCAGTTTTGCATAAAAAATACCGTTCCAGTGAGGGATAGTGAGTTGGGGCAGAACATATAAAATATGATTATTATCGTCTTCAAAAAACTCTTTGCATAACAAAAATTGGAATTCAGCTCCAAAATCTACCAAAAACAATCTGTTGGCAATACGTGATTAAAGCATATGAAAATAATGGAGGTATATGCCATTAAAGAACAGCACTGTTTATGGTTGGTTCTGGGACATGGGTACTGCCAAAAAACCAAAACTGCTTTAAAATAGGACATTTGTTCTATTTTTCCAGGAGACATGGCAGCTGTGCACCGAGGCACCCCCCTGTATGGGCAACCATCTTGGTGGGGGGATGGGGATGCAGATGATGAGAACTCCTTTAAGCAGGAGACCAAGACAAGCGGTAAGAAGCAGGAAAGCTGTGTAGTAGGTGAGGTGAATGATGCCTCAGTTATGTATCAGTTTTTATTTCTAATCTATATTGGGGAAGTACAAATTGTCATTCAGAACCTACAGTTTTTGTCTGTATAATTTGAAATTAACATTTGATTGTATTTTCGTGGAAGCAAATGTGCAAGTGGTTATACAGCATTATTTACTGGGTCTCTGATCATCTGCCTCTATTTGAGGCAGATTGGTATACCTAGGCCTTTGACCCAGATTTTGAGTATATACAATGGCACTGGAATGAAGCTGGGTAATGTAGTTGTGGCCATTCTAATCGCTGCAGCTTTTTCTTACAGACTGTAGTTATTGTTTGCTCTCTGGTGCTTTGTAGCCAAGGTTTTTTTTTTTTTTTAACTTGTGCTCTGCAGGGGTAATGGGATTAAGAGGTCTGGAGGTCTGGCCACTCAATAGAATCATACTGGGAGACCCAAGTACTGGTCCAGTGTTTGTCTGGCTATGAACATGACCAGACACAGTTGTGACCTCAAGCTGATTTAGCTGACTTGTGGTGTTACAGGAGAGGAGTTCCCAGGCTTCAGTTCAGTCAGCAGTCTGAAGGTTCTTATTGTTGTAATTATTTAGATGACACCTTTACGCACCTTGGAGTTTTCAATTAATACAACACAAAATGATTCACAGGTTACAGCAAAATATGTAGGAGGGAGCAGGAAACAAAGAGTTTAGGGCTGTGGCTTTGCAATCTGACCATCCCTGATTCACACAGGGCTGCTGTAGTACCCTTAATCAAGCTGCTTGTATTAATGAATAAATGACTGAAACGTTTTTTTTGTCTAATACTGGACTTGGCATTGGAGTAAGTAAAAGATAATAACTGTTATGACATTATGAGTTGAAAAACAATTGCCAGGATTAAAAAAACTATTAAAATTGAGGCAGTAATTGCAATAAATTAAAACCACTGCAATGGTGAATTAAGGTCAAGCGTGAAACCGTGGTGAAAGATTTTTAGGACAAAAAAAAATAGAAGCTTGACCTGCCTTTTTACAACCACCATAGTTACGGAGATGACAGCCACTTTATTTAGAAGGAACTATACTCTTTCACGGGAGTAGTTAATGAAAAGTAATATCTGAAATATAGAGATAAAATGCCTTTAAGGTTTCAGATGGAGTACTTAGAAAGATTGCTTTTGGATTGTGTAAACCACTGGAATGACATTATGACCTTACTTAGGAATGCAGTTGTACCTGCTCTCTGAGGAATTTTTGATGTCATTAACATGGGCAGTTTTTCCAGAGGGTTGCCTGCTTCAGTATAGCCAAAAAGATGATGCCACATTTCTCTGATTTGACATGCACTGCTGTGTACTTTGTGAGATAATCTGTACGTACAGTATTTCTTGCTTAACTGATTACAAATGCAGTGCAGAACCCTGTAGATGCTGGCCCACAATTTTAGGTTGTCTGGAGGGGACAGGTTAGGGTAATGCAGTATCTCATCCTGGGCTATCTGTCCTTAAGCAGCATCTGTGGTGGACAGGGCAGTTTTATTGAATCGATTTCAGGCAGCAGATCGCTTGTTTTTCCTCTCACATCCCTGCCTTGGAACACTAACTTAATGAACCCATTCTGATGTTTGAGGTCCAAGCACTGGAGGGAGGCTGGCTTGTGGTCAGAATTCCATCAGCAGGGTATTTTCAACCTGGTGATTCTTACAGAAGAGAATATTTTATTCATAATTACTATTAGCCCTCCAAAAGTATGATAAAACTGAACGCTTGCATACCTTTAAATGTTTAGACAGAGGTCTTGCTGTTTGAGATGGGCTTTTTTTAGTGTAGCAAAAAGAATGCAACGGATGATCTGGTCAGGGACCTACAGTGAAGGAGTGTCTGAAGATGCTCGCTTTGAGCGCTTCTGTGAGGTTCATAGAGGTCAGACACCGAAGGGCTGTGGGGAAGCAAATGCCCCAGGAGCCTGTGCATTCACATACACTATATTCCCAAGTAGGGAATTGATGTGCCCCAAGCATGTAGCACTGAAAGGGAAAAAGGCAAGGTGTATACAAAGGGCCCCCATACATCAAAGCTCACAGTTCCTAGTCCCTCTCAGCTGCCTGAAGGATGTGCCTTTACCCCCCTTTTTGGCGGTGTGGGGTGGCACGGGGGGGGTGGGGCTGCGGTAGGAAGGGGTAGGATTCACTCTTGAAGGGACTGCCTCTGTGTGCATTGTTGTGTAGGCTCTGTTGTAGTGGCAAGACTTGTTCCCCTGCCGAGGAAGGCATTTTGAGCTTCCCAGCACACCAGGCCTTACTGGGCTGTGGGACATACTTCCTTCACTGAGTGTCTCATGGGACTTCCTCTTCACAGTAAGTAGCCAAGCATGGTGTTGATTTGAGACTAGGCTATGCTGTTGCAGGGTTGGGCTTTGATTTTATTATTGCTTTAGTGTCTGATTTTTTTTTTTGTACTAATTTTGGCAACTTGTGATCTTGATTAATGGTTGTTTTTTCCCCTAGAAAAGGGCACAAGATCTACCTGGGTAGACTTCATCCACTCATTCCAAAATTTGACATTTTAGAAACAATCTTTTAGATTGCACTGCTTTCTATGAGCTTGCTTGTTTTGTTTTTTTATATATATTTTTTTCTTGTTGTTTCTTTATTTGATTGAATAGTGACATTTTTTTTTCAAGTGGCTTCTGAATAAGAAGCCCTACTGGTCATGTGACATTTTCCCAAGTAATTCTAGTGACATTTCAGTAATTTTTTTCATGCAGGAAGTAAATTTATAAAAACAGGAAGCCCCCCACAACCGTGGTTCTGCTTAATCTCGGTCTCACTGACCTACTATCGTAGCAAGGACTGATTTGCAGAAGATTTTTATCTCCAGATTTGGACATAGAACATAAAGAATGGATTTGCAGTGTAGGTGGTCCTTGAGTTGTGATTTTGTTTTGCTTTACTCTGAAATGGTGGCATTGTTATTTATGATTTAATAGGATTTTTTAGGAACAAGAAAATGCACACGAGAGGTTTGTTTAAGTTCAAGTTATTGTGATTCAAGAATGAACTACATTATTACTGTAATATCGATATTTAATAATTGGCTAATTACTTTTGTAATTGTATTTATATTACACTGTTTTCACAACATTCATTGTACTTCATACATTTCCTGGATTTCTGTATAATTTATAGTATAGTATATGAGTAACTTTGCTTTTGCTCTCAGCCCCAATGAGTTACAGATATTCAAGTAACTCACTCTTTCCTGAGGAGTGGAAAGGCATGAATCATTGTAGGTCTGGCGTGAAGTGTTTGTACAGGCAAGCAGGCAAGTTACTAATGTACTGGTTCACCCCTCTGAGTCGCCTATAATCATCTAAAAGCAAATGTTCAAAAATACACTCGACATTGTGGAATTTTCTGTGTATGTACCTTGTAATTGTTGATATATGGCTGATTTATTATTAAAAACTCTTTAAAGTTAAAATTTTGCCCTACTGTCATGAGTCTGAGAGATAAAATGATCAACCATGTATAATATAACGCAATTGAATTTCTTGCGAAATGCAGACATTTTCCATAACTGCATAAGAATAATATGATGGCGAAAACAGCTTCTGATTAGCTAGTCTCTAGTATTGAACTCTGTTCAATATATATTTTGCTTTTTTGGTTTGTCCACACAGAGCCTCCTAGTTGTTGGAGAAATAGTAAATAAGATAGAATAAAGGATCCAAACACCTATCTATATCTTTTAAACCTTTGCCTTTTTGCACACCTACAGAAAGCAAGGAGCCAAAGAAGAGTGACAAGGTGAAGGAAGAGGGCTTGGAACCAAGCTACTTTGAAATCCCCACCAAAGAGACCCAGGTGGCAGACAGCACTGTGCAGGAAGTTCCCACCAAGGACACAGCAGGCGGAGCTGACACACTTGCCTCTGCCCAGGGCCACGCCTCTTTTACCATTGAGTTTGATGATACCTCTCCTGGCAAGGTCACAATCCGAGATCACGTCTCCAAATTTACCCCTGACCATCGAGCTCGGCCAAGGCGGTCTCCCCAGCAGGGTGGGCGGGAACTCAGCAGTCTGCAGGCAGCTATTATGGCCTCAGAGACCAAGGTGGCAGACTGGTTGGCTCAGAATGACCCACCACGTGTACACAGAGAGTCCACTGAAGAGGACAGCAAGAGCATCAAGAGCGATGTACCGGTCCACCTCAAACGGCTAAAAGGTAAGATCTTCATTCTTATAATCTCATAAACTCAGGTGTCCATTCAGCTTATGTCCATCAAATTGTTGCTGGTTATTATGCAGGACAAGGGCAATATGAAAACACAGATGTTATTGTGCGATACTTCATCACCCTTAAATACTATAGATACTATACTAATACTATAGAGCTCAACATTGTAGTTTGCCTTGGGTCTCCAAGTGAGGCTGCTGCTCTCCTGGCTGTGATATGAATGGTTACTGACCCAACCTGCTGCAGTTATCATTAAGCCACTGGAAAATGACCCATATTGGTGAAAGAATCAAACCTACATTTCTTGACTATCAGCGCTGAAACCCTGCTGTGTTATTGCATCTCTCATTATCATTCATTTATTGGCTTTTTCCTCTTTTTTAGTACATTTTCTTATTCAGGAATCAAACATATTTAAAATTACAATTTATTTCCTTAAAGAAATATTTGGTGGAAAGGCAAAGGACCATCCTACTCTGCATTTACATTGTGACCAGACTTTTATAGCTAGGTGGGTAGCTATATGCGCTTTTTAAATCATCCTGAGAGTAAATCTGCTGATATAGCTTGAGTGCTAAAATTGAAAAACACTCTTAAGCCAAAGAGTGCAAGATAAATTAGCTTTTTTACCGTTCTTGTAGTTTTTAGCATAAAGATTTTAATAAGTTCCCGTTGGTAGCAGTACCCCACCAAAATTTATCCTACAACAGTGTAAACCCTCATTTCTGAGCATTAAGTGTTAAATGTTCCACTTCTGTGCTGATTCAGGGGATTATTACTGCCAAGCAATTTACAGTCCTTGTATTTCAATTCCGGCACCCTACATTGGAGCCCCGACAGATTCTAGTCCCACCCCCTCACCAAACCTGCTGCCTCGGTATTTTTCTGCATCTCCATGCCTTGAGCTGCTACATATTGATTCTTGCTGTCACAACTGATTTGTGCAGTGCTTGACTTCGTGCTTTTGTCTCATTGCAATTTCTCTGTTATGTGCAAAGGAGGAGTACTTCTCTCTCCTTTGTATCAACCATTGTCATGTCTCCTGAATACCTGCCTGGCTACCACTGAACCTCACCTATCGCAAAGCATTGGCAATAATGCCAACGGTATGCGCGTTTTTCATCTTTCATGTTTTATTTGCTTTTAAGAATGGGATCTTGTCATTGTGGTGCAAGAGTGTGCTTCTAATCCAGCAAATACCAGGAGAAAATTTTGAAGAGTGGATCATTATATTGTGTGAAGGACTGATGCAGGCAGACTGATCAGGACTCTGATACATGCAATATTCAACTGTGAAGCCTTATGTGTGGCTCCCAGCTCTTTTTTTCAACACAGAGGCACCTCTTCTGGCAGCTCTCCGCGTTATTGCTCTCCTTTTTGTATTTTCAGTCAATCAGAGCTATATTAATATGGTGGTGTGTCAAGGGGATAGATTGTGTTGTGCTGCATCACTGGCCTCTGCACAACAGGCAACCAAGGGTATGTAGGGAGACTTTGTCAAGGCAGGGTGCAGGGATGAGGATGTGGAGACTGCGGGCAGTGAAGTGGGAAGGCATTGAATCCAAAGTAACCCTTTGAATCACCAGTTAGTTTATATTCCTTTTTTCAGGTAGATCCCCTGCGGCAGATGAACAAAGGCTTTATTTTTTTATGTGATGTTAGTAAAGACGAGGGGAAGGGGAACTTTGCTTCAGTGTAGATTTACTCTTGCTGTGTGGTTATGTGGGTGAATGTATATGAGAGATCACACTAAGCAAAGAAGATGCAGTCTGACTTACCGGGGGCTTGTGGGAGACGGTGCTGTTATTCAAAGGCAGTGCTGTGAGCCACCAAAAGGGACCCTTTGTCCACAGCTAGCCCATGAAAGACCACTGTCTAGGATCGTGTTGTCATTTTTCTGCCTCTCAGAGCCTGGGATTGTCAGCTCTTGACTGCATGCTATTTCCTGACTGCATTCCTCCCCCCAAACACCCCACCCCCCACCCCCATGCTCTTCCTCCCCCTCTGTTATTTCTCCTCCACTGGGCTATTTGCACACTTTGCAGTTCAGCCCTGGATGCTGCAATGCTGGGCTCAGCTCCTTTCCTCTTTGGCGGTATAAACTACTGGACAAAGACAGTGAACAGATCATTTGTGTGAACATTTTCGTGTGAGCAGTTGTGATAGAGGGGATGTTGCTCAGATCTGAACCGTGAAGTCTGGTTCTTCCGCTGGATGTGCAGTAACCCTCCTGGATTTTCTGTCCCTCCTGCTGTCCCCCCAGGCAGCAAGCATGAGGATGGCACCCAGAGTGACTCAGAAAATGGTGCAGGGCTCCGCTTTGGCAGCAGGAGGCAGGCACTGGAGGAACGCCTGCGTGCAGCCCAGGGGGGTCGGGTAGCTCAGGTGGGACCTGAGGGCAAGGCTATGGAGGGCTCTGCTGCTGTCCCCACCAGTAGGACAGCCTTCATGATCGAGTTCTTTGATGAGGCCAATCCTCGCAAGCGTCGTTCATACTCCTTCTCACAGACGGTGCCTCTGGTTGGGGGAGTTGCCGGTGAGGGGCCGTGCCCGACACCCCCTTCCCGCCCTAAGGTTCCCACCACCACTTCTTCATCCTCCATTGGCAGCAAGGGACTACCAACCGCTCTGGCATCTGCCGCCCCCACTGCTGCTCGCCTGCTTTTCAAACAGAAGTCAGAGGATCCTGGGCTGGTCAGAGGATCACCCGGTGTCGGCCAACAGTCCAGCCCCACCGATGACTCTCAGAAGCCTCCTCATGTCAGGACAAAGGAAAATGATGATGACCAGAGTGACAAGGGCACCTATACCATTGAGCTGGAGAACCACAACCCAGAGGAAGAGGAGGCCCGACGCATGATTGATAAGGTACAGTCTGACAAATGGATTAGGATGTCTTTCTCACAGGAGCATCTATGGCTCACTCACCTGTTATGTCACCTTAGCTGATTAGACTTGAGTGTTGTGAGAACCTACAATACGGTAATCTCTTATCATACAAATTTTACAATAACTTATGAAATCCTGGTAAATTACATGCAAGACAAGTTTTAGTGGCTTGCACTTTTGAATATCAATGGCCTCTCTGTTAGCCTTTCTTTCCTGTAAAAAGTTTTACTCTAATGTTAAAATGCAGAAGTTCAAGGTGAGGTCAGAGAAAACAAACTGTGTTTATAAATCTGAATGCAAGGAACTGTGCTAAAACTGTAAAGAAAATGTTTTTATTATACAGATATTGAAATTGAAAAGATTGTCATCAGACATCTTATTAATGAGTTTTTTGTTATGCTATTACTTTATTTTGTTGACCATTTTAGCAACTTTCAACCCCTTCTGTCATTTTACTGAATTACAAATAGTATATTAAAAATGTGTTACCTGTAGCATTTTATTTCAGATTGTGACATTTTTCTGTTAGCATAAAGAACTGAATTATACTATTTGCGTAAGTATTCAAACACCANTTACCTGTAGCATTTTATTTCAGGTTGTGACATTTTTCTGTTAGCATAAAGAACTGAATTATACTATTTGCGTAAGTATTCAAACACCACTTATTAATAAATGACATAGCCACCTTTTGGTGGAATAACAGCTTTAAGTCTTTTTGGGAAAGTATGTACCAGCCTTCTACACTGTTCAGCAGGTATTTTGTCCTGTACTTTTAGGTAGATTTACTCCAGGTTGTTTGGATGGATATTGTGGACCTCATTTTTTCAATAGGACCACAAATGAGCGTGATCAGGATTTGGTTGGGTGACTTCATTACGTTCACCTTTTTATTCTTGAGCCTTCGCACTGCTCCTAAATAGTGAAATTTCTCCCAAGCCTGTTTTTTAGTAGACTGAAGCAGGTTCTCTTGCTGTATTTTCTGGTCCGTACATTCTTCCTTTTGGTTTAACTGGATGCTCAGTCCCTGCTGATTCAATAAATACTCCACTGTAGGAATGGTATTTCTTGAGGTTGAGGCATGGGCTGGGTTTGGGGAGGTGGCATGAAAGAAGCAGTTACCCACAAAAGACCCATGTTAAAGCACATGTGAAGTTTCCCACAGTCCTTTACAATGATGCTACTTTGATATGAGGAAAGTTTTTCGTGGTCAGATTAGACTATTAGGGTTTTTAGCAAAAAATCAGCGCTTATGTGGCTTCATCATTGGGTGTAAATACTTTTGCAAGGCACCATATATACATTGAGGTCAGTATTTGGATTTAAGACATTTTCAATAGGACTGCAATATTTTTTTTCCTCTCCTGTATATTTTATGTTGCTTTTTAATAAAAGATACAAGTATTTTTTTATCCAATTACTTAATTAGTAATCAGGACAGTTGATAGAGTACACAAAAAACACAAAAAATTGTTAAAATAGTTACAGTCTTAATTTCTCTTACTGATTATTTGAGAATTTATACAAGTGGAAGTGTTTGTCGTTAAAAAATGCTAAAATATGATCAATTTTCAGCAAATAAGAGTTCTCTTACTGTCCTGCATAAATACCAGACCAACACCTTGATTTGTGTGCAGCTGAAGGGCTGTCTTTAACAGTGAACAGTGTGCATTTAAGTGGAGTGTTGTGCCTGGGGCTCCCCTGCTGAGGACCACCCTCCCCCCTGACTGCATGTCACCTCGTGCGTGGAGAGTACAACTAATGGGTTGGCAAAAGCTTTTCCCAGAGTGCTTTGCACTCAGAGTTGGAAGACAGTGGTTTTGTCTGTGGCTCAGCAGATCTACATTTGTGCTAGATGGATTTTTCTGTAGTACTTTTTTGAGAAAATTGATTAATCGGGGTAATGCGCCATGCTTCATACTGCTTTTTAAAGTGACTTATGGATCCACAAACTGATGAGTAGGTTAATGTTCCTAGATTTTTCTTTTCCTTTTTGACATCGCATTCTTTGGCTCTCTACATATTTGACATGCTGTAAGTGACTGTTGAATGTAATTGATCTATTTGTGCAAATTCTGTCCTGGGCTAATACATAATATTTTATTGTTATCATTTAATCATCAGTGCCAGTGGTTTGCTTATTTGTTTTTTGTTAGCTTGTTTTTATTTATAGCGACCAGTTCGTATTCATTTGTGAAAATGAAAAATTACCTTTGTTTACTGGAATCGAGCTTTGCGAGTTCTGCCATTATACATAACAGGGACAGAGATAGTGATGAGTTTTGTCCATGTCCACTTTATTTGTCCCCCAAGATTATTTTTTTTTGCTTGGGTCAAGTCATTTTTAAAGGCATTTGCACCATTTTGCATTTAGTAACATGGATCATAAGTTGAAAAGATCCAAACTGACCTGTGAATATGGATCATCCTGTGTATTCTGTACAGGTGTTTGGTATAGAGGAAAGTCTGGGCTCATCGAGAAAAGCACATTCTGGCCCCCAGCAGGACGGATTAAAAGAGTGGCAGACTTCAGTCAAGGGGGAGATCAGCAAGTCAGATTATATGTCTTCAGAGGTAAGGTACTATTGTACATACACATGTTGTTTTAAAAGTCTTTTTATGGCTCTGTAGACTGGAGGTTGAACAATGCAGTTTAAAGTAAAAAGGATTGCATTATGATGTTGCAAGGAAAAACTGTCTAAAAATGAATCATGCTTGCATAAATATGTAAACAAATTATTTTTTCCAGTTGATGACATTGCACAATTTTAAAATCTTCATAGCCATCATTTAACAGTTACTAAATCTGTCTGAAATACGTTCCCCTTCCCAGAGCATTTTTCATCAATACCAGTGTAGCAAAATGACCATGAGAAGAGATTTACTGAATAATTCTACTTTTCAGTGGCACAGTATCTTTTTATATTTCTTCTCCATCATAAAGCATATCATAATGTATGCTAACAAAACATTGTATGAAAAAATGTATGTTTTTTGTGCCATGTGCCAGATAATCTATCACTACTGAAAATTATTGAAACTAAACTCTTATTACCACCATGGAAATTACAAAGAATGTGGAAATTTATCTACAAATCTGTAAATAGTTCAACTTTATCCTTTTTTGAAAACAAAAGGTCTGGTGTTCTGTATGGGTTTATACACAACAAAACAAATTAAATCCTCTACAGGTATAATCTTTTTAAAAAGAATTTTCACCCCAAGCAAGTGATAAAAAGGTCATTTTGTATTCACAGGTTAATATACAATATGAATTGCTTGACAGATTTCTAGCCTTATGACTAGAATATTATCCCATTTGGTCTCAGACAATTTGTCACTAGCACTGTCTACAGAACAATTGGTGACTTCTTGTTGTTGCCTAGGGACCTGTTCTTCCCATTTTGATTGATTTTTAAGGACATAGTTAATGACTAAGCCTCATCCAGTGCACATTTGCCCTCTGCAGATCCTTCCAGAAGGTCCGGTCACTGTGGGCGGCCCACGGTGGGTGTCTCAATGGGCCAGTTTAGCTGCTAATCACACAAGGACAGACCCTGAAGGCTCGGGGGCAGATTCCCCAGCCTTTGTCCACCAAGAAAAAGGTAGGTGGCCTGTACTGAAGCAGTGGGCTTTTTCTCTGCATGTTTCAGCACAAAATTTCTCTTTGATCTGAAGGCCCTGCGAGAGGCTTCAAAGGCTGGGATAAAGAATTATGGATAGTATCATAAGCATGACGTTAAAAAAAACACATCTTTACAGGTGAGGAGCTTCATTGGGTCATTTTGAAACTCAAGAAGCTTGTCAGTATTTCACAAAAAGGAATGTACAAATGAATTGTGCCAAATGCAGTGCCATCATTGGGGTTATGTTGTCATTGTGCCTTTCAGAAGCTGACGCCAGCGAGTCAGGGATTTCCATCAAAAGTGTCACCTCCACTTCCAGTCAGGGTGAGCGAAAAAGGAGGACCCTCCCTCAGTTGCCCACTGAGGATAAGCCTTCGGACAGCTTGCGGGTCAAAGCCGGGAAGGGTTCCACAGGGTCTGGCCTGCGCTCTGAGATTGGGGAGAAACAGGATACAGAGCCCCAGGAAAAGGAGAGTCAGATCGACCCCAAGGGCCAAGGGGCACGAACTGGACACAGAGTAGCCTGTAGCAGCTTACCATCAACAGAGCTGGATGTGGCCATGGGCAAAAAGCAGGCCACACAGCAGGAACTGAGGTCAGGCCTCTCTAAGCCCCCAGCCCGACCTGTAGCATGCAGTGAGAAGAAGAAAGAGGACCGCAACCGGCGGACAGAGGACAGGAGCACACAGGGCAAGTCCAGCGACGGGGCTGAGAAGTCCGGCAAGCCACTAGTGCGTCAGGGTAGCTTCACCATTGAGAAGCCCAGCACCAATGTGCCCATCGAGTTAATTCCGCGCATCAACAAGCAGGCATGCAGTGCGCAGCTGCCCCGTGACCGCAGCGACTCGGTGGGCAGCATGGACACAGCCACCCTCCTGAAGGATACAGAGGCTGTCATGGCCTTCTTGGAGGCCAAGCTGCGCAATGAGAACAAGCTGGATGCTGGAGAGCAGACCACTCAACCACGGGCTGGTTCCATCTCACCCGAGTCAGATGTGGACACAGCCAGCACAGTTAGCCAGGCTGCAGGTGAGAATGACCGCAAGACAGCACAGAAACGGCGTACACTCAGCAGTCTGCATAAGGAAAAGGGTGCCACTGTAACCAGAGAGCGCCTGGAGAGAAAGTCCAAAGTCCGTCCGTCCGATAGCCGCAGTGACCCCCGCCGCACCATCCAGGCTGCATCCAGGGCCCGGCAGCCGTCCCTCGACCTGACTGACGATGATCAAACCTCCTCCTTGCCCCACTCCACCATCTCCGACGTCCTCTCCTCCGACCAGGAGACCTACTCGGGCAGATCACACTGTCGCAGTGCATTCACCTCCACTGATGAGCTGCTACATTCCAAACTGGAGGCAAGCAAAGCCAGCAAGACTATGCAGGCCCCCTCTCCTGCCAATAATACGACTGCTGCCTCAAGCAAACCAGCTACCCTTCCCCGACCACGGCCCACACGCGCCTCACTACTACGTCGCGCCCGACTTGGTGACACATCTGACACGGACCTGGCAGACGCCGACCGGGTGTCAGTTGCCTCAGAGGTTTCTACCACCAGTTCTACATCACGTCCACCATCAGGCCGCAAGGCACCTTCACGCATTGACATGCTGGCACAGCCACGACGCACCCGTCTGGGCTCTGTGTCGGCCCGCAGTGACTCGGAGGCCACCGTGAGTCGAGCGGCTGTTGCGTCAAGGGCTACTGCTGCTACCGAGACAGCGCTGCGGCTGGGACTCCGCTCCACCTCCATTGTGGATGGCAAGGTGACACCCCGTGTCCGGGCCAACAGTGTTTCCAAGCTGCCTGACACCAAGTCCAAGGTCACCTATGCTGTCCACGGGTCCCCCTCTGGTGAGTTACAGGTCACACATTCACATTGATGCTGATGGCTATTACTCAAATATGTGCCGCATATGGAAAAAATGTTAAATAGTTTTACAGTTTCCTTTGCCTTGGAGTAGCAGTATGAGTGAAACAGAATGGGGTGATTTTATTAGCTTTTGCTTCAGTGCCTCCATCTAGTGACAAGTGGATGGCAACTAAAGGAAATGAGACAGAAATGCCTGAGATTTGCTATTGCTTCTTTTATTATGACTTCACATTCTGTTGAGATGATCTCATTCAAGTTCAGGATCTCTATTTCAACAGAGGTTTCATTCAGACTTTCTTAATTCTTTCTTATGCAACGTAAGGGCATTTCAAATATATAATTAATGAAAATAAGTAAAATGCAGGAAATTTAATTTTTTTCATTTAAGGCAGCAAGATAGTGCAGTAGTAGTGCCGGTGCCTCAGAGGTCCTGGGCTGTGGGTTCAGGCATGGCTTTGATCTCTGCTTAGTCTGTGTGTAGTTTGCATGGTCTACCTGTGTTTGTGTGGTTGTTCACCAGGTGCTCTAGTTTCCTTCCACAATCTAAAAATATTTTTTAATTGAATTGTTGGTATGTGCCCCATCCAGGGTGTATTCTGTTTCACAGCTTGTGCTTCCCAGGGTAGGCTCCAGACCACCAATACCCTGCTTTGGACTAAGTTAGTTAGTTAGTTAGCTGGTTAGTTGATTTTTACTTATTACATTAATTGGTTCATTTAGTAAAGGTCTGAAATGGAAGGTCTTGATATGTTGATAAGGTCTTGGTGTGTGATATATGGATATGGTCATAGCCATTATGTCAGATTATACACGTTGCTTTCAGTTCCTGACTGGTCGAAGCAGGGAGAACCCATTTGTGTTAGTGTCAGTGATAAAGAGCTAAGTTCTCTCTGTCTCTCTTGTGCCGTGACACAATGCTTAGTTAGACGCATTGAATACCCAAAAAAGAAAGAAAAAATGGTTAACTTTGTTTCATACAGAAAACCTGTTCCTGCCGTGCGCCGAAAATGCACCACCTGCAGACGAGATCCTGGGTAGTGTACCAGCATGAGCCTCCCCAGGCCTTGTGTGGTGTCCTGCTTGCTCTCTACAGCCCTCTCTTTGGCTAGGCAGTGATGAGTTGGTCCTGCGACATCTCTTCCCATCCTCCCTGAAACTAGGCTACTTCTTTGGGTTGCTCATAAACCTGACCTCGTTTTCTTAAAAACACTTTTAATGGTCCAGTCCACTGGCTCTAAGGAAGCAAACAAAAAAAATACTAGTTTGTCAAGAATTTTTTAGAGCCTCTGTAACTTATATATAGTTTAATAGTTCTGCATCTGTTCCTTCTCTAAAATCCATATTGTTTTGAATTGCTGATGCAAGCACAAGTAATTTTGTGGACAGATTTTGTTAATGATCGCCATCTAGTGGCCAGAATTTATACATGGAGCAAGTTTTCATTAAAAAACGATTTAACTGTATAGTAATCCCTCGGTATCCGAATCTAATTTTTCCCAGAAAACAGATCAGATACCAAATTTTTCAGATACTAGTAACTAGTAACTATTTCCCAATATTTTACATGGAGAAAAATAAATAATGTGCTCCCAGGCCATTGGAAAACAACTATGTAATTGTCAACCCATGATTTCAGCACAACAAAACACCCTAAGCACCAGTTACCTAATTAGAAAACACTTAATGTTGTCATTAAATTGAATATTTATAACACGTGGTACAGTACTGTATGTGCTGTACAGGACATTTTATATGTTTTTCGGAGTTCATAACACTGTTCTCCCTTTGCAAACCCTGCACATGCACCCTTTCATCTCCTGTGCGTAATGCAGTGACACGGGGTCCCCCCCTCACATTTGCGGGGTTTGCAAAGGGAGTTCAGTGTTATAAGATGTTAAATAAAGGGAACATGTGCTTCAAAGCAACCTGCTGTGTCCGCCTCTTTGTTTGGTACAACTAGTATTTTAATAGTTTTAAAAATGAAATGTCCAATAAATGTGACATGACGCAAAACAAAACAGACAGAAACAGCTGATAATGCCCAAGCACGTGCACATCTGGCTTTGGATAAACTCATAACAGTATACAAGAGACTTTATTACAGTATATGCAGTATTATTTTATTACGGTGCACTGTACAGTATTGTAGATTTTTAAAAATTTATTTTGTTTTTTGTTATTATGATAAGCTAAGCAAAAGTTTCTGTTTGAATTCTGATAAATAGGTATTAATTTTTAAGAGCTGTCACAGTGAAAATTTGGATGTTGAGTGTTTGGATACCGAGGAATGGCTGTATATATTATGAACTCATAGCTTACTTTTCTGAATTGTTCAAATTTGAGCATGGCCTTGTCATCACTGCACTAGCACCACACATCCTGGGGAAGACCTTGAGATGAAAATCCTGTTTCTTGTGTGAGTGGGAGCTGAACTGTGTATTGTTTAGTAGTGGTAGAAGGAAGGCAGCCTGCTTTGTGTTGTATGTCTTTGTCTTAACAAATATTAACAGTAATTCCAGTTTTACTCTGTATAAAGAAATTCTTACATGTACAGTGGTGTCATGTTTTGTAACCTGGTAATCTGTTTGGTCTCTTTCTTACTTCTTGTTTGTAGTAACACTTTCTTTTCACTTTAACTGTAAATGGTCAAACATTCCTTTTGAAACATGAAAGTCAGAAACTATACAGAATTTCTAAAAACATTATCCTACAAATGCAAAGACATTATAAAGGTTCCCGAATCTGTCATTGAAAACCACATTTTTAATCTGCTTCTGGAACAAATGCATTATAATACATTTTAAACTTTAAGGTATTAATTTACAACTATGAAGTGCACAATTATTAAAGTGAGTCTCGTCATGCCTTGTGTCAGTAGTCGAGTGCAGGCCATATTTAGCCACAGCCGGATCAGTATCATATACTATGCTACCTACAATGTGGGTGTGTCCCCATTACGCTTCCTCAGCCATGTGCAGTTCTCTGCGGCTCTGCTGGCATAAAGCTTCCCCACCGAGTGTGTCCCGCTGATGAGGCCATTAATCACTGTGTGACATTCTGCTCCCAGTAGCTTAGCGCTTTGACAAAGGGAGGTGTGGGCTGGACATTTCCCCTGTTCGCATAGATACAGAAAATCCCCAGATTCAAAACACTGCAGTGTATGCACGCATGCACACACATACATACATGCATGCATGCAGACTGGCTCAGCTAGGTATGAGACACACAGAGTAGTTGACAGCACACACAAGCGTACACTTAAAGATCCAAGTTCATCCGTAAGCCCACATAATGCCAGAGCATCACACATTTCTTGCTCTCCAGCAGTGCTTTTTAGGGGGACTGCCCCACAGTTGAAGTCCACTAGAAGGCACTGTGGACCTACTTTCAGAGGAGGGCCTTCCACAGTTCATCACAGCCAGGGGTAGGAGTTGAAAGCAAACCCCTGTCTTCCAGAGGATGGTGTTCTGATGCTGCTGCTGCTTTTTCTCTTCCTCTCTCTCTGACAACCCCCCACCAGCCAGCAGCCGGTGGCGACGGCTGCCCCCAGAGTATGCCTCCACATCTGAGGATGAGTTCGGCTCAAACCGCAACTCCCCCAAGCACGGTCGACTGCGTCCTGGGACCACTTTGCGGACTGCTCGCCTGGGTGGCTCCGCCCCTGCCACACCTGGCACTGTGGGCGGGGTTATGAAGCAACGCATGAGAGACCAGGAGGACTACATTCGGGACTGGACAGCCCACAGTGAGGAGATTGCCAGGTACTCATCTCCTCTCGCTCATACACTCAGGTGGGGGGGTGGGTTTCTTACACACATTTTGTTTATTACAACTCTTACTGCAGTATGATATCAGGAAACTTGTTCCAGAGTGTTAGAGTGGCCAACATGCTGAACACACAGTAGGCTCCCAGCCAGAGAAAGGTCTTGATCTGCATCATTATTTCAACTTTCCATCTATTATAAATAACCCCCTTATCCTGGTGAGGGTCAGAGTAGTCCACAGCCATCTAGGAATCATAGGACTCCAGGCTATGAAACAATCCAGGGATGAGACACCAGTCCATTGCAGGGTGCCCACACACATAGCCACAGGCAATTAAATGTGACCAATTAACATTGAACGTATGTCTTAGGACTGGAAGAAAACCAATGCAGAAATTGGGGAGTACATACAACCTACACACAGACTGAGCTGGATTTGAACCAGAGTTTGGACAGCACCGTGAGGAGACAGTGTTCCCTCCAGAGCCACCATGCAACCCATTATTTCACATTAACTCTGTATATGACATAATACTGTGATCTGCATCACGGATTTACTGCAGCTTCATTTTCCAGACAAGATACATTGCTTATTAGCAGGGGTGTTCAAAGATGCTGTCATCCACTAATCTGCAGCAGAAAAAATTGTTGCTGTTACTGATGTTTCTGGATTATGTTTCATTCATTAGATTAAAAAATCATGGCAAAAAAATAGTAAAAGTTTACATGTCTGCATAATACTGGTGGCACAGTGGACATAGCTTCTGCCTTTAACTTGGGTTTAAATTCCACTTCTTGCTGTAATACCCTCAAATAAGGTCCTTAAGTTGAATGGATGCAGTAAAAATGACCCAGCTATGCAAAAGACCATTGTGGCTTAATCCTAAAAGTTAATTTGGAGAAAGTCAGCAGATAAATGAAAACATACTGAGCATTTGTCTATGACGTGTAAAACATTGCTGTACTGAAAGAATGGCTGTTTCTACACTTATTTGTGACCCTGCAACATATTCAAATACTGCCTGGTACAAAAGCAATAAGCAGCATAACAATGTAACAGAAGTGAAAATGTAAGAAAGTCTACTAAATGTCAGAAATGTTACGATCCAAAAACTTTAAAACCAGCTATGATTATATAAGCACAAACATTGCCATCTTGTGGTTGGTATTTTATACAGTTGCACTTGCTCCCTGAGTTAAAGAGGGACAAAAATTTGTAATCATTCAGTTTGTACTACCTGTTTATCTACCAGGCATATGCATGTCAGTAAACATTGCCAAACTCAAGACTAGTGTGGGCCCACCTTAATTCAAGTTGATGACAAGAAAACAAGGTTCCACAGCATGTTCTTTTATTTGTAGTAGTTATATCCTGTGTTTTTGCCAAATCTAATCAGACAAAAAGAAACAAGGGGCATCTGCATTATTATTAATACCCCATTGTTATAATCTATGAAGTAATGTTGTTCTGAACAAAATGAGCTAGTAACACAGATGTTTTGCACTCAAATCTGATGCGTTTTGTGATATGTATTCAATTCAGCCAATAATAATTGTCTTTGTGTTTTTATATTTATACATTATACCATATTTTATTGCTAGTCAAAATGGTTTCTGAGGGCAGAATGCAGTTAAGTGCAGACAGTTAAACTCTTCAGGACCCCGTCTGATGTGTAATAGGTTATTCCCCTGTGTGCGCAGAATCAGCCAAGACCTGGCCAAGGACCTGGCCATCCTGGCTCGTGAGATCCATGACGTGGCGGGCGAAATCGACTCGGTCAGCTCGTCGGGTACGGCACCCAGCACCACAGTAAGCACTGCGGCCACCACCCCTGGCTCCGCCATTGACACCCGTGAAGAGGTAGGGCCATCTCTGGAGGGTGCACGCAAGGTTCTTTCTTTTTGCTTTACTGTCTAATCTTCCCCTTGTCTACCCCCCCCCCCGCAATAACCTTCCCCCCATCTCCTCCTCCACATCTCCACCCACTTGCCTCAATCCATCTCTGAACTCCCAGTACATCTTTAAAAAATGTAGATATGGGCACATAAAATATTATATGTTTAAATTTTGCTGACAGTGTGTCAGGTACCAGTAATGAGTGGTACTAGTGAAAAATTTTGCATTACTTTTATTCTAACTTGTACAGCATTAAGGCAGTTTTTTCAAGGGGCAAATGAAAGTTGATACCTGAGGAATATAATGTGAGCTCCTTTGTTTACAGTGAAATAGTATAGATTTAAACTTCATTTCCATCCAGGAAATGAAAATTTAGTTCGTTTTGTAGTTTATTGTTTATACACAAGGAAAAATCCGTTGAGATTGATTCTTGGGAAATAAGTCATATAAAGCATATAAAATGTGACTGATATTATATAAAACCTTTTTTGAGTAGAGCTGTTCTATTCTTATGTTTGACTGCCTTTCTCTACATTTTTTAAAAACTCATTTGTCAAGTGCCTCAAACGTGTGTTTGTTTTGTAATTCTTTTTACATTTGCAGCTTCCTAATATCTGGTTAACAGGATTTCAATGCTTATGCCACGAGTGTGTGCCAGTGTTGCAATCAGTCACAACTTCTTCCTCCATCCAGATTGCTTCGGTTCCACAACGAAGCAATCGTTGAGCCATCATAGTAGTAGTATCACTAAGACACAGTCACTGCAGTTACGTCAGAGATAATCATAGCAGTAACATAATGTCACTGACATATACCCGTAGTGGTAACATGAAACATCGTCATAGTAGTAAGTTATAATCATAGCAGTGAGATGAAGGTGATGTAGTCACAGGAGTGACATAACAGATCTATAACCATAGCATCAACAGAAATGAGATGCAGTTACAAATACAGTATTCCAATTTCACATCAAGTGCAACAGGACACCTTTAGATTTATAGCCATATCAGCACACCTGAGACAGCCATGGCTGTGGAATAAGCTCACTGTAAAAATCCACTTAAAAAACTGTGTTAAATGAAAATTGTTTAATAGTTGTGGGTAACCTTTAAAGGCAGGAAGCACACAAAAAACTGATTTGAAATTCTAAAGCTGTCGTTGATGAAATGTGTAAATGTACTGAATGCAAATGGAGGATAATATTTATTAAGAGTTGTCACTCCTACAGGTGACAAATAGGGCATGTGGCTACACCTAAGTTGCTTGTAGGCAAAATAAATGGCTTGGCCATGTTCCCATCATTCTCCTTGGCTGCTGATGAGCAGCACAGGGCAGTATAGCTCCACAGCTCATCCATCACAGTTGCTGTTTCCTGGGTGAGCCCTACTTTCTGTCTCTCCTTTCTCCTCATGAACATATGCATCTTCCCCTGTACAGCTGGTGGATCGTGTCTTCGATGAGAGCCTCAATTTCAGAAAGATCCCACCTGTGGTGCAAACCAAGGCCCCCGAGATCAATGGCCGTCCCGTTGAGCTCCGCTCTCGGGCCCCTGGAAGTCAAGACCCTCAGGCGGCCCTGCGCCGTCGGACATGGAATCGAGACGAGGTGAGGGAGGAGGTGTGTAGAAGCTAAAGTTGGATTTTGCATCTGTATGATATCCATTAATATGATATACCCAGTGGAATAAGGGGTAACAGATGGTATAGCACTTAGCGCCTTTGCATTGTAGTCAAAGGACTTGGGCTGGAATTCCCTCTCCTGAGGTAGTACTGTTGATCAAGGTTTTTACCCTCCACTGATGCAGTAAATATTACCCAGCTATATAGAATGAGTAAATGAAAATTCCTCAGTATGCAAACCTAACACTGTAAGTCACTTTGAAGAAGAGTATGAGAAAAATGTAAGCTGTAGTCTTAGAAACATTTAATTTACTTATTGCTGTGATTTGTTTTAATTTATTTAGCATTGCAGGCTATTTTATATAGGTTTTTTTTCCTTCTTCAATTGTCCTCCAGTTTATAATTAAGTTTAAGATTGGAACTTTCCATATAATGTTTTTTTTAGTCAAACAATGTACAGAAAAATACCCATTTACTTTTTGAATCCTGCATACAACATTTTTTAGCTGAAGTATGTAATTAAAAACTCCTAATCTACATTCCAAAAACCTGTCATAACGTGTGAACGGAGCTGAGAATTTTTAGATAGCCTACCACGTGGGTGGGGGGGGTCTGCCGTGGATTTGTGTCCAGTCAGCTGTGTTTTATTACAATAACCACAATACATATGTCTCAATACAATGAAAGTATCGTCCCAATCCAACGAACTACCCTCAAAGTCCAGCTGTTTGACACCCGCACTCCCACTGTGGAACAAACAAGATCATTATCAAATAAAAATTAAAGAAAAAATGCTAAGATTGTAATAAAATGCCATTCATTTGTCAGGAAACTGAGATTAGAAGAAAATGTTCAAAGCACGTGTAAAACGGATGAAAGGAACGTGCCCCAATGTTCTCTGTTATGCAACACCATCTCAGAGTGCCTTGTTTATTAGTTGAGTGTGTCACCATCTTCACTGAGTTACAGTGAATTGCGTTGTTTGATTATTTTAAATTGTTGTCTGCTTTTCGTTTTACACCAATTCAGTCATATTTGGGGAAATTGGGTCTTTTTCAGGGAGGTTAAAGCTAATTATAATTTTCCTGTTTAAAATAATAGGAAATCGGCTCTCTAATGTTCCTGTTATTAGTTAGGTTTTCAGGAATGAATTGGAAATGTAAACCAGGCACCAGTTCTATTTAGTATTTGGCAATATCAGCAAGTACTTGGAAATAAGATCCATTATGAGAGCAGTAACATATTTCCAGTAGAGGGCACACTTGGCCCTTATGTGATGTTGGTTCAAACTCCTGTCCTCTTGGGTGTTTCCACTTTGATCCTTTTCCATCAGGTTTTCTGTGAACTTTTTAAAGAATAGTGAAACATCTGTCAAATAAAATGTTTTCTTTGTTTTTATTGAGCAATTGAGGTGACAGAGGCAACAGACGCATGCATGTCGGGGAAACACCAAGGCTTCACCAAATGCCCCCCTCTGTGGTGCTGAATGCTTAGATATACCTAGTATGTAATACCCAATATACCTAGTATGTAATACAATGTGCCTGTGTTCCTTCAGACAACCTATGAGAAACCAGATAAGGACGTTAACAAGGTTCAGAACAAGATCAAGACATTTAGGACAGACTGTCTCTGATCCTGGTTGAATAAAAATGGCAAACAAGCCGAGTTACTATGTCTGCTCTAAATCATACAGGAGCATCTTGCATACAACATAATTCTGGAAATTCCTGTTATTTTCCACAACTGCAGGATTATAATCTGCCGGGAAGGTTGAGATGGTTCTTTTTTGCATATTAATTGGTTCTCAGTTTTCACATTGAGTGTTTATCACTCAGCCTCCCAGGTAACAGGTCTCATGTCTTTCCTCAGGCGGTGTTGGACAGCTTGCTCCTGACATCTGTTTCCCAACTGTCAGTAAAAATACGACAGGCCGTGGACAAGACCGCCAGCAAGATCAGGTAACGTTCCACTCTAAGTACCACATCGAACAGAAAGCCTCCTGCTGCCTGAAGCTAGTTTGGGGTTTTTTTTTTTTAGGTGTTTTAATTATAAGTACGATACAAATAGTTTTATATGTTAAATATAAGGCAACAAAGCAGTGCAGTCAGTAGCATCAGTGCCTCACAAGTCCTGGCAGGTTGTCGGTTCATCTCTCAGGAGGAGCCCTTCTGAGGTGCCCAAGAGCAAAGAGCCTGAATTTGTTCAGTAAATTGCCTAGTTATATTAATGACTGAAAAGGTGTTTTTTGATAAACCCTTAGACCAAGCAACACATTCCCTAGACAGTGTAAAGAGAACTGGTGGGATATCCAAACAGCAGATGGCTGCAGGTTTAAAAAAAAAAAACATAAATCCTCAGACTGTGGAATAATCTCAGGGACTGTGGGCCAAAGGCTGAATACCAATGAAGCATGGATTGCAAATGTTGCTAAGTCAGTGTTTTGGATGTCACCAAACCCTTTCAGGCTGTCAACAGCATCCCTCCATGCCTATTAATCATAAAGCCACAACATTTTTTTCGGCAACAAATAGAAAGAATTTATGACTGGCGCTAATGTGTATAAGTGGCATCTAGTCGAGTCTGTTGGTGGTGTTATTTTGTTCAAATGGATTATAAAACAGTGTGTTTATACACCGAAGTAGTGAGTTTTATGTGACTGGGTCATTATTTGAAGATCTACTGGAGGAAAAAGCAGAATGGCTCAAATCACATTAAATTGAAATGATGTTGCTAATTGATTCTTTCTGTGGTTGAATTTATCATGAATAAAATCAGATCTCAAAATTAGATTCACCTACATTGTTGCTTGGTAACATGTCACCTTTGCAGTCCTGGGAGATGTGGAAGAGTCACTAAAAATATCTTGTTGGCTTCACTTACTGGAACAGGTTTATCCTTATTAGATCAGGTTTTTGTATCTTTCCTCTCTTTCTCCAGTTGATAAAGCAGTGAATGAAAAAGAGAACGCATTAACACAAGTTGATAGGCCTGAAGTTGATAGGTTTGACCTCTGGAGGGACGAATATCACAAAGGATCATTTTCACTCTCTCAAAGTCTCAATGTCTAGCTCTCTTTGTCACTGGACCCCTCTCTGGACAGGCCAGTATAGGATCTAGTTACGTTCTAAACACTCTGCTGAGTGAGATGGGCCTAGATCTTCTGTCCTGCTGTTCCTGCTCTGCCCTTCCAGTGGTTACACTCACAATGGGTCGAAAATCAAGAGTCAATAGTTTCTTAGTTTTGGATGTGATGTGAGGAACTGAGCTCGGTTGGTCCGTTAGATCTACAGCATTCAACAAGTGAATCAAACTTCATCTCATTCAGACCCAGTTCTCTCTCTCGACCTTCTGAAAAACAGCTTCAAAAAATTTGCACCATGTCATCTGTCATGATATTCTCCATATTTCTACTGTAGCTACTGTAAAATTGTGATGTCAAATAGACAAGTGGTGTTTTGATAATTGTGTGCATGTTTTTAAAGCTCTTGTGGTGAAATGTGCTTTACCTCAGGTTGTACATGTGTTTGAGAAACCAGTGAATGCCACTTTTGCTTACTAATGGTTCTTCAAGCCAGATTCTGCTGTACACAAGTCAACACAACAGACCCCTTCTGTGTGAGTGAATTACAGTCTAAGTTGGATGTCCATCCACACACAGCAATCCTAAACTATTTCCATCTGTACACAGTCCCACCCAAAGGGAATATCGCTAACTTGAGCTGCCACTTCGCTAACAAGTGTTAGGGAGATGTAGAGGGAGCTAGCAGATGTGATGAAGCCCTCCCATCGCTGTGAAGGCTCCCCTTTGAGTCCTAGGAACCTCCACATGCCATCTCTGTAATCACATGTGGAGTTGGGCTTTGCTGAAGGTGGCGAATAGCCATTGGGAAGGCTGTTAAAATCCACACGGACCACTGTCACTACTAAGACGGTGTAGGCGTTAATAATGAGAAATGTCATTAGTGACATGTTTGCTAAAACAAATTGCCTGCCTGTCCTACTTCTGAACCCTGTACTCATGATCAGTCCCCTGCTCAGCTTCAGTATTATCATACAGGTGCCACAGTTAATATGGACATAATGCTAACATTACTGACTTTTTCTTATCAGCAGTGGTGGAGAAACTGCTGTCTAGTTTAGGGGTGGGTTAGCAGCTGCTCTGCGACCAGCTACTTAAAAATAAACCTTTCCCTCTCATAATTCATTTCATGAGATCAGTATGTCTGGCAAGTTTCTTTTGTGAGGTGATAGGATTACCATTATTTCATAGAAAAAGTAATTGGTTTTGGGATGAAAAATGTGATTTCTAACTTTTATTTTCATTTTTTTCCTCTGTATTTGCAGCCTTTCCCAGTGCAGTTTTCTCTTTCTTTTCAACCTGTTTATAAGATATTTTTGATACTTGTCAAACAGTTTACAGAATATGTATGTCTGTGTGTGTGTGTGTGTATATGTGTGTGTGTGTGTGTGTGTGTGTGTGTGTGTGTGTATATATATATAGAGAGAGAGAGAGAGAGAGAGAGACAGAGAGAGATATTTTGAACTTGGCTTATGAATGAATATCATAATTCCTAAAAAGCACTGTCTTTCACTCTGCAAAGCCTATATACGCTGCGCTGCTTGAGGAAATGTGCTGTTACTAACAGATGTTTGATATGCAATGATCTTCATCCAATCACTAGATTAAATCTTTACACTAAAGGTCATCATTTCAAGGTTGATATAGAAATTAACGTACTAGATTTGTCTAGATTGGCATCAGTGAGAGACCAAAACTTTCCGACTGTGAGATACCAAGTATTTATATCAGTTGCAAAACATCTGACATAAGCAGTGATGCAGAAGTACAGAAAAAATACCCATTTTGGAAATAAAATGACATGATGGACAAAGATGATGTTGTGAATGTGTCTGTTTGAAAATGAGTATATATTTCCATAGTCCTGTGTAGCAATTTTTAGTTGTACAAGACCCCATATCCGAGGGATAAGTCTACAGGGAATGTCACTTTGGGTCATCAAAGGCTGCCAAATCCCAATTAAGAATATAAACCAGTTACAGCAATTCAGCAAACTGTTGTCTTTAAGTTGTTCCATTGTCAGTCTTTGGTCTTTATTGGTTTTTTTTGAGGAATGCCAAACCTGTGTCTAATCCCTCTGAACTCTTGCAGGATACTGTTTAAGGATAAGGACAGGAACTGGGAGGAAATCGAGAGCAAACTTCGGGCAGAAAGTGACATGCCACTCCTTAAAACTTCCAACAAAGTAAGAGAACTGTTTAACTTCACATTTTTAGTTTTCCTTTGGCTGTGGTGACGATGGAGCACCCAATGAAAAAAGTACCCATATCCCCCTAGAGATTCTGTATGTTGCCTCCAAGCCATCTGCATCTTATTACACATTGCATCCCATTCGGCACAGAGAGTGAGGGGCTGAAATCGTCAATCTTCACTAAAACAGCAGAGGGTAGTCTTCTTACCCAATCGACCCCAATGGTATCAAGCTTAGTATGGCCTGAAGGTGCAGGACTTCTGAGTGAGATTCATTCCACTGCACCACTGGCTGTTTTTTCATGAACACAGTTGATTCTTTGTTCTGATGATGCGGTCAAAGCTGCAGAAGCCAGGCAGGTGACCGACTGTCAAACAGAATGACACTAGATAGATGACACATGGTCACATAGAAAGAACAGTTTATTTTTTCTGGATTAGTTATGGAATTGTCTTCAACAGTACAACAAATCAGGTTTTCTAAAATCTATATCTGTTAATTTAATCTTCTTTAAGGGTTATGGAAATCCATTCCTCTTTTTATCGAGTTTGTGCCCCAGGGCACATAAATTAACAGAAATGCACCAAGCTTGAAACAAGAACATTGGTCAAAGGAGAAGTTATGGTCGAATCTCGGGGGTAATTCAAGAGCCAAGGCCAGGTCTCCATTCAAACTCCACATTACTCAAACAGTGTATGAAACAGATATAGCAAAAGTCATAAGTTGAAATTTATCTAATTTTGACTTTGGTCAATATTAGTTTACTGGGGCACTAAACTATTGCTGTTTTTACAAGCTGCTTTAAAATAGTGTGTGAATAAGCACATAAATCCTTGGTCAAAAATGGCGGGCTGGTTCCAGAGCCAGGGAATGCAAAGGCAATGGATTGTTCTCCTGTTACCAGCAGCAGGCTCAGCCGTGGGCAGAGACTGACTGTTCACCAGTTAAAGGTGAGGTGCTGTTTGGGATCCAGGGAAATGCCAGGAAGTGGGTTGCTAAATTCACCGCACAGGCTTTAATTCTCTGTTTTTCATTGGTGTCACGCAATCGGCAGGCACTTTTACGGCTGTGCTCAGTAACCAAACTGTGCCCTGATTATATTGCTCTCTAGCTGTATGATCCATTTATGCATCTTCTCTGATTACCACTGTTCTTAATTATATAACATCATGTTATATTACAGGTAATTGACAGTGGTACATCTCTGCCATCTTTCATCCTGACAGTTATGGCATTTTCACCTTGTCCTGAATCCTGGTATTCCCCTCATGCCAGCTTCCTTCCTACAGTAAAAACTGGTATGAGTAGGGCGCTTGAGTGGAAAGTGACATCCAAAGCCAGGGTTTGATGAGCTTTTGCACACTGTCTTGTTGCTTCACGGTGATTAACTCATACAACACAGCATTTCCTCAGTTGTCTACTGTCAGTGAACTTTAATGACAGCTACGTTTTTCCAAAGCTGAACAAGCTGTTTCTTCAGACTGGTTACGAGAGGTGATGTTATTTTTGTTTCCCTCTCTCGATCTTTCCCTTCGTTCATTCTTGATATGTGTGGCTCTGTAGGAGATCTCGTCCATTCTGCTGGAGCTCAAGAGGGTGGAGAAGCAGCTACAAGGTAAGGCCCCTGCGGGTAGTGTGGGTATGGAGGGGGCTGGCATGGCCGACTCATAAGGGCTGCAGGTGCAAACAGCATGTTTAATTATTGCCCTCAAGGGTGTTCCTTTCACTGTTGGAGGATATGAAATTGCATCTGGTAAAGAATACAGGTTTTTTTTTCTTTCTTTTCCCCGTACAATTTTAGGGCTTCATATTGCCTCATTTTGATGTTATAAATACTTATCATGCATTTCTAGGGGGCTCAGTGGTTCAGTTGTTACACTTCTTAAAGCTGTTCTCTAGCAGATGTTTTACATATGAATCTCTTTCAGACCTCATTCAGGAGACCTGGGTTCAAAATCAGAAGTCAGCATTTGGATTTCTTAGACAAAATATTTTTTTCTCTTTCAAATTTCATTTTTGTAAATAACTAAATCATTTGGAGCAGAACACTGCTTTGGTTTTCTACTTAGACTTTAATTGGTCAATCACCAGCTACATTACACTGCTTAGGTAAATTTGTGAAATGAAGATATGCAGCATATTCTTGGCTTCAGCACAGGTTTGCCACTGATTGTTTATTGTGTGATTGGCCTCTATATTTTATGCCGATGTCAGCACTTTAGGTTTCCTTTCGGCTTTTTTCACATCAAGCTGTACTCTGAAATAGTGTTATACATACACTAAGGGGTACATAGTTACTGATATGTTGGCAGTCTGTTTTTCAGTTTTTCCCATGTCTGTGGGGACATTTTCCTCAAAAATAGTAGTACTATCAGCACTTGATTTGCATTGTCTAGATTTGCATGGTTTCGCTCCAACGTGATTTGATTTTTAATACCAGGTTTTTTTACATCAGTGTGGTGTTTGTATACCTTTTGACTTTAGCAGAACAGGAGGTCTGGCATCAACTTTACCTCTCCATTCAGTAAACAGAATAATTACCTGGCAAAGGTGATTATTGCAAATACACCCAATTCTTCCATAGTTTTCTGACATTGCCTGCCTGTCCTACTTCTGAACCCTGTACTCATGGTTAGTCCCCTGCTCAGCTTCAGTATTATCATACAGGTGCCACAGTTAATATGGACATAATGCTAACATTACTGACTTTTTCTTATCAGCAGTGGTGGAGAAACTGCTGTCTAGTTTAGGGGTGGGTTAGCACCCATTTCTAAATGTCGGGAATATCTAAGGGCTGAGACAATGAATAAATACGTTTCTTGTTTGTAAATGAGGAGGTGGGTGGTTGTTGATCTTGGAGTGGTCATGCATATCGAATTATTGTGTTCCTCCTGCAGTCATCAATATCATGGTGGACCCAGACGGCACTCTGGATGCTCTCGCTAGTTTGGGACTCACCAGCCCCACCCTGCCTCAGCCCAAATCCAGCCCAAGTACCCAGGGCTCACTCCCAGGCAATGGCACCAGTCGGGCCCCACAGGCCTCTGCCCAGTCCGAGGAGACAGAGCAGGATTTTGGCCTCCGCTTCGGCCGCCTCCATCCCAGCGGTGAGGAGAGCCCCCTTAGCCGCAAGTGAATGAGCCTCCTCACCCTTCACCCTGCTCTCCTGCCCTCTGGCTGAGGGATCATGAAACCTTACGTCATGTACTGAATATGTGTCCCCCTGCCTCTGTGAGTCTTTGCCTCAGCTACAGACCACCTCAGCCGAACCATCGTCTCTCTACTCATGTTTGCTTTTGAATATACAGTAACGTGCCTCATGATGTTCAGCCCTGCAAATCGGCGGATGTTTATTGCTGGTCATGTGACCAAGGGCAGCACTGGCCATTGGTTCTCCTGACTGTGCACCTGCCATTGAGGAGCCTCCTTTATAACAGAGAACTGATAAAGAAGACCAGGTGAACCAGGGTTTCAATCTTTCCAAGATTCTTGTCATTTTAACCGGTTTTTGTGTTGTAAGCAGTATTACCACTAATCTCCTACAGGCACAGTTTTCATGCAACCCTACTGTACATTTCGGAAGAACAATGTAATGGGCACAAAAATTCCGCAGTCTAACTGTAGATAATTGACAGTATGCAGATCTGGGTGTTCAGTTTAGGGAAAAAAACGACGCACCTTAAAGAAAAAAAAATTATTTAAAATGTGGTGATTCGATGCATAAAACATATGCCACCCTTCTCTTGTAAAGTTGAGATCACGTAATTCATGTTTACCAACTAAATTGTGAACATTGAACTTAATTGCGGCAAAAAAATTACAGAATACTGTATTGTGGATTGAGCACAGGAATTGTACTTTTACTGTGTCTGTTTAAAACTACATCTTTACATTTTTATTGCCTTGTTTTTTTTTTTTAGAAGAAGTGCATACCTTCTTTGTGTTCTATCACAAGTGCATTATGGTGTTGTGAAGCTGACTGGCCATTTAGCTTTTTAGAGACAGACCTTTCATGTGCTGCTCTGGAAATCAAGGAGATTATGGATATTGACCTCTTCATCTTAAATGCTAACAAAAAAACATCTATTTCTAAAACTGTTTCTAACCACTTTCGGGTATATAACCCATCTCTAGGTACTGTTTAGAGAATATTTCTGAAAATGAGAAAACTGTAGGTTTCATAATTTTCATGTTAAAATTAACTATAATTAATTTTAACTTCTGTCATAATAACCCACTGTCATTGTTAACTGGAAATATTATAATTCAGTGATCTAAATCAGGATTTATGCTTTTTTTTTGTTTTTTTTTTTTTAGTAAATGTAAGTCAGTGCTATAGAAGGGGAAGCCAGCACATCCTTCAGCCATTTTTGCACTCAGAGCAGCTCATTTTTCTGCATTAAGTGCAGTGAAAAGTCCTCTGTGGATTTGATCATGTTTTTGTTTACAGGGAACTCGTTTATTCCCAGGATGCCACTATCTGTTTGTAGTCAGGTGCACATTTTAAATAAAGATTATGAGGTCTGATTTAGTCAAATGTGCATCTTGGTCCAGCAACAGTAAATTAACTGTCCAACTGTAGCTTCATTTAAATCATTTGCAAAGTTGCAGTTTTATATATTTAGTGAACTATTTCTGTTGCTTCGTGGCAACAGTTCCCTTCGACTTTTTGCTGTTTTTCACCACAAATTTCCCCTCTGGGATGAAGAGTTCCTAATATCTGTAGATGTGTACCATCAACTTTTAACATTGCTGCTTTTCTCCACTTACCTTGAGTTTCTGCAGAAAACATGTTTTATCCAGTGTTTTCCATGTAAAACTCTGTGCAGTAGGAAAAGGAAATGATTTTGTGATAGTACTATAGTATTTATAGACTTAAGCAATAGTGAAGCTAGGTACCAGGAAAAAATTAAATGCTGTTTTTATTTTACAGTTTCAAGCGTATGATGTCACTAAGTGCCCGGTGTTATAATGGGAATGAGAACAAGGCAGAAACGAAACGCAAATCAACAAAAGCAAATGTAGAAACAAACAAGAAACAATTAGGTAAAAAGTGAACGTGTTTAATTTTGCACGTCCTGCGACTTTTTTGAGTTTGCGGCAGGTGGAGCAGCAGGTTAGAATCTGACTGGGGAGACAAACAGAGCCAGAACAAAGCACGTCATCCATCTGTATGCAGACCTGGATGCCTCAGCACGCGCCTGTCCCCATCCTGCGGGAATGTAAACTCGCCTGGGATTCTTCTTCTCGGCTCTACACTGAAAGAGGAAAAATTAGTGAAGTAAAGTGCTTGGTACACTTCTTGAATTTTTTTTTTTTTTTTTTTTTTTTTTTTTANGAAAAATTAGTGAAGTAAAGTGCTTGGTACACTTCTTGAATTTTTTTTTTTTTTTTTTTTTTTTTTTTAAGAAATTGTTCATACAACTGTTATCAGTGTTTGACTTTTTGTGTTTATGCTTTTTTTAATGAAGACTTACAGTAACATATTTATTTTATTTTTGTTTTTCCATGTATTGTGACTTTAAGGCATGTATTTACATTATTTTGTTAATCACATTGTCCAATTATTTTCAATAAAGTTTAAAAAAAAAAATCACCCTATACTTGTCTGTATTTCAGCTGTGGTGCTCTAGGTTGTGCTTGCTCCTGACTGCTACCCTGCCCTCAGCTGCATCCTCCCATCCCGTAGTTGCTCCTCTCACTCCCACCTCATCCTCCGGCCTCCCTCACAGCCCCTTTTGCCTGTATACCCGTGGATATCCCTGTGATCCAGGTATTTCCATCTCCCTGCCTCCTCTCCTGTTCCTTATCTCCTCTTTCTGCCACCTCTGGAGTGTTGGTCACCTGTCACCAAATTATTTACGTGTCTCTGTGGAACAGCTGCAATACACTGGTGTGCAGACCCTCTATGCTCCAACCTACCCTGGGTCCAGGGTAGGTCCATCCTCAGCACCTTCGTGTTATTTTTTTTTTTGCAATTCTGCTGATCAGCATGATCCTATACCTGCACTTCCCCAGCTTCTATTTTATCTCCCGGCCATCACATCACCCACTGTGAACAAGTGAATTATACATGGGTCTTCCAGGAGACAAGTTCCTCCTACCTTACAGTTTCAAGTTATTGCATTAAACCACTTCTAACTACTGAACAATATTTGTTTTACTGCCAAACGGAAAATCTATTTCCCTTAAAGTGCTGAGAACAAATCCATATGGATTCTAGCAGCAGTGTAGCAGGTGACTAATTACATTTATTACTGTCGTGTTCAGATACATCCATCCATCCATCTGTCCATTTTCAGACACCTTTTTTCCAGTCCAAGGTTGCGGTCCAGTGTAATGTGGGTACACTCTGGATGGGATGCAAGATTTAATCAATATACTAACTAATATTTTGTAATCACAGGCAGAACCAACTCTGGAATCACTGTCTAAACTGCAATTTCACAACAATTAAGGATCAATGAGAACATTCAAGAGCCTTAAAGCAGCTGCTCATCTCTCTGCTTTCTTCCCAACCTTTATTCATTCGCTCAGTTGACACTGAAGCTACTGCCGCTGCCTCCAGATAGGAACTCCCTGCGTCTTCAGATACCTTAGCAACTGAAATTCCAATCTATACAGTACATAAGTTGGCTCCAACACCTTATCTGTTTGTATAGTTCATGCCTTAATATTCAAATGAAATTCTCCTACATTCCTTCATATTGGGCCCAATACCAGGTTTAAATTATTAATTTGATTATAAACCAGAGTACAAGATTTTCCCCCATTGCTGGTATTGCAGGTTTGTATTCCTAATTACTGTGCAAACACAAATCTATATTCTTAATCTTTGTTAACTTCTCATTAGAATTTTTTCTCTATGTAATATTCTCTAATTTTAGTCTATGTTTTCAAACCACAGTCAATATTCTCAGCTCCAGCCTGCACTCTTAAACTCCAGTATATAGCCACTGACAACTGGCCAGTACCAACTGGCGCCGGTGTAATGGGTAGGGAATGAATCGTTGACACACAATAGGTTTTTAGATTTTTTTTTTTTTTTTGTTTTGTTTTGTTTTTTAGTACCGTCAGAGAATCATTTGGATGCTATTTGGTATCAACGTACAGTACAACTGTTGCTGAACTGGTCCACCCATCTGCTCAGGGCCAGCCTGGCTTTTCTTAAACTGACACAGCAGGACATTGAGCCACGTCACAAAATACAGCACATCTCAGGGTGGTTCTATGACATCACAGTACCTTTACTTAGGGCTAAGGATGGTATCTATAACGCTTTGCAGTGCCCTTAAGTACACTTTGTTTATTGTTTATTATTATTTTTTATATATCCCAGCAGCTGACAGTTTGGGGAGTTAACACAACAAATTTTCTCCAAAAAAACCAGCAATAACTGTGTGGAGGAGTGAAAAATGAAGAGCCTTTCTGCTGAATTCATCCTGGCTTGGGGCAAAGGAGGGTCCAACTGTCTACTTGTTAAGTGTCACTAATGGGTATTTGTCCTCAAATCTCCTTACTATTCAAGCTGTGACTGTCTTCCACTTCTCATCTTCATTATATAATCTGTAACTGCAGTCTAAACAGTGTATACTTTCAAACTTTGTTCAGTATATTTCTGTCTTCTTAAACTCCCGTTAATATTCTCATATGTCCTATTCTCAAATACCTTTATTACTGTCTTCATTTTATAATTTATAAAATGCTCAAATTAAATATCAGTCTTCTCAAACTTCAAACTTTTCTCATTCTTTATTCATTATTAGTCCTCAGTGTTTTCGTCTTCCAGGCTTCTCAGGTTTCAATTAATGCTCTAAGACTTCATTTTTCCAGTATTCCTGTGATTTGTGATAAAGAAAGTATGTTTAATTTTATTAATTTAAATCCTTACATCTACAGCATCAATCATGAAATACAAGCATACAGAATCAGCTGCCCCCCCCCCACTGTGTATCTTTTTATTTGCTCAGTTTAAGGGTTGTGTTTGTGTGCTACATTCAAAGTTTATTAGTCTGGTAAACTAACTGTTTGTGAGTGTGACATGCAATGATAACCTGGTGAAGGGGTAAGAAGGCCAGCCTGATGTATTCTTACTCTTCTTCTAATTCAGAACCCACAAAGACAGCCTTGCCGTGTGTCGCAGTCAATTCTTCTGCTGCTCTCTCCAAATCACGCACCAGACCCAGCTTTGGAAGGGATCCTAATGGCGGTTGCCATGGCATCCTCAGCATGGGAGTCAAGCCAAGGGGTTCAGATCTATAGGGCAAGGAATAACATCCTATGAAAAATAATGAAATCCAATTGTTTTACATCTACTTTAATTTGAGCTTAAGTTAAATTCTGAACTTTGCAGTAATTATAGTGAGTGCCTACACCAAGCATTTACCGCCTTTTTAATGTGCTTCATTATTAACTCGATGCTTTGCGTCGTGTTCAGCCGTCGTGAATCAATTAAGATGCTCGGTTTAGGATCAGTCCTGATTTCACTTCACTTTGTGGGACAGGAAAACAAAGTCTTCTAGAAGAGAAGGGAAAAAAACTGAACAAAATGAAAATGATCTGGAACAAGGATGGGAAATATCTGTTCATGGAACATCTGAAGTGCAGGGAGCAGAACAAAGGCCCTGTGGAAGAAGGCAAATGACTAACTTTAAACTGATTATTTGAAGACAAGACAACAGGGAAACATTTCAGACTTTTTAATTAAGTTTTTTGCAACTATCCTGAATAGAGGACAGATTTTACATCTCATAAATGAAATGAGATGGAAACGAGGTTGTGTTTGTCCGTAAAAGGTAAGACACTAAACAGAGAATGTGTCCAAAGTGTTTTTTTTTTAAAACATTTTGTACTTTTGTGATCCTTGCTGCTGACAAATGATCCTTCACTCAGCCCCAGATTTATATATTCAGAACTGAGGTTGTGTCACACAAGAATATAGCACCTCTTCAGCCCTGTAGTCTAAGACCTCAATTTTTTGTCTGAGTGGGTGTGGGGGGGGGGGTTCTCAGTCTCCCCCATTTCACCATGCTCTGTTTTATCTGCAGGTAGCTTGGTAATACTGCAAGTACCACTGTTGCCACACAGCTCCTAGGCTGTGGTTCTGGATCGGTGGTCAACTCTGACACTGTGTTGTTCTACTCGAGTGTTTGAGTGGGATTCCTGCAGAAGACATGAGGCAATGGCACCCAACTTCTTTACTTTCCTCTCCTTTAAAAATTGAGTATGGTGTTACTAAGTCATAAGTCATTGCTCAGGTAAGAATACCCAGCTGTATAATTACTGTATAAAAGTGTTAATCATTATGAAGTTACCTGACATTGTAAGTCAACTTAGAAAAAGGTCCATTAAGTAAATATGAATGATAACATTTTTTACAATTTATTATGTAAAGCAGATTGTGGTTCTTCAATACACAATGTGTGTGTGTGTGTGTGTGTGTGTGTGTGTGTGTGTGTGTGTGTGTGTGTGTGTGTGTGTCAACCAATATATTTTATTTGTGGATTTTTCTTCGAAGAGAAACAAATACATGCAAATTAGGTAAATAAATATAAATGGGACTGAAGTCAGTGGACCGGGTTGGTATGATGCCTGTGGTTAAATAAGTTTGATGTCTGTTTTCTTTACTCACTTGAGGTCTAAGAGCAGAAGGAAGTACTACTAATTCTCTGACCGAAAACATTCCTGAGGGCACTAAGTCAATCCTACCAGCTTCCAGTAGATGGATATAAGAGAGTGGCTGCCCATGTCTTGACTCTCAAGGAAAACACCCAGCAGCTCAGGACTGCCACTATTAACTATCACATCATTACAGATGGCACCTTGGCCCAATTGGGACATAAATGTTCGTGTCCATTGTGACACTGCACAGTTCTCCAGGGTACCAGTGCGTGGCCATGAGCAAAAACCTATTATTATTAATTCACCTCATCTAGCAGCCACATGTTCTTTTACTCCATTAGCTCCCTGCAGAGATCCCACTCCCCCAGCAGCCCTAGCGGGACCCTGCTGCAACCCCCAGTTCCAGTCAGTGCCCCTCTCTGTTCAGCTGAATTAATTCAAAAATAAAATGCAATGTTATTGTCTGACAAACAGGCAGTTCTTTTATTAAAACATGTAATTAGTTTCGTGAAACTCGTAGCCACTCAGGGTGAGAATAGGGCCAAAATTCCCTTCAGTTTTGCTCGGTCTTTAACAGGCAGCAGAATGAAGGTTTCATAAAAATTTAAAAATAAGGCAATATTTCCTAACTTTAAGTTCAAAATTATTTGAATTATGAATATACAGTAATATATATGTGACTATTTTCTTTTGTTGTTGCTCACTGGAAAGATGAAGGAAGCACAGTATTATGCTAATAACCTGCTGTAATAAGGCTTTTTTTCACTTGTTCAGTTCAGGCATTTAAAACAGTTCATATATTTGATATATTTGCATTATTTTATTTAGTTTTAAATTTGAGATGTTCACAATTAATACGCTATAAATTGTTTTATAATTATAGTGTAATGTGAGCACATTAAAGGGAAATAATGAATAGACTGTTTAGAGCTGCAGGTAATGATGGTGTAATTTCTGTTTTTTTTACTGACAGTAAGGCTGTTAATCTCTGGTACGTCTGGCCCTCCGTGAAGACTGGACCTGTATGTTTACATCCTTCAGACAGCTGTTCCTCACTCTAGTACCCTGGGCTCCCCATCTGGAACCTCTGCTCTACCCAGACAGTCTACAGAGGACAGGACCCCCCCAAAACACACACACACACACACACACACACACACACACACAAGACCTCTCTAATTGGAACTGAAAAACCTATTAGCCTCCTTCAGCCCCATTTAACTGTGGCCAGTGTCACGGCTGATGTCATTTTAATTGGATTTCAAGCAAAAATCAAACTGCTCGTGTTCATCATTCACCTCAATGTGGACTACATCTTTCTACTGCCCGCACCTCAGACACCATGGCGCTAATTTTCATTGCGTAAGATTTGATGGCAAAATGCGATATAAATAAAACTGTTGGGTGTGACTGTGAATAAAAGAAGTCATTAGTATCTGGGCACTATCTGTGTTTCTACCCCTGGGGAAACTCAAGGGTGTCGCTGTGTATGAATCATGAAGTCGGTGCTTGGGGTGCTGGTGGAGAATAGCAAGGCAGATTACAGATCCCCTATGGCCCCCTGCTGTCAGGTCCTGCTCTACCTGCTTGTTCATCATCTCTGCTCTTTCATACCTACGCAACTCAGAACCTTTTTTTTCTAAACCCAATTAAATACTGGGCTAGAAGATTCTAGCCATCGTTTTTCCTCAGGGTCACAATAATAGTAGCCTGATACAGGTTGGAACCATCACTTTGCACTCAAAGTTAACAAGTTTGAATCCCTGCTCCTTCAGCAAGGTACTCGCCCTGAGTTTCTCCAGTGAGTTTCCTCAGCTGTGTAAATTGGTAGAATTACTTCAAGTAAGCTGCCTTGGACAAATGTGGTAGGTAAGTAGTACGTTGCATTTGCAAAGTGGCCACCACTATTAATAGTGTAACCGATGTTTATGGGGATTCTTGATTTGTGTCTCGTTCTTAAAAACTTTTTCTTTATATCTTGCTTGGTTTTTATCTGAGCAAAACAGGGCATGGGACACATTCCACCACCTGTATTCAAGGCCAAATGATGAAGAACCCACGTGGGAAGCTTATTTACAAAGAACATAATGGAATGTTGACAACAAAGCTGGGAGACAATAAGGTAATTATTATGAATATACAGGATAAGATGACAAATATCCTGCACTTACTCACTGGGATTACACATAGGGCCCTTCTGCACTAATCTAACAGCCTACCCCATAGTAAGCAAACCCTAACATGCCACCTTGTAAGCTTTTCACTGGAGTCATTGGGTAGGCACCTTCGTTCATTGGTGTTTCGCTGATTCAAGCCCACGACGCCTCCAGAAGGCTCAGCAGTGAGGCCTGGCGTCCCAGACCCACCCCCCCCCCAAAGCCTACTAAGCCACATCGCCCCTGATAACTAAGACAGCACCACCTCTATGGCCACATTCACCACCATGGTACCACATTCACCACCACCTACACCACCACATTTCCCCACTTAAGTTGAGCTCTCCTCATCCACAGCCATTGACTAGCCCTTTCAGCTACTTCCGACAGCTCTTTAACATACGCCCTCTAATTCCAAACCCACTCGGCAAGGAAGTAAAAGTTTAATAATGCGCACTAGAACTAGGGAAGCAGCTCTTCAATGGCTGGAAATATCTGTCCCACTTCTCCTGTTAAAGATCTCGATTTTACTGGTGCAAGAAGACAGACCAAGGTGATCCAAGGAGCTGGAACCAGGTGGTCACGGGAGACAACTTCTGGAGTCCCTGACGCTGGTCTGTATTCTTGTCTGTGTTCTCGTGCAGTTCCTGACAGTTAATTTGGCTGATGGGTAACGTTGCGATCCACCTATTTCAGGTGAGTGATTTAGAAATGAGTCAAGTGGGGTGAAGGTTATCCTTTCTGCTGTAACCTGCAGCTCGAGTGGCAACCTCATCTACACTGGAGATGCACGACTGCAAATCACACTTCACCTTTCCCGCTCTGCACTTATCTAAACCTCTCAAGCTACAGCTTGATCACAATTGCACATTTGGAGTACTGAAATATCTCAGAGGGAAGAAAGTTTAAAAAAAAGACTTAACTGTGCTTTGACAGATGTGAACTTATATATTCTGTAAACATTTAAAGCAGGGGTTCTTTAACCTGGGTGCCAGGGATCACTTGGGGTTTCCTGATATGCTCTAGGTTTTATGCAAAGAGCAGACTCGCTTTGAAAATAGCACTAATTAAATATAAATTAATTTTTTTTTGTTAACATTGTCCTGTTTAGTCAGGATTGCACCAGTCCCGAGTCTATCCCAGACTGACTGTGCACTAGGGTAGGAGAGCATACTACGGATGGGATGCCAGTCAGTCACAGGGCACACAGTAACACACGTGCACACACTGTGTGAAATTTATAGTCACCAATTAACCTGAAACACATGTCTTTGGAGTGTGGGGAAAAAGCCGCACAGGCACAGGGCAGACGCACAAACTCAATACAGACAACTGAGGTATGAACCTACATCCAAGTGCAGTGAGCTGAGAGTGTTACCCGCTGGACCACCAAGCTATCTGTGTTGCAAGTTGTCTTGCAGCCCCGCATAACCTCCTCTTATCATATTTAGCGCTCTAAACTCATTTTACCCAGATATGTTCACCCCACCCTAACCCTACCGTGTAAACACATAAACACTGAACTGAATTTAGAGTAAAGAAAATATTGTTTTGCAATCGCTCCGTCTAAATTTTCTTTGACGCTCGGCCTATAAAAGGGGACGAAATCTTGATTAAAAAAAAAAAAACACACAAATGGATGCTCAATATATGCATGTAATGAATTCGCTTCGCTTTCCCTAATTTGAGATGCGAATGTCTGATCGCAGAAAGTGGAGGGATTGCATGGCACGTGGCTGCAGTCCAGCAAGCCCAGCACAAACGCGCCCTGCTGGGAAATCGTGTCCCGCTCCCCGCCCATCCGAAAGGCAGAGGTCCGCTCATTAAGTTGGGCGATGCGCTTTGCTGCCGCAACCTTCCCTGCCACATGCTGGATTCGATGAACGCTGTTCAGAAGCCCAAGACATTTTGAATCGTTGCAGATGGCGAATTTATCCCCGCTGTTGTAGGGAAGAGCTGGAGGGGACAGAGAATGGAATATGACCATTTCATTTGTATACAGCCTGCTGAATGTCTCAAGCATGTGCCTCGGGCCTCACCCACGCTGTCCACCGAGGATGTAGCTAGCAATCCTGGACCTGTTCACTTTTTCCTGGAAGAGATGTCCTCCTGCAGTCCCACTTTGGGCTTTTTTTAAATTATGCACCACATATAGAAGCTGTTTTCATTGACTGCCGTCCAAACGTTGCTGTAAGGCATCAGTCTCTGAGGCTCATTTGCCTGTGTGACTTGAAATGTTAAAAAGGAGAGGTGTTTAGTCATGCAAATGTACTACTGCTGCTTTATGGAAAATTCTTGTCATCAACCAGATCTGTTCAGACATTTAAGGTGTATTTCTGAGATGTCTTAAATAACACTGTGACTGACAGAGTGGAAGACTGATGGAGAATAGGTTTTGAGCCAAGTTATTATTTTGTGCTGAGTTTGGAAGGCAAGCAGATCTTTGTCAAGTGTTGCAGGCGGACTGTGCTGTCATTTCACAGGTTTGACCTCTCAGTCCCTGCTGTTTGGCCTCTCCACGGGGGTTGGCCTTCTCTCTGACATCTGATGACGGTTGAGTTCCATTGCCAAACACAATGACACGGAACAGTTCCGTTAGGGACAAGATCACCAATGGCCGGCTGTGTGTGTTGCACAGCAGAAAGGGCAGTGATCCTGGACTGCCGCAAAAAGCAAAACTAGCACATAACTCTATGACATGAGTTAAAACTGTGAAATTGTGACATTATATTTTTTAGGATAGGGTAGGATGGGATATAACTTTATTAATCCCTCTAGGGAAATTCAGCAGTGTAAACAGAAGACATGTAGCAAAAAAATCCCAAATAATTATGTAGTAAATGACAAATAATATATAACAAGACAATTCCAACTGCAGTAAAGTGAGACAAGTTTAACAACCGTAAGTAGAAACTAAGAGTTAAAGATATTGTGTGGTGGGTGTATGGAGGTGGTTGTCTGTTGGTAATAAGGATCCGCAGAATTGCTTCTTAGAGCACTGAAGTTCAATAATCTATTGCCTGTAAGAACTTGTGAGTAAACATGGGTTTCACATTTCTTAAGATTAATCTTTTTGAAGTTAAGAAAGGGGTTTGGAACAGAGTTACTTTAGCATTTTGTATGAGAGTTGGGTTGCTCTGTTGCACAGTTTACTACAAAACAGCACAGCATAAAATGGACATTTAACAGAAAAATGTGAAATACACACATATATATCTTTAGACATATATCTTTATATTACACCATGGCAAAGATACTGGGAACACTGGAGTACAGTGAGGTTCGGTTTACTGTAGGAAACTATTTGGCACAGCGTGGTGGCCACACCAGCTAGCAGAGCTGCTTCACACAGCCTGGGCTCCTGAGGGCAGGTTTGAGTCCAGCTCAGCCAGTGTGGAGTTTGCAACCAATATCTGCATGGGTTTCTTTTAGGGTCTTTGCTTTCCTCTCACAGTCCAAAGACATGTGTTTCAGGTTAACTGGTGATTATAAGTTTCCTTTCGCCTATAGCTACCCTGTGATGGACTGGTGTTTGGTCCAGGGTACCTTCACCTTGGCTGCAACCCAGTATTTGTGGGATAGACCCTGGCCCACTGACCTTGACCAAGGCAAACAGTTAAGGGTGATGGATGGATGGATGGATGGATGGAATATCTAGTACAGCGTGCAGTGGTATTATACCGTAACCAAGCATGTAAAAATAGCTTTTGTCCCCTTTTGCAGTGCTTGAGAAAATAATAGACTATGGTTAGGAATATCAAATTAGATGATTAAAATGCGCCCATAAAACAAGGCTCACTGTGGCTTTAAACTGAGAATGTATAACAATCTGTACAAGTGCCAGGCATCAACTCACCAGAGATTTCATAACAAGCAGCCACACAGAGGAGGGCACTGAAAGATGGTATGGAAAGGCAGACCAATTACTGATACGTCTCATCAAAACTGTAGTCTGCAGCAATATTTACAGAACCAGCACAGCCAAGAAGCAAGTGTTTTCCCTTCAGCTTCACAGCGGAAACTCACAAGTGATTCCTTCTATTGTTAAATGTAAATGTAGTTACATTAAGCAATTTTTAGTCTGAACAACCTTCTCTTTACTTATTAAAATCCTTTAGTAAATGTTGCTGTTCCTTACTTATAATGCAAGAATAAGAAACTATAGGCTAGTTCTGGATGCTCTGCTATCAAAATTTTCACAATCATTTATATATAGTTACAGATAAACATTTTGTGTGTGTGTGTGTGTGTATGTATAAACACACACATAAAAAACGTTTGTGTATGTTTTGTTCATAAATAATAACTGAAAATATACTCAAAAATGACCTGATGAAATGAATTTCCAGCTTTCCAATTGTGCACATGAAATTTCCTAATTATAGTAGAATATTAAAGTTTGTTTTCTCCCTCAAAGCAAAAAACAGAAAAAGGAACACTTTGGGTCAACCTGTGATGTCTGTAAAGAAATTTAAAATCTTTTCTTTCTCAATAAAACCCTGAAAACCCTTTTTGGGGGGGTGGGGGGGCAAAGTGTTGGTTGCTGCATTTTGTGTGCAGATGCTAACACCATCTCCTGTCCTGGTTCAGCCGTTGGAAGTCATTAATGATAAGACTCCTGCAAAGTTAACTTTTCAGCTGAGCCCTCAGCTGGTTTAATTAGATTTCCGTCCCCAGCGCAGCGCACGGCAAACGTGGTCCGACAGATAGATCATTAAAGAGTGTATGGATTCATTAAGAGCAGGAAGAACATTCTTGAGATTGCTCTGAAAAATGTTATGTCACGTCCTTGGCTGTCTAATGCAAAAATAATTACAAACCTGACATTTGCTTATAATAAAAGTCTGCTGCAAATCCAGATATAGTCTTCAGTAAATAGCGGAAAGCAATACTGCAGGAAATATTTACCCCTGCATTTGTCGTTCATTTTTTCATGTCTGCTTTTAAATGCTTGGCTCATTTATGGCTAAATCTTTGTTGTTTTGTCGTCTTGTCCACAGTAAAGCAAGGCTGAGTCAGACAAGACTGCTGCCCATTCTCCCTTTAGCTTGACTGTAAATAGCAGCCCATAAAGGCAACTGCATCATACTGAGAATCTTCTAGAAAAATGATAAACACCTGCATGCTTCTTTACATATTTCAAAAGGGGAGGGGGGCATTAAAACATATAATGCAAATGTTTGTGTTGGATATTCCCTGTGGGTCCCTGTGGTTCACATTCAGGTGATGTACATCATGTGCAGTAGGTGTCTGTGGGCTTTGCATGATCTCCTCCTGTTTATGTGCATTTCCTCCACATATCCAGTTCCTGCAATCCAAATATTTTCTGCATTAGCAAACTGAGGAGTCTGAATTTTCAAAGTGTGTGACCATCTGAGTGAATGCGTGAGAACTCCAGTTTACCTCACAGTCTGGGCCCTACAAGAACTTCTACATCCGCTCAAGTTGTATTTGAGGAGCACCAGGAAGATGTTTAGATAAAGTATAACAATATAATGTCACGAGCATGTTTTAAGATGGCGTGATGGTACTGCTGGTGCTGCCGATTTTGAGGCTGGGGGTTTGGACAGTTCCAGCAAAGTCTGTGTGGAGTTTTCTTGTTCTTCCCATGTTCTCTTGACTTCTCTCATGTAGCTCTCATTTCCTCCCACAGTCCAAAGACATATGTTGCAGGTGAACCAGTGACTCTAAATTGGGCACAGTGTGTATGTGTGAGTGAATGTGTGTGTTGTGGACTGGCTCTCTCATGTCCTGTGTTTCCAGGATAGTCTCCAGACAATGGAAACCCTACAATGGGGTTATCCATACTGATTGAATTTTTTAGAATTTGTAGGTTAAATGAAAAACAAATGTAACCTGCTGTAATTCAGTACAGAGGGTCCCACATTTATTTTAAAAAGTATTTAGTATTTATTTGGTTATAAATAGAGTTAGCATACCAATTCAAATCATGCACAAAGACTTCACTCTGTGCCAACTAATATCTCTAACCTAAATACATCTATCCCCAGTATATGTCCTCCCTGTTTACATGCTCTCAACAGAACATTTCTTGGTTTTTTTATACCAAAAATTCTGTTTAATTTGAGAGCTGCCCATATAAAATCTTATAGCCTAACCATGTTCCCCTTCCTGCCTTATCTTGAAATAAACGTTTTTGTAATGCAAAAGTATCTAAACCTGTACCATGGAAATGGTTCTAGTTGTATTTTTTCATCAATACACAGTATATGCAAAAAAACCTCTATATAAACAGTGGAATAAGAAACTAAGGTTGCGCTTTTTGACATCAGATGATGTAAAGGTGCAATCACGACGTTTTCTGGAGCAGGACAGTAAAACAAAATTGAGTCACAAACATTTCAAAACAGTATTCTTGCAAAACATATTCAATGGCAACATAAATCAAAGTCTTATTAATAAAAAATCCCCGCTTGTGTTCCAAATGCTTGTTACAACTGTTTCCAGTTGAACTGCGTGATGAGAAATTCGCTGTCTACATTCTGACAGCCCAGCATGGCTTCCCAACTGCAAAAATGAGATGTTTTGAATAGTGTGCAATGTGAGTGCGGCTTGTGTTCAGTCAGTTGTGTTTTTGTTGCAATACCTGTCATAACTGTGTGTCCTCAGGAAGCTCCTCCTGCCAACTTGTCCCAATCCTGGGAGTATTGTCCCAGTCCAGACACATGCCACCCCCGTGGGAGCTGTGGAACAAAGAAGATCGTTGAGATTGAAAGTAAAACGGGTGAAATTATGCTGCCCAGATGTGCTCCCAGTTGTGCACGGGAGGGAAACTGGCCGTGGCAGTGTAGTGAGTTGCAGTTTTCCTTCTCTGTCACGCTATGCCATTCTGAGCTCCTTCTCATTTGTTGAGTATGTCGCCATCTCCACTGGCCTCGTCCACCCTCTACTACTGCTTCACATTTTCTCTTTGTTTGGTGAAACCAAACCATATGAAACTATTTATTAGAGTAAATTGCACTTTTTTATTCAACGTACAAGTCTGCTTTTTTATTAGAAACATCCTTGCTAAATGTCAGTTGCTATACACGGAGAAGAAAGAGACTGAGAGATGTTTGTCAGTTATATGTGTTACAGCATTTTAATGAAATTGGTTTGGATTTTTTTTTTTGCAGGGACGGGGTGTTAAAACGGATTATAATTTTTCCCTTTTATTATCATGGGAAATAGGTTCCCTGTTTATGTCACCAGTGGATTAGTGTACTAAGCACGATTAATAAGTTTTTCAACATCCTGACCGGGGTTCTTTATTGTTCTTTCTTATTTACATGTCAAAAATATTATTGCTAGGGTGCTTAGAATGTGAATCCACATACGCAAGGCATCTCTGGTCGCCAGGGGGAAGCCCGTCTGGAAACCTGGTCTCCGTGAGCTGCTCAGTGGTTGAGCACTAGAGACAGTCTGCTGCTCTGTTCTTGTCTGAAAATCCCCACTGTTGCCTCCCTCTGTGTTGAAGTGTCTGGGTTGTTGCTGACATTCAGATTCAAAGGTACAGTCACTTAGTCCTATAACAAAATTCTTGCCAGCATGCGACACACCGAGAACTTCTTCAGTAGAGCTGAGGAACTGAGTCCTTCACCTGCTGTCGTGTTCAACTAATGATCTTTTCAAGATATGAAAAAGCTCCAGATCCCAATTAAGTTCATAAGTAGGAGACCCAGTATAATATGCCACAACATTTATTCATAAGAGTCCAAAACTACTTTTGCTTCACTGTATGTAATAGAATTACTTCTTTCTTTTTCTATTAAGTGCTAATGGGTAAATGACCAAACCTTTGACTGCAGGTAGTGATGAAGCAAATCAGTTTTTCCATTAAAATAAAGGCCCTCAAAGCACGCCAATTAACCTGTCTCCACTGGAGGTTAGAGGGATCCAGCCTAATATAGACCAAGGTGCTTCGTGCCCCAAAAAGTCCCCAAGGAAGCCAGAGTTCCATCAAAACCAGAGCCTCCTTGGCAGTACCTGCAGCTGGAAAGAAGCTGAGATGGAGGTGAGTTCCCTCTACAGTCATGCGGGGGATGGATTGCATGGCCTGGGTGGATTTTATTCAGAGATCATGGGAACTTAATTTGTGCTTATATATAATTTAATTTTGTTCTTTGTGAATGAAAATATCCTAAGTATGCAACTGCCTGGATTTGGATTGTGATGGGATTGAATTTTGTCCTGTGCTGTTGAGGACCGTTCTGCAATACTGGATTTGTCTGTTACCTTTGCGTAATTTCAGGTTTACTTGAAAACTTGCCAGTAAAAATGATAGAATATATTTTATCTGATCCAAAGCGGCGCAAGTTCACGTCTGTCCGACGTTTCTGCCGGAGTGTCTCCAGTCGCGCGCACTTAAATGCGCGGGAACATTTGAGCGTTTCGCGCTTCACTTCCAAGCCAAACCAAAATGTCGCGCTGCCATCTCGGCGAGTAACAGCCCGCAATTCAGTCTTCAGCCCCCGGCGAGGCAACTGTTAAATGCTGAGGTAATTTTAACCTATTATTTCGTGGATTACTTCAATTATTGATTATTTTTCGAGCTGCATCGTTTGTTCAGTCACCTGTGAGTGGCTTTCACAGCTTTAAATGTCACTTCGTAAACGTTTGTATCTAAATACAATGAGGTAAAACGGGCACATGTTTATTTAATATGCCTTTTTAGCAGTTAAGTGGCCATTTTGCGTATCCTTTTTAAATGCACCAGTTGCCTTGTGTGCGTTAAAGGTCCAGTATCGCTCTTCTATACTTAGTCTTGTTTCGCTGCTTAGTAAAAATGAATGTACTGTGGACTGTGGGTGTGTGTGTGTGTGTGTGTGTGTGTTTTATGATTGGTCGCTATTGGTGACATCATACTGTGTATGGATAAAAACGGTGTTGTGCGCCAGAATGTTCCAGGCAGGAGAGGTAGGAACGTTTCAGGTCGTGGACCCCCAGCGCTGAGCGTGTTAACGGTCCTTCTCGTACGCGGTTAATAAGTTTGTTCACTAACTAACAAAAAGCCGACTAGTTCCTGTTTTCTTCCCCTTCCGTCTATTACAAACTCTCGCACTGCTTGTTTACCTCACGGCGTAGAAGTTTGTACAAATGGTGCTTATGGTACTTGTGGCAACTGCATCGTACTTGTCCTTTGGGCTGTTTGAATGGCTGTGAGAAACTAAAGGAAGTGGAACCCCCAAAAAGACAACCGAGAGACAGTTATTTATATATTCATTTTTACTGTTATGCCCATTATTAACAACTGCTTATCCAGTGCAGTGTGTCCTGTGTGGTGGTCCGGTGTTTATCCTGGGAACTGGCTGTGAGACAAGATACATCCTGGATGGGACACCATTCTGTTGCCAACTCACTACACAGAGCCAGACTGAAACCCACATCTGAACCCACAATCCAGCTGTGACCTGTTAACACCACTGCGGTTCTCCATACACACTCACCAGCCACTTTATTAGGAACACCGTTCTAATACTAGGTGGCACCCCTCCATCCTCTTTGCTCTCAGAACAGCCTGAATTATTTGTGGCATGGATTTAAGAAAGTGCTGGAAACATTCCTAGAGATTCTAGTCCATGTTGACATGATTTTATCATGTAATTGCTCTGATGCAGCCCCTCTTGCAGCTTAGGGGTCACAGCCGCAAGTGCTCCTATATATCATATATGTATATATGCGTCTCTTATAGCTGGTGTATTTTTCTGTATTGGCATGTGTGTATATATGCATATATAAATATTTGCATATTTTTATATATAAATATGCAAGTACGGAAAAATACACTGGGTAGAAATTAGGGCCAAAAAAACCAGTTTGTTGGAAAAGGTGGAATACCTTTGAATTTAAGATAAAGGGCTGCAAAAGAAATACTACGGTTGAACTTCTAGATGTATGAATGTACAAACTGAAATAGTTAGGTATGTAACAATGAAATCATCTCCTAAGCATCTTCAGTATTAATAAAAGTAAGGATTTATGTTGAATGGCCATGACTGCGAACCAGTGAAGTGTACAAGCATCCATTTGTTTTGTGTCAACCTTCTCCAACACACAGTCTGAGGTGCGCCACTGCTAATGCTAACGGAAAAATGGCACGGTGGACAGTATACTGGCAGTGATGAATATGGAATCGTTCCTGCTTCTTCTGGTTCAGATGCAGCTTTGAGAAAACGTGTACTGCTGTAAGGCACGAAGGAAAGGTTACCAAGTTATTTTGTCGTGAGAGAGGTGCATGGGGTTAAACTATTTTCATGCTGAAGGCTCCTGTCCTCTCTAATATTTCTCCTCCCCCCCAGCTTAGAATGTGACCTGAATTTAACAGGACAGAGAAAGCAGGCAGCGTGAACAGAACCCACAACGTCTTTCTTCTGCAGACCAACAGACAATACTGACTCAGCAACACTGAGTCATGCATCTGCTGAACTTGTTGATGTGTATCTGTACGACAGTGTGACTGTCGTGTGCTTCATACAAAGATGGAAAGTGATCTGTCTGTTAGGGCATGATGACAGACGTCTGTCTGGATGGAGCATCAATTGTTTGTGTTAATAATTAATGGCTCTATTGCTGAATTTTTAATTAGGTTCTTGGCATTCCCCGCTGGGGGTATCCTGAGCGATCGGATTTTAAGGAGGAAGTCCTTTCTTACGACAGGATTTGCTCTCCTTTTGGGTGGTGCTCATTAAATGTCAGTTGGTAGCCCCACACCTGTGGAAGTGGGTTTGAGATGTGGTCATGCAGGAACGTGTGGAGTTAAAACTGATTTAAACTGCTGCTGTTTGCAGGAAGGCAATTTATGACTCCTGCCCCTGTCCTGGGAAGGAATAGTTTGGTGTGAAAGCTAAGGGAAGGCAATAAGGAAAAACCTGTCTGTTTACATTGGCAAGGAGCAACGTAGTCTGCACTTAACAAAAGAAATAAATAATTCATGGCATTCCTGTTATAAGTGCATCCAGCTCAGATGCAAACTGGTGCATGGATAAAACAGCCTGTGGATTTGGAGCACATATCACCATATCTGCTACATCCTCTTCACCACCCTTTGGAGGGGAGTTTTGTACCCCCCGTGCCTGCAGCAGCTCCTCTGCACCACATCTGAGCAGGATGGAGCCCCTCCCACTGCTGGGGAGATCCCTAGCTGGAGCAGTCTGACAAGCAGAGAACGAGTGAGAGGGAGAGCAGCACGTACCTCTGCCGACTCTGCCTGTGTCACCGTTTTGCAAGGCGCACCAGGGCAAAGAGAGACAGGTCATGGATCCACGCTGGAGCCCAGCACGGACACCCTAGACACAGGTGGAGACGGTGCCTGACGTGGAGACTGTAGTCTGGAGTGGGCAAGGAAGCACAGGAGTGATGGTTATGGTAATGGTCTGCTGCTTACCATGAGACCATGATGGAGGTGAAGCAAGGCCGGCTGCCAGCGGTGAGCTTTGAGCAGGTCCAGTTGAAGAGCCGCCCTGAGCCGCTAGTCCAGTCGCACACCCGTCTGGGTAACACCATCTACAGCACTGTGCAACAGCAGGACTACTCAGCCAGCGTCTGGCTCAGCAGGAGGGACAAACTTGAGCACGTAAGAAAGTACCGGCACAGCTCCTTCCCCTTACCACAAAAACTCCTTTGTACGCTGTAGTCCTCTTTTTGAACTTAGATTGTAAAAATAGGGTGTTTGCTTGTGTGTACTTGTGTGGGAGTTCGGCTGAGATGACTTGGTCCATCATCTCTGTGGCTGTTTTATCGTGATGCTCAGGGATATAAATTAGAAACAAAAAGCTTGTACGGTATATGAAAAGGGTGCTCTTAATCCTTACTTAGGGCCACACTAATGTTGCAGATCCCCCTCTAAGCATGTTCAGTGCACTGTGCTTTGCCCAGTAAAGTCTCTGTAAATATTTAATAGCTGGCCATCAACAAGGTGGGATAGTAGTAGGGAAGCCGGAGAGCCAAACAGCCTTCTGCACTGGCAAGGCTGCTATAGGAATTACAAGTAGAAGTATCAGCAGATGCTCTTATGTTTAGAAAAACTTGCAGTTCTGCCACTCTGATGTTTAAACATGTATTGCCTGTACACACACACACACACACACACACACACACACACACACACACAAGCCTACTTAAAACACTTTCAGTTCAAGATCTGCTACTCTCAATTTCTCAATTCTTCTTTTTGCTTCATGGACAGCATTCTGTTACAGTTCTTCTGTAATAACTGTCTGAGCTTGTTTAATGGTCTTAGTTGGGTTTTTTTTGCCTGATATTGGACTATTTTAATCCCATTACAATATAAGTCGTGGTAAAATATTTTGATGAATTGATTTAAGGCATTTTGGCTTCATGTAGAGTATGTCTAGCTATAGCCTGTAATGCCCGTAACCTTTTACAGACTACTTGGGTATATCTTCCAACGGACTAACGATCAATGAGTGACTGCAATAACAATGAGCCCCCCATTGCAGCACTTGTTTATAAATAAATAACTATGGAAACCATTCCAATGGAATGGAGGAAGAGGCCTGCTAATGTCACCATTCTCCTTTCTGCTTGCTCTTTCCCACAGCTTCCAGGGCTGCTTATTGAAACTCCTGCTAAAGTTGCAGTGTTATGCTAATCTGGGCTGCAAGAGGATAACTTTGTGTGTGTGTGTGTGTGTGTGTGTGTGTGTGTGTGTGTGTGTGTGCGCGCACGTGCGCGCGCTATCTCACCTCTTAAGTGCAGGAGTTGCCACGGAAAGACCAAGAAGCAGAAACAATAAACTGAATGCGGAGTTATGAGTCCCTATAGCTGCTGGGATGTTTTTAGCAAGATGTACAGCTCCTTGGCTGCTTTGATAAAGATCAAACTTGTATTTTATAAGAAGCAGTAAAAAGGGAGTTCAACTTTTTTGGTGTTTAATGATGTGTGCTGTGTCAGTACCAGTATTCTTTGTTTTTGTACTGGAATAATGTCATAATGTTAAGTAGATTAAATTGCAAAGTAATCTACATTATCACTTTCATTCATTGGGGTTTGTATTATATTTGCGGTTTTTATTAATTTTATTGTGTAAATTAGTATGAACTGAAATAAAATGTTTCATGCTCCATGGATTGATGGATTCTTCATAAATATTCATTTTTTTTTGTTAAAATTGAATTAGATGTGATGGGATTTGTCTTTCACTTGGATTCGTAAATACGTGTACTGTAGTTTCTCCATGAAAATTTGCATAGAAGTTTGATTTAAGCGACTACAGACCAATGCTGAGGTATGAGGTTTTCTGTAAGTTTATAAGTCTGTAAGTATAAAGACGGAATGGTAATCTGGATTTGGTGTACCTTGACGGTATATATTTTCTGACTGTATCACAGCACCATTGGGAAAAAATGGTAGCAACCTGCATTTCCCTTTGTGAATCAGCTGATTCACCTATGATGTGGGCTGAATCTGATCATTATATAAAAGATTTATCCAGTTTGAGGGGATAGCTTGTTTTAACAGCTAATTTGCATGGAAGCTGTTTGCAGTGGGCTGTCTGTTACCTGGCTGGCTATTTTCTGACTATTGCTGATTTCCTGTCTCCTCAGTGTCACCAGCTATACTGCAGGGCAAGAGACCTTGGGTATCCTGAGAAGGAACCGTGGGGAAGTGGCGTAGGTGAGGGTCAGTGATGAAGGATGATTTCTAACATTTGGCTGGTGATCATCTCATTTGTATCACCAGAAGGCTTTCGTTCACCTTAACCTGACCTTAATAATTATCAGCTGATTGAGTGGATAAATAAGAGTTTCAGAAGCGTCAGGAGTGGGCATGAGGCTGGGCCCAGAGCCCTACCTGACCTGAACACCGGGAGCTGAGGGAGACAGACAAATATGTCTGTAAATATGTAAATGATGTCTGGCCTCCGTTGTGACTCTTTTCCTGTGTGAATACTTGTTCTAGTCATAGCTATTTCTCCACTATCTCCATGCTCATTTGCAATCTCGCACAACTTTTGCTACAAGCACTGACTGAATGATTTTGCAGTGTCCTGGTTTGCAACTTGCTCAGATAAAGACTGACACAGCCCTGTGTGACTCTGTTGTCCTGTTTTAAAGATGGAGAAGCAATTTATGTTTGTGTCAGTTTTGGACTAAGTTATTAAAGTGTTCATGTGAAGTACAAGAATGTTTTATCATAATAGTCCAGGCTGCACAACTGTGGTTTCCGTTTCTGAAGGATTGCAGCTTTACGTTGCTCTTGTAGTCTCTTACAATCGGTTAAGAAAAATATGTGCAGTACATCATGAAATTACGGTCCTGGAGCAGTACCAGCAGTAATTTGGCTGAAATCCATCACCTTCTGAAATTCCAGCACATTGAAGTTGAAAAGTATGGTAACATGAACAAACCTTTGCTTTTGCCACTTTGTCCCTAAGTATTAGGAAGAGCAGTTGTGGAAGTGAAGCAGCAGTCGATGTGCTAGAACTGACCCAGCTCTGTGAAAATGGTCTGCACATTGCACTTCATACAGATTAGTACGTACTTTAACCCTCAGGTGTAGCTATAGTTTCTTGCACCTCCCTTTTACTCCTGTCACCAAGCACGTTTTACCCCTTTATTAATTCACTTGAATGATTAGCATCAGATACAGTGAAGAGAGGGACTCACTGGAGCACATGACTTTACAGACATTTGTTCAGCACTTGTATTCAGCTACTTTTCTTTAATACTGACAAATTAAATGCCACCAGCCAGAACAGAAGTCTACCCATTTATTGTTTTCAGCCTGTGCCCAAAATCCCATTACCTTTTATTAATACCGATCGGTGATGGCGCAAGGTTTCTATCAGCATTTGTCTGTGGTATGAAAAAACATTAAAGTCTTTGGCAGTATATTAATGATATCCTTGTCACTGGCTGTTAAAGGTCACTTATTTGTCTCATTAATCAACTGCCACTTGCCCTCAAGTTATTTTCAGTTTTTCACATAGGTGTTTTTCAGGAATTTGTGTCCTTAAAGCTTTTTTTTACCCAAATCACCATATTGAGGATTAAATGTATGTAAGTGTGTAATTTATAGTTCTGTGATTTTGTGTTTTGTCCTGTGTGACTTAGTGAAAATGCACCCATTTCCCCCATAAGTCTTAATATTTTAAATAGTTTTGACTTATACCATTTCTTTTCAGAAAGAAGGTTTTATTAAAGGAGATTCTTTCTTCGGACTTGATTCAACTTAACGCATGAACGGTAATCAATACTTGAAGATTCTGCTTGCAGTCCCATCCTCCAGGAGTTACACTTATCAGACCATTAATTCAGCAGCTCTCTGTTATCAGTCTGTGAAAAGCAAAGAATGAGAAAAGGCATATCTTTCTGAAGCAGCGACCATCTCCACTCACGATCACAGTTGGAAGCATAGCTCTTTGAGGAAATTGCTTACTGTTAGCTGTCAAACAGCTATGATCAAAATGGACAAGGGGAATGGCAGTGATGAGGAGAATAGTACTGTAATAATGACAGTTTTCATCATGACTGATTTAGAGATGTGTTTATATGGCTGGAAGTGCTATTTTCTCATGTAAACTGTGTTAGAAATACCCTATTTCTTAATGTGGCATGATTGTTCCATTATATTTCCTCTTCTCTTATGATGCTTCCAGAAAGCTATCTAAAGCTTTCAGAAAGGTTTCTCAGAAGTCTCAAAGGATTTGACTGCACCAGAACCTTAAACAATCCATTATCATTTGTGTGTTAATTTGCAGTTATGCACACAAGGAAATAAGAATGGAATTATTTGGCTACAGTTACAGTGAATGGCGAATAATGATATAAACAGAATTGTTATTAAATATATTACTCATATGTGTATTAGGAAATCTAACCAGATAACTGTAAAGTAATGTTTTGGAATGAGCATTCATGGTTGTTAATAAGTTTCAGGCATAAATGTAGATATAATTGATTTTATTGGTTTTCTGTATATGGATAATAAGATTTTTAGAGAAAGGAAAATAACACAGCCTCGCTCTAAATGTATGCTTACAAAATAAATCATTGAATACCGTTTCTCCTTTTCATAAGGAAATAATTTCAGACCTTAATTGGAAACTCCTGGAAGCTGGAAACTCATTTAAAGGCAAATTTTGTGTTTAACAAAATACTGAAGGAATCCCTTTAAAATATGTGAGTACACGAATAGTTAAGCCAGTATCCAGTACTAAAAGGGAAGCAAGGTATATTTTGAAGTCACTGCAGTGCTCCCTTATTTTGGGTGCATCTGTATTGCAATCAAGAAATCAATTTTCCCATTTAAAAGTCATTCCAGCTTTTTTGTATCTTTTTCTGCCACTGTCCTCAGAATGGTAAGAACAATATGAGTCCCACCATGAATCTAGTGGTGATATTCCAGCTTTGTCACATATGTATCACTGTAGGCCTTATGATTAAGTACTGGATTTAAAAAAATGAAAGATTCAAAAAACTAACATTTAAAAATATTTGCTTATTTTATTCAGGCAGTTATTAAAGCACTGATAATTGTCCTACGCTTGCAGAATTATTTCTCAGTCTATTTTGTGCATTTTTTCTACATACTAAATTCAGTGCTACAGTTCTGGTCAACATTATTGGCACCCTTGCATTTTAGGTATGTCATGTACAATTTTTCCTAAAAAAAATAGGCAGTGAAACAGCTTTGGTTTATGTTCACTCATTTGTTGATACAGTGCAGCCCAGGATAAAACAATAACAATTAAAAAGGACGTGTGTGAAAGTTGTATAAAAACTGAAAAGCTGCTGTGACACAATTGCTGGCACCATTCTGAACAGTTCAAATCTGTTCGATTAGAAGAACTAAGTTCTGACTGCAGTGAAATTAAACTCACCTGCAATAAATTGCCAGGACTCACATGACATGATCTAATGATTGAACAATGAATGATGGCTTTAGTTCTTGGCTTTAGCTGAGGCGGCGACCATCAACGAAAACAGTGCAACCAAGTATAAGGGAAAGGCATTTTTAATACTGTCCTGGTCATATTTTCTTTTTCTTCTGTGAGAAAACACTGTAAGTTGAGGAGACATCTTTTTGTTGTGCAACTTGGGGAATCCCATTAAAGTAATCTGATGATGAAAAGTGGGTAAATTTCCAATTATTTCTGAAGCTAAAGCACATGATATACCTAAAATCCAAGGGTACCAGTGATGCTGACAGGACTGTATATAATGTTTAATGTTTTCAGACTGCGCTGCTGCAAAGCATTTATGAACCCAGTGACAAAGCAAACTTTGTAAGACTTTACTGAGCATTTGATGTGATGATGTTCCTACAGTCCAAAAATTGATTACACAGAATAAGGACCACAGATCTATTAATTTCTTCCGGGGCTGTTATCTAATGTACTCTCTTAGTGAAGAACCTTCATATCACACAAATCAGGAGTGATGGCAGTGTTCCGGGAAAATATCTGAATGCAGTCCAAACCAGACTGACACTGCTGGGCTTGTTGGCTAAGCTCATGGAAGACCTGTTGTCTGACTCCACAATTTTTACATGTTCTATCTACAAACCAGTTACCTGCACTGTCAGTCTCAAATTAAACATTATCCTGGGGTCAGTTAGATAATGGACCTTTTATTTCTGAAGTTTTGTTTTTCAGATCCTATGCCTCCCATACCCATAGAAGTTCTAAGGTTCAGGACTTGTTTTAGTGTGGCTCCTAGGTGAACCTTCACAGGAACAACTGTACTACACTTAACTTATTAGTGGTATTTTGGAATGAACTGTGTGGATGAACATTAACATTAGCCAGGAAACACCAAGATCAAGGAAAAAAACATGGAGACTACTTGATGCTGCTGACATTTATATAAAGATAAAAATGTGTGTAATCTTTCCTTCTATTTCACATAGACTGAACCAGATTTGAACTCATGTTCAAACCCAAAGCTCAGGAGCTGTAAGGGTGAGATGAGTTCATGGAACACTGTGATTCTCTTTCAGTTCGTGATAATAGACTAGTACAAACACAGTGGCGTCCTGGAGTGTTTACAGTCGGCTGGAAACTGCTTATCTGTCATGTGCAGATGAGCCAGACCTCGGCTGTCCAAATTTGAGATGTCCCCGAAGGTGGTGAGCAGGGCTGATGCTCTGTCTCAGGTCTCCAGGAAACTTCCCACCCCAACACCAGGAGGGAACATCTCTGGTTCTAATATCTTGAGTTGATGTAACATCTTGAATGTGAGTCAGTGTTTAGAACTGATTATAAACCATTATAAAAATTGTAAACCTATTCCCAGTTGTTATCCCTGAAACATTAACTATGTCCCAGCAATCACTGAGTACAACACACGATTATTTCATTTAAGGGAGTACAAAATATTCTTCTTACTCTTCTCCTTATTCATTCCTTTTATTAATGAAACCATAGCAGCAATAATGATGATAATTTATTTAAGTGACACTTTTCTACAACGAGATTTACAATGCTACTCATTCCACTCTACATGGAGCAATTGTATAACATCTGTTACCTCAGATCATGTGTCTTTAGACGTTGCGAGACGGTGTTCTTGATGAGGAGAACAGATTGAGTGCAAACTTAGTGTGGAGAGATTCAGAGTCAAACCTAGCTGTACATAATGGCTGAGCATGTACTGCAGGTTGGAGTTTTAGTTGTGCAGATGAAATTAGCCAAATCCATAATTCACACTGGATTTTTTTGGCCGTTCCACAGTGACCCTTGATATGCATTGTCACACTTCAATTATTGCAGGGCTTATGCATTTCCCCAGGACCACGAATGGTTTCATTTATTTAATTTATGCTATTGAGTCAGATAACATTGACTGAGATTTTTAGAGGTTTCCGGGGAGTTCAGAATTCAATGAAATATGTTCATAAACTATTTAAAATAATTTGTATTATCTTTAAAATGATCGGAATTTGTTTGCCAGTCATTTTTAATACTAGAGTTAAACACCAAAATCCTACTTGATGTCACTCAAGAAAAGGGACCTCTTGTCAATTTTTCATTGTCATAACATCCTGTTCTGTTCAGGGTTGAACTGCAGTAATGCAGGCCTTTGGCAGAACATCTGCATACATTATAAGAGGGTGTCTTCATAATGAGTCTAAAGTTGCCAAAATATGGCCAGAAGTTGCCATGCAGCAAAGGGACATTTTTTTTGCTGGAACTGGCCGACAGTCATTTCAAGGACTTGGCTTGTGCTTATTAAGGTGTCTCAATCCAGAATATAGTACATTTATGAAACTAAATTTAGGATTAGTATTTACCCTGAGATGGACTGGTGTCCCATGCAGAGGTGGTTTCCTAGCCTAGAGCCCACAGTTTCCAGGATGGGCTCCAGACTGCTGTAGCCCTGCTCAGGATACATGGTTAACGAAATGAACCATAGGCTTGACCAGCGCTAAACTTACCAGCAAGCAAAATTTGCTTTTCATTTTTTTAAGCAACGAATAACTTCAACATGCTGCGCTATAGTTAACATTAAAAGTCAGAGACAGTCAGTAACCTCTGTGAACAACTGCATATTTGAATGAAACGAATGTGCGGCATGTCTGGGGCAGGTATTAAGTAACAGACGCACATATCAGACTGCTGCAGCAAGATGATATCCCTGAGCAGCTTCCTAGCTTCCCAGCAGTCAGCGGTACACACTAAGTGTACATGTATCCAGTGGTGTGGAATACGAAGGCATAGTGGGACCCATAACATTTATTCACTTAGACAGGCTTATCCAGCTAACTGATATTCACTACAGCGGAGCATGATTACTGTCTTTTAGCTGTATTGAATACAGGACCATCCAACCATTATCCACTAAAACGGGTTATCCGCATGTGTTATCCACTTATGAAGCTCTAACTGCATCGCTAAAACACTGTAAAACACTCTGTAGCACAACTAGTGCCGTGTGGCACAGCAAACATGCCACACATTCCTTGCTGATGTCACACACGCTATGGACTGCAGCACAGAACATCACACGTGGTGCATCGTGTACACAGCATGTTGTTCCTTCTGTTCGAGGAACTGATATCAGACCTGTCCAGTGACGTGAGCTAGAGACAGAGAACTACTGGTTGCTCCCAGAGGTGAAATATAAAAAGCAGGAATCAGTGCATTTGTCATAATCGTTAATGTTTATGTTTCTAGACTGCATGTTTAGAAAACAAGTTGTTCTCCTTATTTCAAGGACACAGCAACAAACATTCAATGATGAAGTTTATTTTAAGAATATGTGCAGATGACAGTTTTAAACAGACAAACAAGGTAATTTACTATAATGAACTGGACTGAAACAGTGGATGCGAGACAGGAGACAGATGCTGACTCTTCTGTTATCTTCAAGCTATGAAGCCTGGTTTGAAACTTTAATCTGTCGACCGCCCTGAGCTAGCTTCAAAAAATCAGCTCCTTCACCTATTTGTCTCCCTCCTCTGAGACTTCTCCTGGGAGCCACAAATAAAGCAAGATAGAGCATAAGGGTGCACTAACTTGCAAATAGCTGAGTGACCGCAGAACGCTGTATCCGAAGACACACAGTTGAGTGCAATTTGAAATTGTGAACAAGATTCTCGATAAATGAAATTACTGCATGAAAGTGTCACAGAAAAGTGAACATGAGAGTAACATGAGGCAGCTGAGATGACGGTGCACCAACTGCAGCACACTGTTCACACTTGAACACCTGTATAGGGTGATTTTTTTAAATTTATTTTTTATTTTTTTCAGGTGTGCTTTGAAATGTGCCTTGGAGCCAAAAAACAATCCAGATACCAAATTTGTGACATGAAAAGCCAAGAGCAGTTATGGTGAAAAATCGTATATAAGAAGGTCAGATAATAGGGAATGACTGTATTTTTGCTGAAATTTACATGTCATCTTGCCTTCCATTGTCTCTTACACTGATGGTCTTCACACTGTTATCCCACTCAGTCATTGAAACGCTTCCCTTCTCTTCTGGGCTGAAGGCTCTTTTTCCAGTGTCCTGCTGACCTCCTAAGAGCTGTTCACAGCGACTCAACCTTCAGGGCACACTGGTATCTCTATCATGGGCAAGATCTGAGTGAATTAACACCATTCTAGAGCAACTGAGTCAATCACCCAGCTCAGTGTAGTTGTTTAATCTCAGAAGCTGGATCAAGGACCACTTTGATCTCAGATTTTCATCAGAGCCCTTTAAGGACTTTGGTTGCACTTTCCCTGCCATGGTTCCCCTGCAGGTGGTCTGATGTTGAGAGATGCAGGAGTGTGCTCCCTGGACTTGAGAAAGGTAAACGAACCATTGGCCGATAAACGGTGACTCTCCTTAAAAGATTTTAGCAATAAGTGCCCTATAACAGGTCTCATTCAAATGAATCAACGAAACCAGAGTTTAGAAAACAAAATATTACATGTTTTCACCAGCAAACATAAATCTAAATTAAAATAAACTGTGAGGCAGTATGACAAGAAATGAGCTTAGTAATGGTAGAGAACAATGAAACTAACCCTAATGTAACACTAGCATATCTGATTTGCTGTAACATAACCCTGTTAATATAATGCATTCATCCATTATTGCTAACTCCTTAATCCTGGCAGTCCAGAGCCTGTCTCATTGCAGGGTGGCAATTTAAAGTGGTCAGTTAACTTGAAACACGTTTCTTTGGACTGTGGTAGGAAACCCATGCAGACAAGGGGAAAACGTGCAAAGTCCACCCAGGCTGAGCTGGACTCAATCTCATGCCTGAACAGCCCAGGTGCTGTCAAGCAGCAGCACTAATCTCTGAGCCGCAGGGCCACCCCACCTTTATATAATGTAATATAAAAATAGTAAAATAATTAGCAAAAGCCTAATAAAGGCCAACAGATAAAGGTGACAGAAAACAATTATTAAGAAGCAACAGGAAAAATGTGAGAGGCAGTGAAATAAACAGGCAACAGACACAAGGAAAACAAGCGAGCAGCTCTGGCTCTAAATCCTTCACAAATGGTTCTGCGTTGTTCTGCTTGCATATCACTGCCAGCACAGCCTGCAACAGTAATGGCGGCTAACAGCAGCCCGCTTCCTCACGCAAGTCTCCGGAATACCCTTAAAACCAGGCTGATAGCCTGACGCAGTTTGCCAGCTCAGGGTAAATTCAGTTTGAACTGCACAGATCCTCTGAGCTCAAGGCTCAATGAACTGATTCTGGTTTCCCATTTGTGACTGAACCTGGTGTTAGAAATCCTCAGTTCCCCATCTAAAGATAACTGTGAAGAAAATGTGTGGGTTACATTGAAGAAGCTGAGCTGGTGAAGAATGTTACGTGATACTACGGTGAAATTCACTTTCTCCATCACTCTTCATAAAAATGTCACCTTAAGATACCTTTACAGCATTTAGTAAACAATACTTTATACACTTTCAGTAGATCACTTTTTACTGTTAGTGCTACTGCTGTTAGTTCTCATGTTGGTGTATTTTAATGTGTTTTCACTCATAAATTGTACATTCAGAATTTCCCTGCATTTATCCTGGCACCTTAAAGGCAGATCAGTGTCACAAAACAAAATCTAAAAATCAATACAAAATAAAACAAAATGTGCTGATATTGCACTGAAATAAAAAAAATGCCTGAGGACTAGATATTTGCACATACTGGAGTATTTAAAAAGCTTTAAAAATGTAATTTATTGTGTAATGAAAACAAATGCATGCTTCAGGCACCATACCTGTACTATAAACTACATTATATTAAAGTTATTGCAGGAAGCTAAGATTCTTAAAGAAAACTATCTCAGTCACAGAAAACCGTTCTTATTGGCAGTACAATTGTTACACCTGCAGTGGAAGAACCATTCAAGCTGCAGTGAATATTTAGTATTGTTGCTGTTAGGGACTTGCATGCGAATGCAGTACAGAGACAAACTGCTTACAGTATAATACTACAAGATAGATACTGTAAAGATAATGATACACTTTTGTATTAAATGTGCAGCATATCAGTTGGATCTTTTTTTCAGGATGATGGTAGTGTTTATTAAATATCCTGTAATTTCAGTTGTATATATTCATACAGCAATGTGCTTCCCATGAAAATCTTTTGCTAACTGCGGCAATTCTCCTTTATGGGGAAGTATTCTTATGGGACTGATACAGAATGATTAGTTGTTTATTTTTGTCCAGTGCTGTTTTAAAAGTTCTCATTAACCAGCCACAGTAACAGCTTAGGCTGAGGTTTCCTTTTTGGCTCTGTTACCCTTTATTCTGTCTGTCCTAATCTCCCACACAGATTTTGTATAATCTTGTTTGTTCTGCTTTTATGAAACTTCAGAGGGGAGGTTTAAATAAAGCACAAAGAGGCTCAGGAAAAATCACGTCTTAATACGCCACCGAATGGCGGCATTTTGCCCTGAATATGTCATTTGATTTTAGGAAATTCATATAAATGGATTCATTTGAAATAGTTACATTCATATGTCAGGGAGAATCAGAGAGGATGTTGTTTTTGAAAGATTCTGTGCTGGCATTCAAAGATTCTAGTGCCCATTTTCTCGATGACATGATGGCACATAAAAAATTACCAGACATTAACTTTGATTTATGATGCTAATGGCTGTACCGGGTATAATAGAATTGTTGATTAGTATTTTTGCAGCACAGTGGTGTGTGTGTGTGTGTGTGTGTGTGTGTGTGTGTGAATAAATGATTCTGTGTAATTGCCATGTGATGGACTGGTATCCCATCCAGGGTGCACCTTGCCTTGCTCCCTATCCTTCCAGATTTGGCTCCAGATCACCAAGACCTTGTATTACAATTAGTTATGTACACTTCTCAATATGTCTTCCCACAGTTAGCACGACACCAGTCTGCGTACAAAGGTGTAGATCGTTTGTCATTCTCACAAAATGCATTCAGTAGCCACATTATTCCAAATTCATGAATTCTTTTCTTAATTTAGCTTAACCATCAGCAAAACTCAATGCATCTACAACTCATTTTGTTTTCATGCCCTTTTCAGAATTTAAAATCAGAATCTAAGAAAATACAAAATTGAATCAGACAGTAATTTGCTACATTTCTACATTAATACCATATTTTTATGTAAATATATTCATAATCTGAATGATTCCCCATATAGCTGAATCACCTGCCAAGGTGATTTTTTAATTTATTTTTTCCAATTTCTCCATAAACACACACATAGGCTGACATATGACGTGCATACACATTTTTTTGCTCCACACACACACACACACACACACACACACACACAAAAGGACATGCCAAAGAATTTTAACACATAATTTTGACATAAGATTGTGACGCCGTTGGCAGGAAGCAGACGTGTGCAGGCGTGAGTTAGCAGTTGAGGTTTATTGTCCAGGGAAGTTCCAAAATCGTGGTCAGTACACAGGCAAGGGTCAGGTCCAGAAGTCAACGGAGTACAAGAAATGGTCGGGCTAGATCGAAGGTCGGGGACAGGCGAGGGTCCATTACCGGAAAGGCTAACTGGAGAAATGCTCGGTACACTCAGTAGTGACATGGGCAATACTTCGCACCGACGTGTTGGGCTACACAGGTTTTATACCTTGTTCAGGGAAACGAGGAGCAGGTGCTGGCAATTGTGGTGCTGGGCAGAACAGCAGGCAGAGCAGGGGGCATGACAAAGATATGTTGGTGAATTTTCTGGAACCCCCCCCATAGATACATACACACACACACTTTCTCTCTCCCACACACACGCTGAAAAATTTTCTCACACCCCACACACAGGGTGGGCACTACACACTACATATTACAGGGAGGTGGATTTTTTCATCATAGGTGCACAAATGAAAATGTGAAAGTTAATAAAAAATATACATGACACACACAGTGCTGATTATATAATGTGTTATTACTTTTCATCTTTCCAACCACTGCACATTTTTTCCACCTGGGCAACACCTGGTAACTCAGCTAGTAGAGCTAAAAAAATCATAAGGTTTTTGACAAATGCTTTGTGAGTAGGGCACACGGCTGCAAGGCAAAAGATTGCGACAAGTTTGTGTCAGAGAAGACGCCTGTGGGGGGTCCTGTTCACCTTATGTGGTGTTCAGCATCACAAAGGCTGGTATTTTGAAATGTCATTTCTGTTTTCATAAAACATTTCTCATATAAGCTCATAAATCATTATGTGAACTTTAAGGAATAAACTGCAAATCATTATGCAAATTTTAGGGGATAAATTGCATGTCCTCCTAATAGCAAGTTTTCATAGCATAAGCATTTGCTATGTGGCAGGATACTGTACAGATATTAGATGTATGTAGCACCCCATTTCAGAAGGTTTCAGTGAAAGTTGCCACAAAGTCAAATAATAACTTTGCTGTTGAAAAAAAATGCCTTATAGTTTTGTAAAATGTTAAAATGACTTGATAGCTGCTAAGTAGAGATGTTCCTCTAAGGTTCTAAATATGGCACGGCATGGAGCTATTTTAACATCTCTGCCTGTCCATAGCTGGCACCCTTGTGTAGAAGATGAGGCTGAGATCACATGGCACGGTACCAGGCACTGTATGTCACTGTATTTTTAGAAAGCATGACAAAAGTCCTGAGCCGTCCTGTCCACCCTGAATGTATGGTCCTGGCAGTGTTGTCCATACGTTGTTAAAGTATGAAGCCATAATAGTGTGCAAACTTCTTTTTCGATAGCTAATGGAGTGGACATCAGCGGGGCTCAATTCTGACTGTCATACATGCAGTCTTGTCAGACAAAGAATGTAACAAAGAGGTATTAGGCCTGCACTGCATTTCAAGAATGGATTCAGTGACGGACGAGAAGAAGAAGGTAATGATATTTATGCTGCCAGAGCGTCAGCGGTGTGGTTTACACTCGGTGACCATTTCTGGGCGCCCTTTTACTTAGACTTATAAAAAACTCTGTGCTACATTTGTTGGAGTTTAGTCAACAACAGCTTCCTCTTCTGCACTTAATTCACTTTTGGACACTTTGAGAAGCCACAACAACATGGGTCAGGCATTTAACTGAGGGAACATCTGGGGTTGTCTTAAGCTCACACCAAATATTTCCAAATAATCCTCCAGCTGGTGTTTGTTCACAGCACCATCCAGCTGCTCCTTTTACTGTCAGCCAGCTCCAGCCTGCCTTTAACGTTGGCCAGAGGGACGTGCAGGAGTACTGTGGTCTCTGGTCTGTGTGGGCATTTTTGCTCTGTGGGTGTGTGGATTTGTGCATGTGTAGCATTCTTCGTGGTCGGCCACTTTTTTTCAAGCAAGGAAGGGTTGCTGCCACTTGTCGTTACTAGTTAGCAACCAAGGGATAGCCTGGGGCTCAGCCCCCCATGGATGCTCAAGATACCGTAAAATGTGTAATAGCTCTTGTTACTGTGAATAATAAGCATAACATCAATTGCTTTGCTGCTTCTATCTGTTCTAATGGGAAAACAGCACATTTATTGTGGCAGTTTCATATTCAGAATGTCTCCTGGTTGTAAAATCTTGAAATCAAGTCTTAAATTTGGTTTGACATAAATAATTATCTGCAATGCTGAAAAGGTTTTGAAGACACAATTTGTTGCACTGTACCTAACAATTCTTTCTGTGAATTATTATATTATGTAGCTCTAAATTTTTATTATTAACTTTTATTTAACTGACACCTTAGTCCAGGGTGGTTTTGCATAAGTTTACCCTTTAGTTATTTATACAGCAGGGTATTCTTACTGTATCAATGCACGGTTAGCACTGTAGTGAATGGGATTCGAAACAAGAACCTTTTCCAAGGAGACAGTCCTGACAACTACATCACGCGATTCATGCAAAAAATATCCGTTATTATCATTTTCTCATTTTTCAACACATTTTTCTCATTTTATTAAAATACTGTTTTGTATTTTGCGATGAGGTTATGGTGCAAATGGTTTTTACTTCTTTTCCTGAGTTTGGCGTAATTCCACGCTTGACTACTTGTTCATTCTGACCACAGAAAGCAAACTAGGTTTTCACACAAAGAGCTTGCAAAATGAAACGCCCTTCACCGGCGTGACCTCCCACAAGCCGTGTGTTGCAGCAGGAGTTCTAGGAGCCACAAATTAACCAGAGTTAGTGCTTTAAAATGTTCATTTTAGGGCAGCTCAAAGAATAAAACAAGAATTCCTCAAATCTGAAGTCATATTATATTTTGTCCGTCTACATTGAACGAGAGGCTGTGTTTAATCTTGAATGGAAATTAATTCAGTTTTAAGGCTGATATTATGTATGTTTTATATGTATTAATATGATACATCAATATTATTCTGTAGATTCAACAAGGGGACATCCATTGCAGAGCCATCAGTTATCATGGGTCTCACACCAGTATGTGTATTATGGGTTTCAGTCCCTCCTTATAGACAGCAGTGAACTCATGGTTTGTGCTCATATTTTTCACAAAAGCCCCTGTTTTTACCCTGAATGAAGAATATATGGTAATGTATTTGTTCATTCTCATCACTGCTGTTAAGTGCACACCCTGAGTGCCACATTCAGGATGAATTATGACTGCTTCACCAAGGCAAGGACTGAAGTATCTGACTGATCAGGGTGGTCTCCTATTTTTGTGTAGTATCCATTTCAGTTTGATAAAGCAGAAGAAGGGTGTTTGGGGTGTTAAAGTTGGGGAGTTTACAGGGTTATGTTTATTCGTTATTCACTTATTAATAACTGCTTGTCCAGTATGGGGTTCCCAAGGTCCACAACCTGTCCAGAAAGCATTGTCACGAGCTAATCGCATGCTCATTCTCACAAACCAACTAAGGGCAAGTTAGAGTCACCAGTAAACCTGAAACACATGTCTTTGGACTGTGGGAGGAACCCAGTGTTAAAACAGGGAAAACATGTAAAGTCCTTACAGATTGAGTCAGAGCCCACAGCCCAGGAGGTATAAGGCAACAGGACTAGTTGCAGCACCGCCAAGTTATTTCGTTGGGTTTATTAGTGGTAAAGCTGTGTGGGGTCCTTGTCAACAGTTTGCACATCAGTTTGAGGCCTCCTACACCTGCAGGCTGTTAATGATGATCCTCAGTATGACTCTAGCGCTCTCAACAGCCACTTCTCAAGGCTGTTCCTTAATGCACTCAGAAACATGTAATGTGTTTTCAGATCAGGTGTGTGAATTTATACCAGAGGGCATATGGCTGGAATAAACAAATGTTCTGCATAATGTATTGCTTGCGGATGGTAAATTACAGTAAGGTTTGTGTTGTAAGCGGCGTTACATTTGCCAGTGATGTTCGAGAAAAAGAACCCAGAAAAGCCAGGGAGAGAGTCCCCTGAAATGTCTTCTTTGGAGGGGGGCATGGTTTTTAAAGCATTTGTGGCATTTAAATATGTTTTATTGGCCCCTTGGACAGCATTGTTGATGGATTGAAATGTTTCAGGTGTCAGTTATGGTTTGAAGAAAGGCCTTGAGCTTCAGACACCATCAGCCTGAGGTTGTAACTGACAGCTAGAGCGCTTTAGCATTCTGGAGAGCAACAGCAGTGATGATGTACTGTTGCATCCAATCTTGGTACAGAGAACGTCACATTTTGAAAGAGTAACTTTCTGTACTTTGGATGGTAGTTATTCCCCCAGTTTACTTCTTCATCCAGGGATCTCCTGCAGGTTCAGCTGTGTGTGTCAATATCTCACTCGGTTCAGCTGGACTCCCATTGATGCTCAGCAGTGGGAAGTGAGAACGATCTAAATGAGACTGATAGTCCTGCATCCTTGGTTGTCATGACATCCCACAGGACATCTTAAACACCTGTTTATATGTTTTAACAGTTTTATTCACGATATACAGTACTGTGCAAAAGTTTTAGGCACCTGTGGGAAAACTGCTATAAAGTGAGGATGGTTCCAAAAATAATGCCATGAATACTTATTAATCAATAAACCTTCTAAAAAGTGCAGTAGACAAAAAAAAACCTCCATCAGATCAATATTTGGTGGGACCACCCTTTGCCTTTAAAACAGCATCAATTCTCTTATGCAAACTTGCATGCAGTTTAAGGTAGAGGTTGGTAGGTTCTTCCAAACATTTTGAGGAACTGGCCACAGTTCTTCTGCACACTTTGACTGTCTCTGCCTGTCCTCCTAGACCGACTTGACCGTGTTGAGATCAGGGCTCTGTGGGGACCAGACCATCTGTTCCACGATTCCTTCTTTTTGCTCAACATAGTTGTGTATGACTGAGATTGGGTGTTTGAGGTCATTCTCAGGCTGCAGAATGAATTTGGGACCAATGAGAAACCTCCCTGATGGTAGATCAGAATCTACCTGTACTTCTCAACACATTGAAGTTGCATGTCTAAGACTTTTGCACAGTACTGTAGATCCAAAGGGAAATTAAAACAGGATGTCAGGCGGGGTAAACCCCGGACAGGATGCCATCCCATTGCAAGACGTAACACAATAAACAAGTGTTTTTGTAATTGTAATACAAAGCAAGTGTCCTTGGGCATTCAGGAAGTGTACCGGATAAAGACCAGACTTGTTCTCAGTAGATTACAAAATCTTAATGAGTTCAGGCTTTACTCAAGTGAGACGCTTGAACTGACCTGCCAGCATGGGAGGACAGCATTACATAAAAGTGAAAAGTGTCTGCTAAGCAAAGAATGAATAAGTAATAATGTTCCACATCTGTATGCTTGATTGACATCGTTGTCTGGGGCAAGTTGGCGCGCTTTTCACCTTGAGGTGTGTGAATGTTTTCTGCTCACGGCCTTGGACTCAACACCAGCTGAGATCGCCCTCTTGTGGCCACCGTGTGCCACTTCTCAGAATTGGTGGAACGCCCTCACATCCAGGGTCTTACAAAGGAGGCGGGGAACCTGCGCCGTACTTAGAACCCCACCGTATACGGGCCTCCTTCGATTCCTAAACCACGGGGACATGTAAGTAAATAGAAAAGGGCTCTTTCAAGTTCCTCAAATGTAACTTTGCAGGAGAATTGCTTACTCGGCAGAAATGGCAGCAGCTGTGTTTTTGCAGTGCCACAATGCTTGAAGTGTGTTCACTACTCACCTGGGTAGCAGCTGTTAAACATTCCAATTAAAAATTCTGGCATCTGTTCCTTTTCACTAAAGGACTGCCGAAAGTATTAGAATCCAGTGACATAGTTTGACGTTTTCTAGTAGAAGAATCTTGCGTGAACTGCAACTGTTTGGTCCAGTGCCTCCAAGAGATGGCAATTTAGAAGTTGTGTTTGAGGCACTTTGTCACAGGTGGTGTTCAGGGGGGCCTCCTGAAGCTCCTCTTGATCTGTCATTTTGGTGACAGCTATAATTCGGGAAAGCAGAGCCACCCATTCAGCTGCTACTTTTCTTTTTTTTGTACTGTGTCTGTTATGCCAAAAGAAGAATTAATACTGTTTAATGAACGCTTCAGTGTACTATAAATAATGAACTGCAGGGTCTGCAGGTGGTGTAGTGAGTAGACCTTTAGTCTTCCGCTTAAAATACCCAGTTTCTGCTGTGTTACCCTTGAATAAGGTACTCTGCACTGATACAGTAAAAATGACCTGGCAGTATACATGGGTACATTGCTGTAAATGGCTTGATACTGTAAGCCAAGTATATTAGACCAAATAAATAAATGTATATGAAAGGCTGAGTTCTTCACACAGTCCAGTGGCTGGGAATTTGGGTTTGAAAAGGTGTTTCTGGTAATTGATAAACAGCTGAAAGGATGTTGTTGTCTCAAAATAAGTATAATGGTCTGTTTGTGTCTGAGAGATCAGAGGTGTATTCTGAGAGCAGAGAATTTTAAATCAGTTTTGATTTTTAATTTGGGTTTGGTGTGGTTCTTGTAGCCTCAGCGTTAACTAACATCCTGCATTTTCATCTGGCTGTTTCTGCGAGGCTGCGTGGATACGAACCTGATACAGGTACACGCGCTGCTCGCTCGCCGAGGAGCCGCTCCGTTTCGGACCGTTGGACAGCTTGACACGTCGTAGGAAGGGGTGGGGGTTTGAAGAAGGCTTTATGTTAGATAGGAGGGAAGCAGCACGGTAAGACAAGGGAGGGGAGGGGGTAAGGGGACTCTCTTGTGCTCCCTCTCTCCTTTTTTCTCCTTTCCTCTCTCTCACTGTCTCTCTGTGGTGTTAGGGTGCAGTATGGAGCGCAAGCAGAGAGAGTGAGAAATTTATGGAGAGGGTGGGAGGGAGAGAGAGAGAGAGAGACTGAGATTGATAGCACCATGTCCGGCTTAGCGTTGAAGTCCTGTGTTCTGCACTCGCCATTGAGACGCCACCCAAGGCATAAAAGCCAACAACCGGAGAAGGCGTGCTGCACAGCGTGAAAGAGAGGAGGGGTGCTTGGGGACCCCTGGGGCCGTAACACAGGCCGCTTTCTTTGCACCGGCACCCGGGTCGCCTGCAGCAGGAGGGTGTGGGTGTGGGGGCTGAGCAGCACGTGTGTCGAGCATCAGGCTCCTGCCACGGAGCGATTGCAGCATGAAGGTGAGTGTCTGCTTCTCAGTGGGGGTAATGACCCCTGCTGTGCCATCCTGTCGTGCATGTTCCTGCTGCTGCTGGTTTTTGGGGTCCCAACACTGGGTTCTTATGGGCTCTTCCCAAATGCTGCCCATGTTTGGCCGGTCAAACCTCTTCTGCTGAGACTTGGAAACTTTGCGTCCTGCATTCCTTTCGGTATCGGTTATGTGCGCTGGCTTGTGGACGTTTTAAGACTGCGGGTGAAGATAATACTGTGTGGTCACACACTGGACATTATGTTTTTGTTTTTGCTTCTTTAATTATTGGTCTGTTCATCGTGACATCCAGAAAACAGGAATCCCATGAATAGCTTGTGGTTTCTTTTTACGTAGAAAAGAGAGAGTGCAGTGGAAACCTATTTTTCGTATGTTTGTAACATTATTATTATTATTATCATTATTATTATTATTATTATTATTGCAACAATGGGGATGATGGACTTCTCACTGAGTGAGACGTGGAGGTGAAAGTGCAGCCAGTTTCCTCATTTCTAAAAGGGAATGGCCTGCCAGGTCCCCTTCAACCTCACAATTGGTCTTTCCTGTTGTAGGAGTGGAGGGAGGGGGCTGGGGGCCTCTGTAAACCATCCTCCCAGCCAGGCTGGTGTTCCGGCAAGCAACTGACATCACACACACACTCAATGGATGCCGGAGGACAGGGAGGGAACAGATAATGCGTACTTTTCATAGTGGGGGGGGGGGGGGCGTGTGTGTCTGTGTGTTTATATTTGTGTGGGGGATATGCTAATGTTCTCCCAGAGTCCATGTTGGGTTATTTCCCAGGGTTGAACTCTGTACTATTTGCAGTGTTTGAAAAAATAAACTCTGGTTCCTTCCATTTTTTATGTGCAGTAGCATATCAGCAGAAAATGCCACTGTGGGAACCTGTACTTTAAAATATATTTGATACTGATATCTCTGGTCCACCCCTCTACTTCATGTTATACCCATTCCATTCTCCTGAAACATGTCCTTCTGATTTAATCCTTTGGTCCAAACCCTCAGATGGGGACCAGATGTACGAAGTGTTGATGCGCTTATGTAGATCAGTCTTTGTCAAGAATGTGTGGGTTGTGGTCTGCTTTGACCGAGGTTAGGGATAACCTAGTGCTCAGCATCCTTTGTTTGATCATCATCACCTCATGTCTGCTTCCTTCTCTGAGCTGTTGAAGTAGCAGCTTCTGGTTAATCTCTCCTCATTGTGGCTTCTTTTCATACATAAACAGGTCTAAATAATTTAATGGCTTGCAAGCCGCACGTTAAGATGACTGACAGGAATCTTAATCGCTGCAGTCCATAAAGGACACCCTTGGTCTGAACTATAGTTTGGCCACACGGTTTTTCTCCAGCTCTTTTCTTGGCATTTTTTCCACAAAACGTCTCCACCAGGACTTGATGGGGAAAAAATCTGATACTATCTCTATGAGAAGAGTAGGTTTAAGTTATCCATGTAGGATAGGGCATAGGTCTCCTTCACTCCCTTCCTGCTGTACACTTTGTTGAGCTGTAACTCTGCTGTGTGTTGATCTCAAGGGGACAGCTGAGACAAGTCCACACTCCCTGGAGAGCCTCCGCTCTTGTGCTGGTGCTGAGTTTAGACTACAACCCTCTTTCTGCAGCATTTTGTGACTAATTAAAAGTATAACACAGATAGGACAAAATGAAAACTTCAGTCCATTTCCAACAACTTCTTCTCTTGTCCAGGGTCATTACAGTCCAGCGCTTAGCCTAGAATCAAAGGGGACAAAGGCACAGTACACACTGGACAGACACCAGTCCCTCACAGGGCAATAAGGACAAAGTAGAATCATCATTCTGCCCTGAAACAAGTTTCTTTGGACTGTGAGAAGAACCCCATGCGAAAACAGGGGAAACATGCAAACACATTGACCTGGACTGGAACCTAAATCTTAGCTCAGAGCTCAGGAGTTATGAGACACCAGGGCTACTTGCTACACAACCATGGTGCCCTACAAAAAAAAAAAGAAAAATATACAGCGTTACACTTCATTTAGTGTAGCTGAAAATATTCAGCAGTATCACTGGTCATATGCTGTCTAGAAGCAAGTTCACATGATTTTTTTTTCTTCAAAAATAGATGCCCATGGCTTAGTTTGGCCCCCAGTGTGAAGGTAGTCTGTGAAACCAAATTAATTTGAGGTAGATGGAGCAATGTTAAAAGTACCCAAAAGGGGAATATTTAAGCTTTTGTTCTGTGCTGCTCAACTTAGTCTATATTTGGCAAAAAACAGGATACCTATCAGATTAGAATGCAAACTTGAATGTGAGCACATTTGTTCCTGAAACCCCCCGTGCTGCTGTAAAAGATTGCACTCACTTTGTTTCAGACTCGTAACAAGGATACATTTTGATAAAGGAAACATAATACATGCCTCATTTGAAATATTTTAAAGTAATTGCATTCAAGCAGTTTCTCCTTAGATACTTAAATCCAGGCTAGAGCACCAGTGGGAGTGGAATTCAGTGAAGCTGGAGAAACCTTGGCTTTTGAGTTTTGTTTGTTGCTCAAGATCTTATTAAATCATACTTTGTTCCTTTGTCCCCTATATGGTGGCTTAATGAGAAGCATCTGCCTCTGGGCATTCATGAAGTCCAGAAATGGGTCCTAACAAATCAGAGGACAGAATCACAAACATTTTCTTTTCAGAAAATGGTGCGGAGCTGGAAAGCAATCGCTAATGTGGTAGCAGATAAATAGTTAGCAACCACCTTACAGTCAAAGGACCTGGGTTCAGATCCCTTGATGAGGGTACTTACCCTAGATTGAAAACTACACAGCTGTTCATAATTTTAGGTAGTTTAGTATGCAAAGCTAACATTCTAAGTTGCCTTGTGAAACATCACCAGATAATGAAATAAATGTAAATAATAAGAATAGCTTACGCAGTTTAGTCTTCACAGATTTACTTATGCAAACTGTCCCCAACCTACAATGTACTCAATATATGATGAACTTGTCAATAATGATAGGTAATAGTAATAATTATGACAAAAATGAAACGGACCGAAATTGTCAAAAAAAAAAATTTTTTAATAATAATTTAAAAATTATTTAAAAAATAATTTTTAATGATTCCCCGGAATTCTGGTGGGTGAATGAGCATTTTGTAGCTATTTAAAGCATATTCCTGAACATCTGGTAATGTCTAATATAGAGCACCTGTACAGTACAAGTACGACGTCCTAACATAACGTATGGCGTCTGCCGACAGCCTTATGGAGGCATATACTACAACACCACTGAGTGCTTATAGTGTAGATTAAAAATGTTATGAAAATGTTACGACAGTGCATTAAACCATTGGATGTGTCCCTGCACAGTATGTGTGTTTGACATTGTAGTGTAACAACTGCGTGACGTGAATGCTGTACAAGACTGTGTGCTAGGACATGATGGCAGCACCTGGCTCGTGCACAGCCTGCAACTGTTTTCTCACGTCTCATACACTGTTAGTTGTTCTCCAGAGCAGCAAACATGGCTGGTCTTAACACTGCAGACCTCAGACTGGAGGAGAAATCAGCTGTGCAAAGTGTTACAGCTTGCTTGACTTTGACAGACAACCACACACACACACACCATACACACAGACATGTTGCTGCCGTGGACCTTTCTCTTTCAATTGCAGAAGCTTCACTTGTCAGAGCAATTTGGAGCGCTCATCTCTTGTTGCCTCTGACCACCTGTCCTTTGTCTGCTGTCAGGATAGATTTCCCTGGGGTGCAAGGGGATCTCAGGTCCTTGAGGCAAGCCCTCCCCTCCTGTACGACTTGTCTGAGGTGTGGCTCTCAAGTCAGTCTAATGGAGGTTTAATTGACTTATTGATCAAGAGGATCCAGGCCTGCGGTCGATGATGTACGCTGAGATGCAGGAGCACCCATCGGCATCTCTCTCTTTTCCTTCACTGGAAGAACAGCAGGGAACCAGGGAGTAAAGAGCTTGATTTACAGTTGGAGCCCTGGGTCTCGACTGGGATCGTTTCTAGTTATATTTTTGTTGTGGTTGTTTCTGCAGTTGCCTGGTTAAGATATGGAGAGCCATACCATTTCCTCCTGTAGTGAGTCACGCCTGGCTGACTGGTGCGGCTGCCATCAGTTCCATCTCTGTGACACTGTTTTCCGCTACAAATTACTCTCATTTAACGCTGCCCCTTTGCATAACCTCTTTGTCCTGTGGCTGGCCTCCTGCATGCAGGGCAATGAAGGCACATGCTGCTGCACTCAAATGCTTTGATTTGGTGTCCCCTCATTTTGGTGTTTTGTGGGCTTCCTGACTTTGCCTGTTTTTGTTTCCTCACTGCAACTGCTCATTTTTTCCAGCTCTTCTGACATGTCAGGGCACAGGAGTACAAATCAGTGAGAATGACCCTCCAAGGATGGCGTACTGTTTTGACACTCTCTTGGGCGACTCTGACCTTTTCACTGCGATAGCAGTAATTGAAACTGTTATAAAGGTAGAGCTCTCCAGTGTCTTGTCTCCCACATCCAGCAGCAGTGATCTGACTCAGGTTCTATATGGAGAATAAATGGAAAATGATGGTTTTTTTTCTGGATTTGGGAAGTTTATCAGATCTCACGAAGCAGCCAAGGGCAATGGACACTAGATATCGGTAACTGATGGAAAACGCAGGCCTGGTGGAAAGAGGAATTTGTTTTAAAAGTTAATAATTGGACATAGTTTGATAATGGTTTTCGTGCAGTCTTGCGCCAAATAAGGGTCACATGTTCCGAAGTCTATGAGGCTGAACTCATTTGGGAATTGTAATGCCTGGGACTACTGGAAAACCCCATGTCCCCTGTGGCCCCATTGTCATGAGACCCACCCTTCCATCATCTTGCTTTTCATTATCCCGTTTGGGACAGAGAGACGGCTTCTGCCTGATTATAACATCTCCTGGGGAAAATGTGATTAACAATTTATACGTTAATCGGATTGTGTTAATTTTGGGTTACAGACTGTGTGTGCATCAAGGTCAATGAATTTTCAATCCCAGTATAGAAATGCACAAAAAGGGAGGAAGAACCCAGGCAGTAATTTGGTTTAGGGGTGTTTTTTGTTGCGGGATATTTTGATGCATTTGTGTTTGAAACTAATTTCGACTTCTGTAGACGACGAGTGGTTATATTTTTGGATCTATAACATATATTACGCAAAGGGTTGATGAGCAGAAGTTCCTCAACTCGGGTCATGATAATCGGGCAAACGGTCATTTTCTTATCACAGGTTCCACAGTCCCTTAATGTTGGACTCCTCCACATCTGTTACTGCCACAAGTTTCCGCAGATTTATTTTCTGGGTCTAACAAGGCTCTTCTGTCCACATTCCCATATAGTACCTTGCAAAAGTATTCAGACCCTTGACAAAAATCATACATTTTACTGGATGACAAAATGATGTTTTAATGTTTCTTTTCATGCGATACTTTAATTGAAGATAATAATAATACTCGCATTGAATTTTTATAAGCCAACATGAGTTTCGCATCACCAAGTATTTTTTTTTATAAGAGGAAAAACTGAAATATGCAGTTTGCATAAGTATTCAAACCCTTGAACTCAGTATTTGGTTCAAGCAGCTTGGATACCAGTTAGCATCAATTACAAGTCTTTTGAATAAGTGTGTTCCAGGTTCCAGGTTCTGATACCAGCTTGGTGCAGTTTCTGCCTATTCTTGTTGGTAAATCTGCTCAAGCTCTCTCAAGTTGTACAGGGATCACTTGTGGACTGCAGTTTTCAAGTCTTGCCTCAGACTGTCAACTGGATTTATATGAGGACTTTGCCTGGGCCACTGCAGGACACTAACTTTCTTCTTCTGAAGCCACCCCAGGGTAACTTTGGCCTTGTGTTTGGGATCAATCTCCTGTTGAAAGATGAAATGTTTCCCCAGTTTCAAAATTTTACATTGTAACAGGGTTTCTTCTTGTATTTGCCTATATTTTGTTTTGTCTATTTTCCTTCAGTGTTCTCAGCCTTTCCAATTCCTGCTAATGAAAAGCAACCCCAAAGCATGATGCTGCCAAAAGCCAAAGCTTTACTGTGTTGACAGTGTTAACTAGATGATATCCTGTGTTGGGTCTGCACCAAACATTGCAGTTTCCATGAAGTCCAAACAGTTTAATTTTTGTTAACGCTAGACACAGTACCTTTTGCCAGATCACTCAGGTCTTTTGCTTCAAACTCCTGATGAACTTCGATACTGTCGTTTTAAGCAATGGCTTCCATTTTGACACCCTGTCATTAAGGCTGCCTGACTGATGCAAATTCTTACCCATTGCAGCCACTGAACTCTGAAACTCTTCCAAAGCTGATGTTGGCCGTTGGCATCAGAGTGACACCTCTTACCAGTTTCCTTCCTGCCCGAGTGCTCAGCTTGGAAAGACAGCCTCATCTAGGCAGCATCAGGGTTACATGGTGCTTCTTCCATTTTTTGGTGGTGGAATAGCCTCCTTGCAGGGATGTTCAGGGTCATTGGTATTTGTTGTGCCCTTCTCTGTCTTTTCTTTCTGACAGCTCCTTGAACTTGAGCTCCGTGATTTTCTCTGAGATTTCAATACCTGCTTAAGGGACTTCACAGACACAGGTGTTCTTTTCTTGAAATCTGTGATCATTTATTGTGAACCACTATTACTGGACACCAGCACAGGCCAGTCAGTTGGGTGGCTTGTTAAGGTAGTTTTCTCCACTTAACTGATGTTGGCTACAATGAAAAGGTTTTAACGCTTGTGCAAATGGCATGTTCCAGTTTTTTCTTATTATTTCTAATAATAGCATCATTTTTTGTCTAGTAAAATGTGTACTTTTGTCAAAGGTCTAAATACTTTTGCAAGGCACTGTATCGGCATTTACAGTACTGCTTGAACATATGTGAACGACCTGTTTTGCTATAAAATGTTGCACTTGTTTTAGGAAACCCTTTAGGCAAAACGGTCCTTTTGTAGTAGTTAGTATTTAGTAAGTGAACTTTAAGATACACTGGTTCAGTCAGCAAAGTAATTATTACTTTAAAAATTGCGTACCATATTAAGTTATTAGTATTCTATTAATCTATTAGTAAATTCTTACTAACTAAGTTTGGGCAGTGCTTTACAGTCAGTAAAATAATCCTGATCAGTAGAGTCTTAGCTGTAGTTCAGTCCTGTACAAATTTGTTTAACACGCTATGACATAATGTCCAGTGATCTCAGCAAAACAGTCATAACTGCTGTGCAGACTTCAGATGGTTATAAAGCTAGAGCAGAAGAGTGTCCACTCTAACACAGATGGTGTTCAAGTGGAGAAAATTCAAGAACATTGTGACTTGTCCTGGAAATGAATGCCATTCAGGGTCATGCAATGTTTAATTAACACTTTTGTCCAACACAAATTATGTTTACACACTAAAGCAAGTACTTTAAAGTATGCATTTATCCACCTGAGCATGTTTTACTGGATTAATACAGGATAAATTCCTTATGCAAGGGTACCACAGGACATGGGAAGCAATGATTCAAACCCTGGATCTTCCCTTGGCCAAGTGATGGCTGCTTCCACTGCACCACCTGCTGTCATATCTCACAGACCAACTAGAAGAATCGTGCATGATGTTTTATAGAACCAACCACTAAATCCAAGTATCTGCAGTGTTCCCCTGCTGTGGCTGATGTCCATATTCACGTATCTATAAAACTGTACATGCTGAATGGCCTGGAGGAACTGGCCTCTTAAGGCAAACAGCATTGTTATGCTTTGTAGGTGCACCTGGATGATCCTGCACATTTTCAGAGGCTGTTGTCGGGAGGGATAACTCTAAAAAGGATCTTATTGGTACATCCAAAGGAGCTACATTTGGTGAACATTACAGGTTATGGTGTTGGGCAGTGAGATGGTGTTTCTGCCTTTTGATCTGTATGAATAGTCAATCAATGAGGGGGCCATAAATTCAGAATTATTCCACAATATTTTGAGGATGATCAGGCACTCTACTGACCTGAAGTTCTATACTATAGTTCTATAGTTCTATGGGGATTCACATACAATAGGTATTGAAAGAATACCAGACTGTTCTGCTAACGTTATCTAACCATCTGATGAGCAGACTGGTGAACATCTCTGATGTGTAATGCACTCTCTTTGTATCACACCATTTTGTGTTACATTAACCTGTACATACAAGATTAATCCATGTTTCATACCTTTTATACATATGTGAGCTTAATGTTCATTTTATGAAATAAGTATGCATTTTTAACCTGTTTAATAATAAACTGGTTATGTAAACACCTAATATTCTTTTCTAAAGAGTGAGGACTGGTTATAATTAAGCAAGGATTTATTAAACCACTGTGACATTTACAGAACTCAGTTAGAGCTTCACTATACATTCCCACTTCCCTTCCTCGAAGTCACATGGTGTTTCCTGCTTGGGAAGACATTACATGCCGGTTAATAGGAGATGATGGATAATTCCGAGTGGGGCTGAAAACAGTTGGTTGCAGCCTTCTGGGAGGCTCTGCACAAAATGAGCACATAGTGAAACAATAGCCTGATTAGAAACTAATGAACGCCGCCTCCTACTAGCACAAATTGTCTCCCAAAAACGATTCTGCCAAAGCTTCTCTTCATCCTGTCATTTATCAGCATTGTTACATGGTATTTTTTTTTTTTTTTTTTTTTTTTTTTTTTTTTATTACTGGGTTTTTTTTTGGCTGTGAACATGTNTTTTTTGTATTTTTTTTTTTTTTTTTTTTTTTTTTTTTTTGAATGACTGGGCTTGTTTTGGGCAGTGAACATGTTTTGACCAGCCTTCCCTGCCAGTACCCTTTTGCCCATGCCAATAATATTGCCTTCAGTTGTCTTCTGCTTCCTGACAGTTCTACAGCGATGGATAGCCACCCTTTTGCACCTGTTCTATGAGAGCTTTCAAATGTTTCTCCATATTTTGTGGACTGGTTGGTAGATCTGATGAGCTGGATCACCATCTCTACCTTATGATCGATTAACCAGAGGCCTTTTCTGATAAGTACCTTGACCAACTGGTACTACAGCAAGAAGTGGGAGTTTAACCCAGGTCCTTTGAATTCAAGGTGCCACCTGATGTCTCCAATGCATCTGGAAAGTCTTCGTCCTTGAATGGTAGCAAAACTCAATCTTACCTTTTTGGCTGATACCAACACAACGAATCATTACCTGATAGATCACTGATCATTTTCATCAGTGAGATGAGACTTCTAATGTTGACTGATGCATCAGGGCATCAAGCAACTAAGGAGGAAATAAAGTGCACAAACTCAACTTTCAATTCAGGACCTAGTCCAAGTTGATCTTGCCCTTCAAGGCATTATTAAGGATTTGTTCAATACTAACTGTTTGCTCTTCCTTTTTAAGAGAATTGAGAACACCACAGTATGTTAATGTAGTGCTTAGTTTACAATATGTGCCTCAATAATCCATACTTTGCTGGTCTGCAAGTTATGTTCCCTGGACCTGAGCTTTGCGTGCGACTCTGACATTGCATTGTGCTTTGATGTTGGCACCTTGCAGCCTGCTCTCCTGTGAAGTCTAAAGTCAGGCCATTGAAAGCAAAGTAAATTGACTGAGCAGTGACTATAAGCAGTCCCTGATGACAAATGGGCAAATGTTTTGAGAGGGATATGAAGTGTGTGGAACACATTCATCCCCCTGTCCTTTTACTGTCCTCAGCAGGTTGTTGAGCAGTCTGTGGTGCACATCAAAAGGTGTGGTGATGTCTGACAGGTTCCAGGGCTCCGAACCCTAATATCCTGTTGCCGGCCGGGGGGGGGGGGGGGAAAGGCAGTGCACCCCCTCCCCCTCCTCTGTTAAAACTCATATAGAAAAAAAATACACTTTCAAATTCAGGATGTTGATAAAATGAAAACATCACACAAGTATAAATTTGAAGTAGTTACTGTACATTACAATTACAAATCCAGTTACAAATGGAAGTCATATTGACCAAATGGCGATATGTGTCCCTATAAAAGTCTGACAAATTGCATGTTGATACGTACGTTTTCTAAGCAACCTGAGGCAACTAACAAGTTCAAAGAGTCAAAAGAGTTGCTGCCGATATTGTGAATTATTTAATGTGTCATGGGAACAGTCTCAAAAATAATGATAGCACATGCCAAACATGGACAAACTGCATTGGGACAGAGTAACTGGTCACAAATCAAAGTTCACTGATACATGATGGACACTTTACATTATGAAAGGTAGTTTTACAAAAGCACAGCATCAAAAATTGCCACAAAATTGTATCAGCATTTCTGTGATCCAGACTCGGCAAAAACTGTACATTGTGAGTTTCCCTAAGCTGGAATTTATGGCAGAGATGCCAGTCGCAAACCACTTGAATCGAAGAAGAATGGCACAGTATCCCACCAGTCAGAGTTCCAGGACTGAAGCTGTTCTGAAAGCAAAGTGTGGTACTACTCCTTATTAGATCCTTAGGATATTAGTACCGCATATTGTTAGATATTTCTTATTTTATTCACTGCCTGTACATATACCTATTTGAAAACAGCTAAAAATTCCCAGTTTACACTGGTTCCTCATCATACAAACACAACTGTGACCAGAAATCTGTTACTAATTTGTTCTGTTTGTAACCTCAAAGTCACATCACTAACTCACAACCGATAAACAGGTCTTAATATACATGTCCCTCAATTAATTTGTAGGTTACATTCTGTAAAATTTTTACATGTAACCATAATACCTAAAAAAATATGTAAGCCTTATTGCTCATATATTTAATTGAATTCGGCACTACACAAAAATTTAAAACTTTTTTTAAATGACCGAAAATAAAAATACGTTGTCCACACAAACTGGGAACCCAAAAAAAACAGCAGGAACGAGAAACTGAGAAGCAACCTACTGTGGCAAAGGGTCAGCCAGCTGCTCTGTTCATGAAACACCTTTACGGTCCTCCAGGGCAACACAAACGGAAAGGGTGACGCATTGTTAAGACCGTGCAATATTTTTTAATGTTTTTAATCCACAAATGGTTTTTTTTTTTTAACCAACTCCACTTTCACACGTTTGCCTTGACCCCAACATAAAGCCCCCTTATTGCGGCAACAGCGCAAGATAATGTGAAAAGCGGCTCCTTTTGGTTATTCAGCAGGGAGCAGCCGATTACCGTACCACCTAACTGAGCGAATATGAGCCCCTGGCTTTGCGGCAGGTGGAATTGTTCTAATTATTCAAAGTGATGCATCATTAGTGCCGCTAATCCATTAGCAAAGAATGAACACAAGTCCGAAAATATGAGGCTCAACCAAAACACAAATGACAGGAACTGAACGGGCCCATTTCCACACGCTGCCTGGCTTCAAGAATTTAATACATTATTAAATATATATTATATGCTGTTGTTATATTTTTAATTTATGTTTGTAGCTCACCTACTTGCCTTACAAGAATACTGTTTTTCTTTTAAACGTGCACCATGCATGCAGTACCAAACAAAAGTGTGAAATATACCTGAGCGGTATTTGTGTGGAACAATATGATCAGAAGTGTCCAAAAAAGCCAGCCACCAACATCCTACGCGTTTGGGAAGGAATGTCAGCTCATTTCCTGCTCAAAACTGTTTGTCAGTTGTCTTGTCAACAAAGACTTATTTCTCACCGATGTACTACTTTACTAGTACCGCACGTGTTGGCATATTTTACTGAATCATAACAGTGTAGCAGCAGGGCCTTTCTTGGGGTTTGAGAACCATAACCTAACCCTAATTTTAACCACAAACCACTCTGTGATAATTTTGCGGTAACACTGTGGTAACAGTAGAGCAACGTTGTAACAGCGCTGTGAGAATGTTGTGATAACGTTACTATAACGTGATAGTAATAGTAAAGTAACACAATAGTAAAGTGACAACGCCGTGATAACTTTAACCCTCATCTTATGTACAACACCTCTAAGAACTGCAGTAGCTACACCTTTATCTGATGTCACCCCAGCATACTGAGTCGTGGGTGTACAAATTTCTTAAAATACGAAACAGTAGGTGCATAAGAATTTTGTTCGTTTGTGCTTTGCTTTTTGTAGCAGTTTTCTTGTGTCCTCTTTGTTTGACCTGAGAACAAATGAACCGTGTGCTTGAGGACACCACATCTGATCACTTTCCATGTGGTTTTTCCACCCCTCGGTCTGACTGTGTACTTTTCACAAAGAGGCAACAGCCAAATATAGAGGATATTTGTTTTTGTCAGAAGATACATTTGAGAAAAGTGATCTTTCAAGTAAATCGATACAAAATAGATACCTTCAGGAACACAAAGAAATATCAGGTCATTTCATGCTATTTTTAATTTTTTAACAAGAAGGAGTAAGAAATAAGTTCCACCTGTCATCAGTTCACTTCATGAACACTTTGTGGTTTTTTTCTACCCCAGACCTTGGTGCTCAGTATTACATTCGTGCATTATTTTACATCAGTAAGATGTTTTAGTATTACAACATGCTGTTCATATAATCACTGAAATTCACTGTTTTGGATTCATTTTAACATTTATTTTTGTGCCATCGCCGACATTTGACACATTTTATACATACGTGTGCATGTATGTATGTATGTGTACTTGTCCATTCTATATTTATTTATTTATTTATCTATCTATCCTTATTTATACTACTGCACTTTTTACCCTTTTTCGTTATTTTATCTATATTGTTATTATCTTTTCGTTCATTCAATTTTGCCATGTTTGTGGACCCGAGGATCTTCATTTCATACTACCTTGTATACCTGTTGTATAAGGGCACTCGACAATAAATTTATTCCTAGTTGGTGATTAATATTTAAAAAAAAAAAGAAATAGGTATGATTGCAACTAGAGTAAATTTATGGTATTGCTGCCCCTGCTGTGTTTATGTGCAGGGACCAATATTGTAACCTTGACATGAATGATGTCACATTTTGCTTTATTAATGGCTCGGAACAAAAACGAAGCCAAGGGGCAACATGGCTGAAGTACCACAACATTAAAGTGAAATGTCATCTCTGGATGAACATCTGGCCTCCACCAGTTGCTGGGGACAATACATCAGTGCAGTGGAGCTTAGTTTAAGTGTCAAAATGTGAGTGTGCAGTGACTGATATAAACATTAGAGCACAGTATATTCCAACCACCATTTACTGCTTAGCCGTGATATTGTATTGTATAGTCAGTATAACACCAGAATAAATGACAGTCGTAAAAAACTATAGCTTCTGCTAAAAATGCACTAAATCCCTTCTGAAATCACATTAATCAAAATGTGATCATAAAATTGAAATCCCGGGGTGTTTCTAGGATGGTGAATTAGTATTGCATAAAAGCAATGGAAAAATCCATAGAAAGAGAAAGCAACACAATGGTGCTGGCTATCATCACTACATCTACAGCCTGCTCGTGGTGTTAAACTCACCTGAATTTGGTGGCCCATAACTCTTTCAGCCTACAGTATCAGATCACACAAGTTCATGATATATTTGCAGGGTGCAGTATTTTTCCAAAAAAAAAATCAAAATCCTTAAAAAACAAGATATCGTAGTACAGTCTCCTAAAATATGCTCTGTGATCTGTATTGTTGTGTGTCACTACTTGGCAGATGAGTGTTTACCTTGGTGGCAATACAGTCGTGTACTGAGAGACGTTTGGCATAGGAGACCAGCTTCCACCAAGCGGCATCTGGGTCTCGGTGATGTGTGTTGTCTGCCCTCATTCCGCTGATCCACAAATACAGCTATCCTGGGTAAAGTTGATTTTTACCATGGAAGCGGGGGTTTATGGGACCTGTGGTGAGGACAGTGTTGTGACCCAGGTGTTAGACAGGAGACCCTATGGGTATGTATGGGTGTGTTAGTCAGTTATGCAGTATGGTACAGGTGTGTTCTCTGGTCTGATACATTGTCACATTGGAATGTTGTATTCTATGTTTTTTTTTTTTACCTTGCATAATAAACGCTATTAAATTGTGGCTGATAAAAGCGATATAGAACTGAACTCAGACTCAGTAGGCTCTGTGTAAGCTGGCGTGGAGTTACACACAGTCATTTGCACAGCTCTACTACTGCTAAACCGATGGAGGCAAAATTATGTAAAACTGTGTGACAAAACATTACATAAACACATGAATCCTCAGCTGTTTGTAGGACAAATGGCAATAGCAAGTACTCAAGGAAAGGACACAAAAGCTGCATTAATAAAATGAACAATAAAACTGGAAAAAAACACAGAAAGCCTTTTAACAGTATGATTCCACTAACTCATTGTTGCATGTCATGTTTTTTTTTCCTCTGATGAAAGCCATTTCTCACCAACTACAAAGAGAATTCTGAATCAAATAGCATAATTTATCACCGGGGCATTCTCTGTCAGTTGTTACTGGTGGACGGCTGGCGGTGTTGGAAATGAGCCGGTCGGTTCAGCTGCTGATGAAATGGCCGGCACCACCTGTCCCTTTGGGGAAGCTCCAGTTCCCAGCCAGGAAAGCTCACAGGAGCGTCGCCTTGGTTAAAAGTCGCCTTAAAAGATGAGACTGCCGGCCCTGTTCGTTCTTCATTCACGTGATGTTTTTGTTGACTTCTCTGTCAAGTATGAACGGAGGCATTGTTAAGTCTTCTGAAGCCAAGAGTGGCACAACTGGAGGCTTTTAATGGGGCCACATTGATAATTCGATTCCCTGAACGTGGGAAAGGAATAATTATTCCTGCTACAGCCATCTGAGGAATGATGGGCTGTTTTCAACACAAACAAATATCAGACAGTTGAAACAGATGGGGTAAACAGGTATCCCTTTCAAAAACTGTACACAAAAGGTAAAGTTCAGTGGCAACACTTCCACATCCAGAATAAGTACTGAAGCGATGGATATTGAAAGGATTTGAGTAATACGAATTATCACCTGGGCTTGTATGGGTCATCTGACTGGGGCTTCACAGTGGCACAGCAAGTGATGTTCCTGGATGGAACAATTAGATGGGGGTTTATATTTGGCTCTCTCTGTGAAATATATGAAATCTCCCGTTGTTTGTGTGGGTTTCCTCCCACAGTCCAGTGACATATGTTTCAGGTGAACTGGGGACTTTAAATTTCTCATAGTGTTGTGACTCAGTGAGTGACTTAAATCCCTCTGCTGTATACGTACGTGAACAGTTTTAGGGTGTTTAGTATAGAACATATGGTCTTATAAGTCGGCCTCCTAATAGCCCATCATCAAAATTCAAGTTACTGATTGTTGTATGTCGCGCTGTAGAAGTGAAGTGCTTTCCACATGCGTAAATGTAACGTAAACATCCTGTCCATACTGAGGGAATACAGAGCCCTTCCATCAGCCTGTATTGATTTTGAGCCGATATTAAATGTGATCAATGTGGCTAATCCTGTACATATATTACACACAGACTGCTCTTATTGAAGATTGTACTTAAGGAGGCAGATGCACCGCTGAGGCTTTTTTCCTCAGTTGCTTTGATGATTGAAGTAGACAGAGCAACGTGAGAACAGCCTTCAAAAGCTTTTCTCCCGTCTCCCTGTCCTACTGCATCCAGTCAATGGAATAATTTTGTTTCAGTCGCCCCCCTCCAACTTCCCCTTTATCAGCAGCTCTGAAGACCTGCTGTCAGCATCATGGTTGGTAACGGTCTCCTTAACTCAGGCTAAGGTGATAGGGGTGCATGTTTGCCTGAATATTAGTAATTGTGAAAGATACTCTTGTGTAACATGTTATATCTGTCCGTTTTTGCTAGATCTTAGGGGGTGATGCTGTAGCAAGACAAAATTTGCTAAAATATTTTGTAACTCATATATTTCCTCTGGTTTAATGATCCATTATAAAGAATTTGTGCTCCTTGACTGAAGGACACTTTTGGAGTCAGACAAGTCATAAATATATCTGTCCCTTGTCCACTAAAGTGAGAATTGTGATTTTTTTCTGCCTTCTTATGATACTTGGACAGACTGGTGGGTAGACAGGCAGAATGAATCTCTTCCAAATTCACTGAGGGTCATTATTAGTGCTGATTATTTCTGTCTGTCAGAATCGCTCTCAGAACACAGCCAGCAGTTAGAAAAGGGGAGCGTTGCTGCCTTCGCTGGAACTGAATCTCCAGGTATTGAGCTGCTATCTATTCTGCAGTTCACCGCCGACTCAGACCGGAGAGCTGCAAGTGTAAACTTTCCACGTATGAGCCTCCCAGTCCTGATGTGTACCTGAACTCTGCTTCTTTTACCCCTTTCCTTCAGTAATGGCCCGAGGTTGAGTCATGATGACCAGTGTTGGTTTTTTTCTCTGGCTGCAGTGGTGAAAGGTGGACATCCTCCAGGCTGTCTGAATATAACTGTTTACTCTCTGCACTAATTAAGGATATTTCTGTGTTTCACAAAACAAAATATTGCCTACACTGAGTGCAGGATTTTGTTCTCTTGTTCTTGAGATGAACCAAAGAGAGACTTGCTAACAAAAGGCACACTGTTGGCTTCTGCATTACATGTAGACATTTGATTCGAGAAACCATTTTATAGTTTTCTACTTATTCGTAATGAATTCCCCAGAAAGGTTCAGTTTTAAAATAAATAAATGGTTCATCTAAGCAGATGACAAAATCACAAAAGTCGAACATATGGTCTAATCTGTAAAGATGGAAATATTAAGTCTTAACAGATGTTTTTCCTTCTCTCTTTGGCTAAGTATGTTTACTGTTTTTAAGATGAAAAATCTTACGTCTGTGATGTTTAATCAGCACATTTAGTGAACATCTGAATTTCAAAGATATCGTAAATGTATAAATCCAGCCTCAGTTCTCAAATAAAAACACAGTAAATTGTTTTGTACAGAACTTCTTTGTTGATCTTATGTTTGCTCGAATAGTTAGTTTTCTAATATTTCTTCTCCTCGGTACATATGAGACTTTTTCAAGTAACTGTAATGACTCATTTGTTCTGTTTGGTTTCACTGGGCTCATCATGTCTGAATCTATCCTGAATGCATTGTGTCCTTGAGGAAAACTGAAAATGGGTGCAGTGTTGCCATCCTACAAGGCTAAATGCTCCTGAACATACATCAGTCAACACGTTCATTTCCATAGAAAAAAACTAGCAGATCTTCCCACCTGAGCCCTTCAAACATCCTCACACATGTAGCCTGCCAAGCTGGGGGCAATTTGACCTCGGTTTTGATGCTGGATTAAAAATAAATAAAGGTTCTCTGTTGGTGTTTATGTTTTCCTGCAGTCTCAGCAGAAGTGCATCGTGGTCTTTGCGCTGGTGTGCTGTTTTGCTGTTCTGGTGGCCTTGATATTCTCTGCTGTGGACATCTGGGATGAAGACGAGGACGGCATCACCGAGGACAACTGCAGCAGAGACTGTCGGTAGGAACTCGGCTTTCTAATCCCTGTGAAGCAAGGATTCATCCAACCTTTAAGATACCTAAAGTGAGCGTTGGCTTGATGCTTACAAAGTCCTCCCAAAATGACACAAGGAGGATTCCAGATTTCTGCTGGAATGTTTGTAACAACAGAGAATCAAAACTGTATAATGACACAAACATAAATTATAGCATTTATTTTGAGCCATCTGTAAAGAAACCGCCTGCAAGTATTTTCTTTGCTCTTTGCCAAAATTAAAACATGTATTCTAAACATGGAAAAGTATTTAAAGAATAATAAATCAGTTCACTCACTGACCTCATTCTCAGTTTTAAAAATGGTTATATTCATATTTATGAGTTCTAACATTGAACGCCAGCTGGCATGGATGGATTCCATAACTTTGCGAAGGACGTAAATGGTAATGTGTGGAGCCAGAAGCCATCTGCTCTCCATTAGTTTGCATCTCTAATGCACATGTCTGAGGATGGCGGGTTTTGGATGCTCAGGCCTGGACTTGGTGACTATTAGCCCCGCTTCTGTCGGCTAATGCATTTTGCCATAAGCACTCATTTCACTGCCGCTAACCACAGTGACAAGTTTCATACTGTGTCTGGGGAGAAATGTCATCAGCCAACCACACCTTTAGTCCAAGTTATTTCAAGATTTTGAGCAAAAATGTAAGGAATTTTTAATCTCCCCTAGTTTTTCCAGACTCTCAAGGAGCCTTGGTCATACTTTCTTGGTATCCTAGGGAAGTAAAAAGAAATGGCTTTGCTTCACTCCATGACTACAGAAAAAATGCGGTGTGTTTTTGTTTGTTTTCATTTGCTGACAGTGCAGAGCTTGGCACTGTGTTTCAGCAGTTTTGTGTTTGTCAGAGTTTGGCTGAGACTGGGCTAAAACATACGTTCTGTCTGCAGAACTGAAATGGCTTCATGTAGCTTTGAAGTAGAAATGTGTTTTGGTTCACAGCAACATGACAATTTATCTTCTACCCCTGCAGAGCTCTGAAAGTCATTATTCAGCTAGACTTTTGGCAGAGCATCATGAAAAAATTATATCCCTCCAGATTTGACCTACATATGATTGTCAGTTAAATGGTCATTAAAGATTCCATATAGGGAAGTGCTCTGTTAGGCTAAAATTTTATTAGACTTCAGGCAGTTGTGTTCATATGTCAGTATGATGTCAGTAATTTGTTTTGGTTCTTCTACATTCTGGCTTCTGTAGGCCATTCTGGTTGCTCGGCCACATACTGTAGCAACCCGCTGGCTCATCATCACTTTCCTACATTATGTTCAAAGTCATCCTTTAGAGTAAAGACTCGTGCCTTTCTCGGGGTTTGCAGTTCCCTGTCATCAATGGGTTCTTTCTTCTGTTCTGTTTCTTCTTTTCCTGTGAACACCTGCTCACTAGTACTCATTTCACTGTGCTTTTTCAAACTCACTCTCACAGATTTTCATCCTTCTGTTCAACATTCTTCAAATCTGGGTACAGCATTCACACTCTGAAATGTTTGCATACGTGCACATTTTACACCAAAGCCTTGTTGATGGTTGGCCAGATCATTGAGTTAGTCTGTCATCCATCCATCCATTATCAATAAACACTTGGCAGGGACTTGGAGTTCTGGAGTCAGTCCCAGAAGAGTACAGCATGAGACAGGTTAAACCCTGAAGACACCTGTCCATCATATGACAGTCACGCCCAGACTTCTTCTGTCACACATACCCACAACTCCTGGCAGTTTTGATCCACTGATTCCTTGAAACATTTCTTTCGACTACGGGATTAAACCAGAGCCCTTGCAGACCTGCTGCCTTGCAATCTGTAGGTCTCGGGTTTGACGTCAACAAACTATAGTGCACTTGACCAAGGTAATTATGCTGTGGAGAACCCTGTTTTGTTCAGCAGTACAACTACAGGTTGAAAAATGTGTGGCATGAAAACAGAAGGTGATAAAAGTCTTAATGCATTAAAGCATTTGTTTCTCATATAGGTGATGAGGTTGTAATCTGCAGGTCAACAATGTATCACTTATCTTATACTTTGTTCAGGAATTCTTTCCAAAATACCAGTTCAGATATTTCTAAAGACTCATAACTGAAGATAAATTTACATTTAAAAATATTTTTGCCTAGTTTCTCCACTCTGATGAAAGCAATGTTGTTAAACCAAATCTTCTAATTTAAGATCTGTGTTGAAATAGCTCATCCCTTTGGATCTTTTTCTTTAGTCATTTTTTACGACGTGGAATTGTGGGTGGAAAAAAGAAGTGTTGAGATCTGTTTGAAGCTTGCTGTTTTATATAACTTGTCATTGTATTAGCAGACGACACACACACACATACACACACACACACACACACACACACACACACACACACACACACACACACACATATATACACATACTGTTTATATCTGCCCGGTCTGAAATCCCTGGAAAGCTGGACACTGTTCTTGTGTGATACGAAGACAAATGAGCCCTGGCTTCTCCAGTCTAAACTTGAACCTCTGAGGGATTACCTGAGATCTTTCCATTCAGCATTTGTAAATACAAGGGATTCTTTTTTTGTGCAGACACATCCAGAGTGTCATTCATGCCATTTGCATGACAATGTGGCACAAAGACACATCCATGTCTGTATCCTCTTAAGGCGAGATGCCGGTTGTCCCGGGCTCAAGTCCAAAAAAAATGGCAAACTGAAAAGTCCCGGGTGCTTCGTGTTCTCTTTGTGTTATCCAGAGTAAAAGCATTGATTACAGAATAACATAGCTAACCATTTGAATGCTCTTCTAAGTGCCGTCCTTCCCCACATGCAGCTTTTTCTGCCCTCACCCAGCATTTGGCCCGAACTCAGCTCAGTTAACCTTAACCCCATTAGTCAGCCAAAACCGTCAACTGCATAGCACCCAAATACTGATGCTGTGTGAGATTTCAGAAAGATCAATGTGGCTCAACACAGAGCTTACAAATTTTGTTTTGTACAGCCCACAATAATATTGGGATTATTTTTTGAGAACCAGTCAATGAGGTATATTTTTGTTTTCTGTTGAGTTTCATCTGTTTGTACAGCTGAGTATTCTTTCTGGAGTTATTCAGATTACCATGCTTATGGACAGGGCCCTTATGTTGACTTGAGGGCCATGTCCTTAAGCCCCTCTAAAGACTTGACCCAAGAGTCTTTGGATTACAATTCCACATCCTGTACTTCTAAGCTAACCTGCTTCCCCTGAGCTTTTGGTCTAGACAGGTTTCACTTTGGTCCAGTTGTGAGTGTTTCAAGTTGCCAGCTTAAGTGCATTAGAAATATGAGCGCCCTCCTTGAAGCTGAACAGTAGCCTTTGTGTGATGCAGTCGACCAAAGTGTGGGTTTAACCGTGTCACCGTCCCTCTGCCTGTGATCAATCGGGTTGCATAAAGCATCTTTTTTAAAAGAGCTCATTTTGTCCCACACTCTTACTGTTGAGGGCTCAGCAACATACTTTATCACATTAATAATATAGGTCTGACCTGAGCCAAGGCTTCACTACTAACAATGAACACAACATGACCGAAAAAATATGACTGTACATTTATTGTGATACTTTGCAAGTGTGGGACGTAATGGTGGATATATAAACAAACATGACAGTGGGGTTGTTCCTATTCTGTATATGTTCGTGCAGTGCTGCAGTTCCACAGCAGTGGTGACCTTGTTATATCTCTCACTCGGTAGCAAAAAACAAGGTTTTGGAGCAGTCATGTGACGGCAGATGGCTGTTTTGATGCCATAAACATGAGGTATCCCTGAGTCTCTCTATTGTACAATGTATACACACTTTCTGGAAATTTAGCATAGTGATCTTACAGTGTAGATTGCTGAAAATCCACAAAAGGGAGTTTGCATGATGCAGATGGAGCTTGTCACATTCTAATATTTATCTCTTATTCATAATGTGGGAAAATGGATGAGTAATTTTGCATAAGTTTGTGAGAGCATCGGTGGGTCTGTTACTGAGTCGGTACAAATTGATGTATGAATTCAGTGAAGCATCCCAGACCAGTACTAGTGCTCTGCTTGCGATCTTTTAAATCAGACTCTGCCTTACCTAATATTACATACAGTATGTATAGTGTATTCCATGGAGATCCATTTGCGTGAGATAATGGATAATCTGTGGGGGAAGAACTGTTGACTGTAAATGTCAACATATGACCTTTCAATTAAAGCATTCGGCATCCGTCAGAAACAGGTGGGCACACGATGTGTTGGCCTGTTTAGTAAATGGAACATAGTCACGCGTGTCTCCTCCAAAACACGCCCACATGTTATGTTTTGGACACTCATCCTGGGCTGGAAAACCCATACTGTAGCTGAACAGTGTATTACACATCGACTTTGATAGGTCGACTTTATCAGTCTAAATAAACAATATCAGAGTCTAGGCAAGGGAAATAAGTAATGGAACAAATCTTCTCCACTAAGAAGTTGTGCCAAAAGGCACTGGTGGACAGTTGATCATTTTAATTGTTGCGTGTCATTTAATTCGTTTTTGAAACTGGAACAACGCTTGACTAAATTTCAAACATGGCAAGTTCCTTAATGATCACTTTGGCATTTAGTACAGTAGCAACCATTAGACAATCCATCATAAAATGACCTCCAAAAATTTAGCATTGAAAAATGATGATGTTATTCTGTAGTTAAACAGCGCTGTCATACACACTCAGCTGCTCACCAGAATTAGACACGACAGGAGTAATGGATACTCACTGTGAATAAATGAAAGCAGAGAACAAATGTTTCCTCACAAGTAACCAGCAGTCTGCCCTGTGTAACGCTGGTTCTTAGGGGGTACAAATCTTGACACGCGTCATTTTTCCTTTGACGAGTTCGGGGGGAATATAAATTTATGAACAGTATATCTGTGTGATGTGAAATTAACCTTGTTACTATTTGTTCTTTACATATACCCCGATGTTTTCTTTATGTAGATTCCTCACTGTCACTTATTCCTCATCTTTGCTGATAACACCATATGGGTTTCTTTCCTGGTCCAGGACTACCACCACTATTTAATAAGAGCGCTTAGGCTAACTTACTATGGGAGCTGGGTATGTGATGACTGGTAGGACATATGTGTTGAAGGCTCTGACCTTGTTCTTCCCATTCAGCTGGTTCTTGAGGACCTGTTTTACTCTGTGAAGATATTTGGATGTTGGTAGTTTCTGCCTCGTGGTTCCTGTGCAATTGGAGGATCCTCGGGTACTTTTAGCTGCGCTGTATGTCTGTTATGTAGCCATGTGATAGTTCAGCTCCCTCTGTCCTCATCACTTTCCCTCTTTTCACTACCATCCTGCTGCATTTCTCTAGTCTGAACAACAATCCACTATCCTCACTGTAGATCCTGGTCAGGTGGATCAAATACTCAAAGTATCTTTGAGACTTGGTGTACAGTTTGACGTCATCCAAGTACAGGAGCTGACTGATGGTAGCTCCACTCTTAAACCTGTATCCATATCCATTCTTAGTGATGATCTGGCTGAGGGGGTTCAGCAGTTGGGTATAGAACATCTCCTTGTTAATACACCACACTTTACGGTCACCTGACGATTATCTTTCAGTTGGTTTGTAATGTTGTCCTTTGAGTTATTGATGAAGGTTATTAATGTTTTATTGACCTTATACAGTAATACCCTTAATCCTACCCAATTTTGCACTGATAGTGTAATTTTATGGCACATGTGCATAGTGCAGTAACACTTTTTTTTGTTGTTAACTATGTAATAATCATCATTCTTATTGCCTTGAACTTCTTCCTTATGTCTGCAGCTGAGCCATGCAAGGTGTTTGGCATGCACACTGGCACACATTCCATCATGGGCTCTCCTCTAGATTCAGCTTTTATGGGTTTTGTACAGGATTTGAGCCTTGGCACGTTCATTTTATGTCATCAGTTTCCAGTTTTGACAGGATGCTATTTTTGAGGACATTTCTCTGCTGTGTGACTACTCGTTTTTGTATGAATGTAGATGATGGTTTTTTCTTTATCCACATCTATTTCATATAGCCTCTCACATTAGTTGTACTGTTGCAGTTACATTCCATCAAGTCCATATTATCTTTTCCATCTATGATTGGTTCCAGCAACCTGCCTACCAATGAACTGTCTTTGTTCCTCTTTTGACGTGGACATTGTTAATCCAGGTGTTGTCCAAACCAGTATGAGTCTGTTTGTTCTCATCATTCTTATATTGGCAGGTAGGCAGGTGTAATGTTAGTAGGGTTAGAAATCTTGCCTAAGGACACTTTTTGAATAGTGGTGGAATCGAAATCCAGTTTCCCACATGCTATCCAACTGCTATACAGGTAAAGGCTCTAGACCGCCACCACCCAGCTCAGGATTAAGGGGCTAATAGTAATGGATGGAAAAAATAGCTTATTTGTGCTCTTTGAAAACATTTGAAAGACATTCTACGGTGGCTACCGAGTTTGGTTTGATATCGGGCAGGTCTGACACAGCTGTATTGCTTGCTGTTGTTGTCTTGGCCATTAAATCTTTCCCGCTTGTTTCATTTGTTTCATTATCGTTACAGTAACAACATTTCATACAGCTGCTGACAAAGCCAAGGAAGCAAATAGGGGAAAAATGACATTCAAGTCCTTGTTTTCTTCCATTAAATTTGCGTGCAACTGAGGCCCCTGCAATATTACGTAAATGACTTTCAGTTAGTCTTCATTTTTGATAAAGTGGGTTTGGCCTCTTTCTCACAAAATGTGGTTTTCAATCTTTCTGGATCAGGTTAAGAACCTGTAATTGGCAGTCTTATCTTATTGCATCATGGCGTCTGGGCTGCAGTTTCTCCACAGGAGGAAACACTGGACCGCAGCCTCGTTGGCTCGACTTTGCTGATCGAACCAATTGGTCATTGCAGGCTTATGATGACGTCCCACTGGAATGTCAGAGCTTCAAGGATGCCACACAAGCCCAGGAACTGGCACAATTAAACTTTCCCACTGGACAGCAATGCTTGAGGACAGTAGTATCAGCAGAGTGTGGTTTCATATGTTTGGGAAATACACATGATATTCAAACCCTGTGACTGCTGTGTATGGATTCTGCAAGATCTTCATTCTCACAAATAGTGACCTCCAATTAATACAGGAAGCATAAAGTTAACTAATGACAATGATTCTTATAAGTAAGCTTGTCTGCATTAAAGTTACCACCCTCCTCAGTATGCTGCTAAGGGATGGCAGATGAGCAGAAAAGTTGCCACTCCTGGATACCTGACATCTTTTGAACATGTTGTATGAGAATCTATTTTCTGGTCTGAGCTGAACTTTGAGCAGGGTTTTACAGACACAGACCTCTAGACTCAATTTCAGTTGTAGACACAATAAAATGTAGACACATTTCTTTCTTCTTTAATCAGAATTAATCTGTCAAAAGAGAAAATATTATGTAAAATCCACTTCTTTGACCATTAAATGCTCTCTGTTCAATTCAGCAGCAAATTCAGCCTGAGTTAATGATCTATAAATGTGTAATATTCCGTATTAAAATCTCTTTAGTCTCTTGTGTTAGGGCATTAGTGTGATTTGAGGTCAATAGAAGCATGTTAAGTCGTATAGTAAGTAACATTAGGTGTAGGTGACATACAACTTTAAACGACTTTTAAATCATTCTTGATTTTTTTCTTTTTTAATTTATTTTTTTCAGGATAGTCCTGGTGGAGAACATTCCAGAAGATGTCGTCTTTTCAGACAATGGAACTACCGGCCTCCCTCTCTCAGTGGGTCTTCATACACTCTTAGATCTGGCCACCCGGTCTGTGGAGATTGTGTCATCTCACTGGGCTCTGAACTCAACGGACCACGAGTCATGTGCCCCAGCTGCCAAACAGGTATGACTTTGCTTTCTATGGTCCACAGACCGTTCGGAGCCAAAGTCATCTGCTGAATATGTTCTAAAGAAGATAATGCACCAGGGAAAATAGGTGTACCCAGCTGTTATTTAGATATTGCATAATATCAATGGCGATAAGAAAATGAATTGCAGACAACAGATGTAACAGCAATTGTTATAAACACTGCACAGAAAGTCAGACATTATAAATGTATTGAAATACTATGGAATTGTTTCTTTTAAGCTAGGTTTAACAAGTAAAACATTCAGCCTTTTGCCAAATTTGTACATTTGGACATGTTAATCTAGTTTTAACCATCTCCAGTGTACAAAAATACATCTCCATACACTGGCATGGATGTTTAAACAGCCTTGTGTTTGCACGCCAGCTATGGTTGTACTGTTGGCCTATGTCCAAGTGTGCAGTAACATTTATACGTATATGTTGTGGAAGAAGGTAAGAGAGCATGACTTGGCCCAAGTGCTGTGTAGCAAGCTTCATAAGGCAAATGCAAACACTGCCATATGAAATGGTGAGAACTTTACATTGCCCTTATGGCAGCCTAATCCACAGAGTCTGCGGGAGGATTGGAAATTGCACTTGTGGCCTTTCTGCAGTAAATGGACCTGATCAGGTGAACCTGGAGCGATTGTTTTCCATCAGCCTGGCTAATGAAACTGCAGTTTTGAAGTAGGGCCGGATCCGGTGAGGTAATGATTCACCATGGCACAGGCTATGGCCCATATTGCTGCTGTGTGGGGCTAGCAGGACAGTCATGGCTTAGTTTAGCTCAACACTAACACAAGATTGTGTTTTTATTAAATTACAGTGTTTAGATTTGGGGTTGCCAACTTTCACGAATCTCCTCATGCGGTGCATTGGCAACACTCTGCCCAAAATGAATTTTTAATTTAGGTCACAATACAGGGGTCAAACTCCTACTCTTCTAAGCTACTGCACTGTGTTTTCTTATTATGCAACAAAAAGCAAATAGTAAAGTCTTGAGGGGAAAAGCTTTAATTTGTTTGGATTTAGACCCACTTGTCAGATCAATGCTTGAAGAATGCATTCTCGCTAATTTTGTAGGGGGTTTTTTCATTCAATTATGGTATTTGGGAGTTTTTGGAATTCAGTGGAACATGTTCTGTGGAACTGCTCAGTTGTTTTTCCTGCTGTGAAACTCATGCTTGTCTTTCACCGACAGGGCCAGTACTTGTTTCGGCGGCTGCTTGGCCTTCGTGCTCAGCAGATCAACCTGAAACTGGCCAGCGATTTTATCAACTCCACAGAGCTGAATAGCTTGTCAGAAAATGGTAAGTGATGCAGCAGTTACATTATTTGAAGCTGCGGCATCACCTCGCTGATACAGAAGGAAATGACTCAGTGCTGTGTCACAGATATTGGTTGCTGAACACTGTAATATACATGAAAACAGTTGCCTGGCAATATTTAAAAACCACTGATTTTCAGAGGTTACGTACAAAGTATCCTGCTCCTTGTCAGAAGAATGTGTGTAAGTCTGAATAATTATAACTGTCATCAAGTGTTGTCACTTCAGCATTGGTTACAGCAAGGCTTTTACAGTGTAGATGTTCACTTAGATATTCTCATATATCTCTATTTTAAAATCCATCAAGAGTGTTAGGGAACAACCATTTTGTCTAATTTGATGCAACCAAGCTAACATAAAAAATTCTTGTATAAGTGAAAAGATTTAGGAAACAAATTGCATAAATGTAGTCAAAATTTTGCACTATAATTGATATAATCATATAATAAGTAAACATTTATAAATAATTTGTACCTGTAGTTTTAAGTGAAAAAGCATGACTACCCATATATAAAAATATTTAAAGGCATTCATTTGTACTGAAAAGGGTTGAAAATTTCAGATTTTCTTTGTCACTACAGTTATTACAGTTTAGTTTTAGTACTGGGGTTTCTCAGTTCAACAAATATTCTCACTTAATATTCATTAAGTAAGTGAATGCTGAGGAGTGGGGTTGGGCTTTCATGGCATAGCGATAGCAGTTCTTGGAGCTGGGTTTACCAAAGAGCTTACCTGCCGACCAAGACAAGCTGTTTTGTCCATCTAGCCATCTATCATGCATTTATTCTAAAAAGGGTCAGAGTCCATCCTGGAAACAGAGGGTGCTAGGCTAGGCCCCCAGATGGGATGCCAGTCCATCAGAGGGTGACCACACACACACACACACACACACACTATGGGCAACTTAGAACGACCAATCTAACTGAGTAACATGTCTTTGGTAGGAAACCCATGCAAATACGAGGCGAACATGCAAACTCCACACAGACTGAACCAGATTCAAACTCACACCTGAAAGGCCCAGGCACTGGGAGGTGGCACAGCTAGTCACTTAGCCATCATGTCACCAAACAACCTGTTATAACTGAATTTATGTAATAGTCAAAAGCTAAATCATAATCATAAATCCAACCTAGATGTATCGGGTGAAATGAAGTTCAATCCAAGAAGTTACTTTGATTAGCAATTATGAGCTGAAGTTGAGTGAAAGCCAATATCTTCCGCGGAGTTCAAGGGCACAGCTGGGCAGCCCTGACTTGGTATTAAAATAAAGTGAAATAGAGCCTAATAAACAGTTGCTTCCCAAATTACCACAGAGTCCTTGAGGATTTGAATTAATGAAAACTTTCTTGGTGTAGAAAAGTTATGCTCCACAAACAGTGGTAGTGCCATCAATTTTTATTAGAACAAGACAAGAGTGTGTATGAAATGTATTAAAAAATAGGGTGCATGTGCACATGGGGTGGGTCTATTTTAATAAATAGGTCTAACCCACAAGGCATTATTTTTGCCATTGAATTTGATGCTGCACACATACAAGTTGTACGCCGGTGGACTTTGTTAGTCAGTGCACTTAAAAACAAACAGATTAAAAACTGGTTACAAGTTCATAAACTCAAAAGTCACTTTCAATAAAGGCAGCAGTCTTTTGGACAATGCCTTGTGGGTTAGACCTATTTATTAAAATAGACCCACCCCATGTGCAAGAAATAACAGGTGACGCCTCATTGCGACTGTCTCGGGCAACATAAAATAGTTCCACTAGCACCACTTGCTAGCTGATAATGGCGAACATCTGGAAGAATACAATAAGACATTTCCTGCTAAAACATGAACTTAGTATTGGCTAAATATGATTAAAATGGCCCCTCAACGTACAAATACAGTTCTTAAATCCAAAACCACTGTTACCACTAAATCAAGATAAACAAAAGCTTAATAATACAGGCCTGCCTTTACATTAAACTGTCAGATATATCCATAAAAAATAAAAATGCTTTCCAAGACTTTTTATTTTAATATCCCTCCATTTATTGTCTTTAACCACTTAATCCTGGTCAGGGTACCAGCAGTTCAGAGCCTGTCCTAAAATCACTGAGTGTTAGGCTATGAAATTACACCCTGGCTCGAAGGGTGGCTACACACATCTGATGAGCAATGCAGAGTGACCTATTAACCTAAAACGCACATGTTTGGACTGTGAGAGGAAACCAAAGCGCCTGGAGGAAATGCATGGAGGCAACATGTAAACTCCACACAGACTATGCGGGATTCAGACCGATATCGACAGCCCAGGAGCCATGAGGCAGTGCTGCTTGCTATACCACTGTGCCACAACCTTTTATTTAATATTTTATTTAAGTGTATTATTATATTTTTCTTAACTTTGAGCTGCATTGAAATTAAAACAAATTTTAAAATTACTGAACAAATGCATGGTCTCCTACCAAACTGCTATTCATTTGGATCCTAAAAACACATGCAAGCATTCCTGCAGAAGCAAGGCAAATTAATCTGGTCCCAAACCAGTATTCTGTTTGGGTGCATTTTACTAATATCTGCCAGTTGTCCATGAAAAAATTCATTCCACCAAGAACTGGAATTTTAGAAACAGGGGTAAATTTAATAAATGAACTGGGATATGTATGTTTTAAAGACTGTAACTCAGCAATTCTTTTTTTAAAAATGCACAATTTGATACAAATATTCATTGTTAGATTTCTGTAGAAAGCAGCTTACAGTGATTTTTCCCCTTTATACAGCTGGGCAGTTCTTACTAGAATAATCCACATTGAGGCCCTTGATGAAGGTACTACAGCAGGAGGTGGAATTCAAGACAAGTAGTTTAGTTATAAGGCAGCAGCTCCATCCACTACACTGCCTACTGTTCTGATTAACTTTACAATGATTTGCCAGTTTAGTGAGGTATTACTGTACCAATTCATGGTAAGGAATCTAACCAAGGGTACTACAGGAGTGGGAATCAAACCAAGCACCTTCAGACTGTAGACAGTACCTGCTGCTCCTGTAAATCTTCACTCTGATACTCAACAATGTGCCCCTTTATTTCTCTTTTTAATACAGTCGCACAGATATCCAGACCCTCTGTTCTGCATTATTTCATGGACAATGCCAAATGGACCATTTCATTGTCAACGGAATTACAAATAGCTTTTCTGAGACAATGGTGGAGTAGCGACAGTCACAAGACACTGACTTGAGGGCTACTTTTACAGAAATGGATATAAGGAATTATCTAAGGCCTTGAATAAATCTCCAAAACACAGTGTTTCTGCTAAACTCTTAGGTCCTGTAGAAGGGATATGGAAGCATTCAGTCTTACAGAATCATACTAATTATCATAACATCTTAGCAGTAACAACACATTTATGACACAGGCACTTGTATGAGGTAATGCTATCAAAGTATGCGTACCTTACTTTTCCAGTTAGCCTTTCCTGACCAACTGACATTATTATTGTTAGTTTTCAGAATTTGCTTATAAAACAGTAAATACAGAAAGCAACCAAAAGAAAAACATTTAACCATATGCAATAAACATAGAGGGACCTGATTAGCAGTAATGTTGGAATATTAGATATAATTTCAGCAAATCAAAGTGAAACATCACAGAAAAGGGAAAAATGAAAATTGGAAGTTACTGTTGTGGGTAGTGTTGGGGAGTTAAACTGTTCATGCACTGAAGCATGAGAATCCCTGATCACAAGTACTAAAATTTGTATTTCTACCGGGAAATAAAAATGGAAACATTGTAGTTCTATTAAGCTTCTGTCGCTATAAAAATGTAATTATGTTTAAGGGTATTGAATGAAAAACATACAGTAATGTTTTATCAAACGTAATGAATGTAATACAATAACCGCTGAGGACTGTAACTCTTTGTTGCCAAAACCTAATGCGCAAAGAGTTCGTACAGTTAATCACAGACTGATGTGATGTAAGCATGACAACGTTCCATGTCCTCGTCCTAAGTGCAGTGCTTTGCTCTCTGTTCTCATCTGTACAGGCGCTGAGGTCCACTACCTCAACATGACGGCTTTGACCAAAGGCCAGTTCCACTCCTCCTTCTGGGTGGTGGATCGTCAGCACATGTACATTGGCAGTGCTGGCATGGACTGGCGATCACTGTCCAAGGTATCTGCCACACACCACCCCCGGGCTGTGAAGGGTGATACTGATGACTCCCCTCTATGTGAAATGTATCAAAGCTCAAGGACAACTGATGCTGTTGCTGCTTTGCTGCTCCCTGTCCCCCCCCTAACATGGGTTTCAAAGGCTCTTCGTTTCATGAAGCCTGAGAAGCAGATGATTCTGTCAGAGAGGATTATTTCCAGGGGTCCGGGTGACATTGCCACAGTGACAGGTCTTGTCTTTTTCATGGTTTGATCTGTTTGTGTCAGAGGGACTCTGGTTGAGTCATCAAGTTGCATTTGTTACCATACAGATGCAGTAGCAATGTCCAGGCGCGAACAAGGCGGCCTACATGAGACTAAGCAGTCTCACTTATTTTGCCTTGTCATATCCTGGATGAGTAGTTTCAAAGTAGGGAAAATAACACCAGAGGCCAAGGTTTGACTTAATGGATCTTTGAGTGCCTATTGTTTATTATGGCATGACATTATTTAATAGTTTAGCAGACTCTTCTATTCAAGGGGTATTTACACTTAAGCACTTCAGACAAAATAATGATAAAAGGTACAACAGAGCAGCCCCCCCTCAGAATCAAATATTTGGTTCTTTGGTCACATATCCTGCAGCCATGTTAAAAATTTGCCGGATTTTAATACCTACTTACAAGTATAAGTTTTGCATTGTTGTCAGGTTCCAGACACAGTGGAGAAGTATAGAGGGGAAAACATGAAAATACACAAACTGAAATATGGCTGTAGAAATGATGTAAAGAAATGCATCCCTGACTCGAGCTCTCTGTTTTTTGATTAATGCAAAGACCACTATTGACCAAACTTGGGGATGTTTTGACAATTACTCTATACTCTGCTGACTGAGTATTATCTTGCAAGTCCACAGCCAACTATAGCTGAAGTAGCATCAGTCTGCATAGTTTATGAATTACAATGCTGTGCAGCTCTGTGGAGGGAGTAAATTTATTCCGCAGCCCTCCACCCACCCTCTCTGCTAGAAACACTGCCAGGATGGCTTGTGATTTACGTGAGCTGGACACTGACCAGGGCTGTGGCCAAAGGCAAGGATGAGGGGAGCATGCGAGCAGACTGCAGACTAAAAGTGAGAGAATGAAGAGGGAGGGTGAGAACATAACTGAAGGTTAGAGATAAAAAGAGCGTGTTAGAGAGGGAAACAGCAAAAGGGATGGTGGCCATCATTCCACCTGTCCCTTACTGTGCAATTAAATCATCTGGCAAGCCAAACACTCTCTCTCTCTCTCGTTCTCATATATATATATATATCTATCTCCTTTCTCACATAGTTTTCCACTGTGGGAGGTATCTTTCCTCAGGTTCGGGCCTCCTAACAGAGATCTGGAAGTTTGAGTGCAGAATTTTTGCTGTTCCTAGGATTGCCCTCTTCTGGACAGAGACCTGAGACCAGTGTTGTCATACCTGGAATTTGATGAAGCCACTCTTCCATTTTATGAGTCACAGGCCCAAGTACCCCTATCAACAATAGGACTACCTTGGTTTCCACCTTGTACACCTTCTCTCCTGTTTTTTTTTTTTTAGTCCCTGGTATTTCTCCAGCTTCTTACATTCCTTCTTCCTGACATTTCACTCGGAATTGCCACAGCTATCACCACTGCTGTTTTTTCTTCCTTATCTATTATGATTATATCTGATTGGTTGGCTAGTACCAGTTTATCTGTCTGGATGTGGAAGTCCTACAGGATCTTGGCTCTGTTTTCTCCACAACTCTCTGTAGCGTGTCCCATTTACACTTGGGAGTGTCCAAGCCATATTCCTTACAGATGTTCCTATATATGATCCCTGCCACTTGGTTGTGCCTCTCGTGTATATGTGGTTGGATAGCATAGCTGATAACTTTGCCATCTAGCATGTTGGAGAAAATTTGTTGTGAAAATTGGAGTTTTATTTTCACTGCAAAACTACTTTTATTTACTAAGAGTCCTTAGGTAAGATGCCTAACGCTATATCTACCTACCTCCTAATATGAGAGTGACTAGAACAAAGAGAGCCATGCCAGTTCAGATGTCACTTACATGAAATGAACGAGGGAATTATGGATAAAAGGGCATCATCTACACTCATAGGAAAACAATTAGTCACTCAATGCTCATACATCATCAAAAGAAGCATCCTGTTAAAACTATAAATTGATGACACGCTATGTAGATTCCAACATTCAAATCCCAGGCAGCCAGAACCCACTCAAGCAGAGCCCTCATGAGGGAATTTGTGGATGCCAGCTGCAGATATAAGAAACAAGACCGTGTCTAAGCTAACTACTGTCAGCCACTACACTACACTTCTTGGTGACAAGCGACCATCAGAAAGCATGCTAGCAGATATGAATGCAGCGGCATCTGCAATCCCAACCACCATAACTGAAACTAACAAACTGGTATATGCTGCACCAGCAGTGAGGCTACAAAACCCAAGTACTTAACCCTCCTGGACACCCCTCCTGGAAGCTAAGACATTCAAGATAAAAAATAAAAAAAAAACTTAGCTGAGTGAGTTACAAAAGGCTACTATGACAAAGGACAGGTCCTGGCTATTGAGGAAGTGCAAAGATCTGCCCATAACTGAGGCCCTGGATTTTGCTAAACAAAGATTGACTGCACTTACATCCAGACTGCAGAGACCAAAAGAACAAATCCCCTTGTCCCCAGTGAACCATCTAAAGTGTACTCTCAACTGCAGTCCAACAAGAGACTGGCCACAGATGCGCAAAGAGCTGAAACAGAACAGTACTGGAAGAGTATATGGGATAAGCAATCACCCAGGTGCACTGTGGCCAAGAGACCTGACAACAGTGTGCTATAGTCTTCCAGAGCAGGAAACCCAACGTGTCTCAAACATGAAGAACAGCACCATGGTTTGATGTGATCCATCCCTACTGGCTAAACACACTTACTGTTCTGCCTAGCTGCACAAATGAACCAACTGCTAACAGCAGTCTCCCATCCTGACTGGCAAACCCAAGTTCATGAAAGACCATACTAGTGGACAAGCACCACCCAATTACTGTCCAATAATTTGTCTATCCACAACAACTTCCCTCAGGCATCAAAGCAACCAAGCTGAACATACATTTAAACAAATACATGAGCGCTGACCAAAAAGTGATCAGAACCAACACCAAAGACTCAACACACCAGTTATTGGGGGACAGAGCTGTCCACTCAGATTCCAAGAGGCAGTGCTGGAGAAATACTAGAGCCTGGAAGTGGAACTGGAGAGAATGTGGGAGGTCAAAACCAAGGTAATACCATTGGTGATAGTAGCACTTGGGGGCATGACCCCTAAGCTGCAAGAGTGGCTCCATCAGATCCCAGGTATTACAACACTGGTTTTAGTCCAGAAGAGTGTAGTCCTCCCACTCTTCTTGCTCCCTCCATATTCCTCTTGTTTTTCTATCAGAGATATACCGTCTTTGAATATCCATGTGAGCATTGTCGATTTGATGCTAATGTGATGAGATTTTTCTCAACGGCTCGTTTTAACCCTGACAGGATCAGTAGGGCTGTTATGGGGATTTGCCAAGTTTATTTCAATACAGTGGTGACCTGCTGTGGGACTGTGCAGAATTTTTGAGCTTTTTTCGGGTTGTTAAGGAGAAGGAAGAGGAGGATGAGATGTCTGATGCAGACTGTGAAGGATGCGCTTCCCTGGAAGCAGTCCATATGTAGCCTGCTTGTACATGCTGCCTTATCCAAGCCCAGAGTATGTCCCAGGAGAGCATCTTTGGAAAATAAAACCTGGAGATGTGCCCATGCAACTTGTATCAAAGTGTGAGTGTTTACAGAGGTCTTCCACAGCAGCCATTGTCCTGAAATGTCTCCTGTAGCCTGGGGCACTGGTTTAACACGGTGCAGGCCCTGTTTATGTCATGACAGGGCACTGACCAGCATTTACTTACAGTTAAACATGTACTTTAGTTACCTTCAGTTGCTTTCTTGTTCCTTTTGTCATGTACAATAAAATTTGAAATAAATACAACTTGAAAAACATAGAAGTACTGGTAGTGGTTGTGGTTAGAGCTGTTGCCTTCCAATTGAATTACTCTGTTCAAATCCCCACTCCTGCTGTCTTTCCCTTGATCAAGGTACTTAACCCAAATTGATACAGTAACAATTACCCAGCCATGAGAATGGGTAAATAATAGTAAGTAGCCTAGAACAGAAACACGTCATTGTAAGCTGTGTTGCGAAAAAGATTAATTAGTCAAAAATAGTCTCAGCTAATAAAGCTAAGGGGTTACGGATGTAATATGTTGCACCTGAGCTTTCCTCTATATTTGCTGCTAGGTTTTGAATATAGTGGAAGTTCATTTAATTTCATCCCTCACTTTGTGTCAACTCCATCAGTCTCCACAGCCAGAAATGCAAGCATTTTATTCAGAGGCTTTGATCACATTTCACCGTTTGTGTGTAAAATGCCTTCATAAACCCTCTCTTTTTATGTCTTGTTGTTTTGTCTTTAGCTAACTATGTTTTTGTATTTTTGGGTCTCATAGATGAAGGAGCTAGGGGTGATCATCTATAACTGCAGCTGCCTCGTGCTGGACCTGCGTAGGATATTCAGCCTGTACTGGCACCTTGAGTACAAGCAGTACATACCATCCTTCTGGTCCAAGAGGCTGACTGCCCTCTACAACAAGGAAAATGCCCTGTCGCTGCATCTCAACAGCACCCAGGCCCATGCCTACATATCTGTAAGTGTTCCCATTCCTTCTGCTGGGGGTCTGTGGGTTACCTTGCCTGACATATATCCAGTCATTTATTCTTGACTGTATTTCTTCAGACCTGGTCCTTGGGACATCAATGTCTGACAGTTTTTGTTCCAACCAATTAAAGAACCTTTAATTACCTGCGGTTGAGTTGCTGGTGAGTGAATTGAGGAATAGCTATAGATTGATATAATGTAGCTATTAAATGTCTGGTCATATAATCAAACATTAATTAACTGTCAGAAGTTTGGAAAATGTAACAGTTCGCGTAATAAAGCTGCCAGTGTTCATTTATACAACAAATGCAAAAAAAACAATAAATGATCTATTACTGAGCTTACATTAAAACTTTTCAAAAGTAAACCGATTTTTAAAAAATTCCTTTAAACAACACATGTATTCTAAAAGTGATTTGAATCACAGAATGGATTTAATCAGCAACAATGAAAGGACATTAATAAAAAATTATAGGGGCACCAGGTTCAAGTTTGGAAACACTGCCATCCCTCGATTTATGTGTCTAATTGGTTCCTGAAGAGGCCACATTGTGCAAAAACATGTAAATCAAGACAGATCTTGCCATTATTTCTTTTCGAAAAAATAATGATGCTTTCCAGCCCATCCAAAAACCTCCAAACCAGTTTTCTCAAGTATGACTGTAGCTGTAAAACATCTTGTAGCACCGTCAGCATAGCACAGCACAGTACACAGGGGATCATCTCGCAGTGCGCGCACACACACACGTACGTGTGCACAAACTCACATCCACAGGGATTGTACTGCACACTACTCACATCACGCAACCAAGTTTATTGCAGGTGTTGTGTCCTTGAGAAACACCAGTAGTGGGAAAATTCACGCACTTAGTAGTGGAACAATGCAGAACAAGTAACCTTCTATTAAGTAGTGCAGAACATTATTAACTGTGTAAGAGAACCATAATATATAATTTTTAGCAGCAGTGTGTATGAGAATGCTGGAACTTTCTGGCACATTCTGACCATTGACCAATCACGACAATACATTACATATATATTTAACTTAACTTTTGCTGTTTCACCCAAGTACAGAAACCTTACGTCCACCTTTCCCAGGATCCCAACAATTCTTGTCACAATGGTTTCCGTGGTTTCAGAAGTATACAAATGATTTTCTTATAAACAAAATAATTTATTTATTTTCTATTTTATAATTCTTCCATAAGATGAAATGCCCATCAAACAGTCACGGTCTTTTTTTGGGGGGGTCCAGCACTTTTTCTGACTGTGGAAAGATGGGCTCCAGGTTCTGATGACATTTATATTCATGTGCCCTTGTCACCATGCACCAAAAACTCAGCTGTTCCAACCCTGACAGTTACTAATGGCCAAAGTTTGTGTTATTTTGGCCAGATCCAGGGAGCTCAGCTCTCAATTAAGCACTTTTCACATTTATGTTCATTAGCCAGGTCTTCATTGCTGTTGAAAATAATGCTCCTTACTCATCCAGAAGCAGCTCCATTTTTTCTCAGAAATAACAAGCAAAATAAAACAGGATATTAAATGTTGTTTTCCACTGTATTGATTGTACTAGTTGTGTCTTTTCCTTTGTGAAATTCAGTTAGCCTGGTGGCAATAGGATTAGCAGGGCAATACATTCTCTCAAAAAGGTGCTTGAAAAACATCATTTTTTTGTGTGTGTGGAACAGAAGACATCTTTCAGTGTTATCAGTGCACAATCCTGACAGTGTCACTGACTTATGAAACAGCAGGGAACTTAGGGAGCCCATGTAAGCACATCTCCCTGTTCGCTTTGAACTCAAATCATCAAATTTGAATTCTGTTAAGACATGATGTTGTCAGGTTATTAATTAATGACAATTGCTGTGCGTTGAGGAGCAAAACATATGTTGGAGTTTGGCCTTGAAACGCAGCTGCTTAATTTGATCTTAATGAACCTCACCAGCCTCCCATCATTTTAACATGTATTGGATGGGGATGAGACATTTGTGACATTTGTCATCCCCCAGGTCTTGTCATTACAGATTGCATGAGCTACAGCATGTCGACAAGTCTACGCCCACCCCGATCACAGATGCGTTTGACTATGTGTGAATACATCAGCAGAAGCTCCGACCCACCCCCTTAAAATGACACATTTCAGCAGCTCAAGGTTACAGTGCTGATGTCACAACTTTGTACGCGTAACTGATGATAGGTAATTAGACTGAAGAGCAGAAAAAATAGTAAAAGCAGCACTCCGATTGTGAAGGAATTACAAACAGGATAAAGATAAGTCGGAAAAACAGACGAGGGTAAAGGTGCATAAGAATGAAAATGTGATATTCCCCTAAGAAGGTATTTTTCTTCCATTCTGGAATCATGACCAAGGCACATGATCTGAGGGCTTGCAAAAGCAAATGATCCCCAGGACATGTGAAGTGAACTGTCACTGCAAATGGCCACTCCCCAAGAGCAGTGTGAGGGTGTAGCTGCAGGTTTTTGTATGGCTGCAGAGCTCCCCGTGTGGGACCTGCAAAAGCAAAGCAGTCCCAGGGCTTGCTAAAGAAACCAACACTTTGGAGGCCAGTATGTCTCTTTAGCACATGGTCTTTTTGTCCCTACAGAGCTCCCCAGACACCTTCTGCCCCAAAGATCGGACAAGGGACATTGATGCCATATTCCGTGTGATGCAGGACGCCAAGAAGTTCATCTATGTTTCCATTACAGACTACCTGCCTCTTATCAATAAGAGCCCTCACAGGTCAGCTCTTTCCCACTAAGATATGTTTCAGTGGCACAACATGCTATCGTTATTCAGGTGTTGCTACCGTGCTTGAACACATCATTAGTTCTGAAGTAATTGTGCTTATTACTGCCAGCAGCTATGTATAAATGTACAGGCTCATGGGTGAGCATTGATTTTGTTTCCTTCCTTCCTTTTGTTTTCTTTATGCCTGCCTGCACACGTGGCCAGATACTGGTCACGGATCGACGGGATGCTCCGGGAGGCTTTGATTCTGAGGAGCATCAAGGTGCGTCTTCTTATCAGCTGCTGGAGGCAAACGCACCCTCTGACCTTCAACTTTGCCTGGTCTCTGAAGACACTATGCATGGAGCTAACCAACTGCACCCTGGAGGTGGTGAGCACACACAGCTGTCCGCGTGACTGTAAAAACAACCAAAACTATGATCTAAGGAAGTAGGTAGTATGATGATTAATGACATGGACTACACTATCTGCTATCTGCTGAAGGTTGTTGGTTTCATTCCCAGCCAAGGCTCTGCAGTTACTGCTTAGGTACTATAATTATGAAATATTGGGTTGCTTTGTATATTAAATACCCCTGTTATGAGGATTCAAACTTAGAATGTGTAGCATAAAATTTGCACAACTGCCATCAACTCACATAATAAGCATTTTACAAGAATACAAATTTTAAAGTTAATTCAACACATGAAGCTAGGTGACATCAAGCCTTACGCAAGACGAGCAGCCATCCCACAGGCAGGCTGTGGCTTCTGCACATCTCATCTGTTTCATAGCCATGTGCCAGTTCACAAGCATCTGTCAGAAATCTTATAATTCTTTATCACCTGTGATGATGATGATAATGATAATAATAATAATAATAATAATAATAATAATAAGTCTTTAAAGCATAAAAGAAGGCCTTAGCAATCAGTATCAATTTCAAAAATAATGTTGATGGATCAGTTAATTGAGGGCTGGATGATAATACTGCAGGGTTGCAATGGTTTAGAGTCTATCTCAGAAGCTTAGGTTCAAGGCTCATTTTATTGTCATTCTGCCTTATACAGATGTACAAGGGAGAACAAAATATGGTTTCTCCTGGACCATGGTGCGCAATGCACTAAACAGACAAACAGAAAAAAGACACAGACAAACTGAGGTACACAGATAAATAATATGAATAAATAAATACGTAAATCATAGATAGTATGTAGATTTATAAATAAATAATAGACAAGAAGATTATAGATAAACAAACAAACAAATAAAAGGGTAAGAAAAATAGGTGCAAAAGGTGAATAGGGCATGAAGCAGGGTACAGTACATGGCAGGACAATGACACATTTTCTCAAACACACACATGGGGAATTTAGAGTTGCCAGTTTACTAAAGCACATGTCTGGGAGAGGAGACACAAACATGGGAGTCATGCAAACTCCACAAGGGCTGAGTCTGATTTAAAACCAAAGCCAAGGAACTGCGAAGCATCCGCTGCTCAACCCTGCCTCTCAAGAACAAAAAAAACTAATAAATAACTCTAATAAAAAGTAAAATAATAACAAGATAAATGGAGTGTTTAGATTTATCCAGAGCAGTTATGATATTGTGGACGTGGTTTTAAATGAGATTATCTTCATGTTTAAAAGATAAGGCAGGAATTCAGAATGTCTGCTGAATAATGGGTGAACCTTTTGTGGCTCAAAAAGGTATTACTGTTAAAAAGGAAAAATAAGTGAGGGTTCCAATCATCCGTCCATTTTCATGAACCGCTTGTGCTGGTCAACGTCATGGTGTAGAATCACCGAGCACAAGGCCACACCCTGGATGGGACGCAAGGCCATTGCAGCAATACAGGGTTCTTTTTACCTGAATTCTCAGAGCACGTCTTAAGGAACAAACTATTATTATCATTATTGCTGCTGTTCTTGTTGTTACAGTTATTAACTAGCATTAACTGAAATATGTGTAGTTATATGTTCTGGCTGGAAAACCTGTACTGCGCAATTCCCCACTTCGAACCCATGCATGTCTGGAAGGGATTCTCACAGAAGAAGCCCTGGCGGATGGCAGTAGAGTAAACCCAACATGTGTGTGGTGTCTCATGCAGAAGTTCTTCAGTCCCAGAGAACAGAAGGATGGCACCATACAAGCAATCAACCACAACAAGTTCATGGTCACTGATAACTCTGTGTATATAGGTGAGGACTCTGTGTTCATGTGAAAAAATCAGTTCAAACTTATGACCATTTCTGAATTTCTCGCTTTTTCTGCACATTTTAGTTGTTTTCAGTTATAATCTAGCTCTTCTTGTATTCGGCTAAGGTCAACAAAAATATTGCTGACTTGATCGATTGGTCATTACTGGTTGAGTAGAGAAATGTAGAGTTCTGTCTCCTCAGGAAACTTCGACTGGGTGGGAAACGAGTTTGCGTACAACGCTGGAGCAGGCCTGGTGATCAGCCAGCCCAGGGGTGTGGAGGAGCGCAACGCCACTGTGGTGGAGCAGGTGAAGGCTGCCTTCCTGCGGGACTGGTACTCGCGCTACACCAAGAGTCTGCAGGCCAATAAGGTCCCCGAGTGTGGAAAGAACCGGATCAGCCAGTCAGTGCCGCTGAAGGGCTCCCCAGACAGTGTGTTGGACAGCATGCCGGACAACATGGTGGACAGTGGGGCAGATGGGAACGACAGGAATGCCTCTCTGTAATCAAGAGGAATCATTGACATGAGACTTTTTTACAGTGGGTGACCAATGTACACAGGCCACAGGAAATTGAACTCATTTTGAAATTTCGTACATAGCCCTCTCTGTAAAGCCTAAGTCCCAACATGATTAATTTGATAAATAGCGCAGTGAGGTGCTTAACTTATGATGTTTTCTTTTTCCTCACTGGAGCATTAGAACATTAGATTACAGCAGAACACTCCTACGTCAGTTGAAACTTTGAGGAACCAAAAAAGGACCTTTCGGATGTGGTTTACTACTTTTAGGGAAGCTTTCGTGACATCCTAATTGTCTTTTTACCCATAACATAAATTCAGAAAATTGGTTTTACGTTAACATCTGCAGATGCGGAGATTGTTTGCTCTCCGAAGCAAACCTTTCTAATATTTTCTGTCATTGCAAAAAAAAAAAAAAAAAACCGCACCTACAGATTCACAGATAATGTTTTGAGCAAATTTGACTGCAGGAGCTTTATTCTGACAGGCAGGAAGCATGGTGGGTAGTCAAATAAATTGTACATCTCCCAGCCAAAAAGACAATAAAGAATGTATGTGATGCCAAGGTAAAAGGATGGTTGGCAGCCTCAGTTGGAGAATGAGAGGCCATTCTTCATTCAAAGACAGCTGATCAAATAAATGGTGCTGTGAAGGCACAGTTAGTACCTTGGTAATTACACCTTCACAAGGTGTGCTCTTAAAAGGTATCTCCAGGACAGGTATGCAGTTGGGCACAGCTTTTATTTCCTTGCACAAATGTTTATTTGTTGAATTCTTAGCCATTTGCCTTAGTAATTCTTTCTGCATTAATGCCTGCAGATGTGCTTACTTATATTTGACAGATTTTTTTAACTGGAAACAAACAACCAGCCTCAGGCTAATTTCTTTCATTTCCAGTCTGAATTTGCATGATGATACTTTTCTCAGTGACTCTAATTGGCGACAGTAATGAACACATGTTGAAACCCTTCTCTCTGCTGCTTTTAATGCTCAGCCCATGTCTTCTGCAAAGATGACAACGCGACAAAGTGGCTTTCGAGAAATTCATTTCATTTACCTGTTAAAATGTGCATTAACTTTTAATGTGCATTAACTTTTAATCTCTAACATGCCATGTATAAGATTATTAGCACAATCACGACTTTTGTAATTTTTTATACAAGTATTTTTTCCAGTTAGTTTCTAATATAATATTAGAAGCTAGATGTAGACAAATTTTACATATAACGTGTGCTTTCTGTACTAAGATTACAATAGCATTTGACTTGGTAATTACTCTAAGGCATCATTTTGTTCAGTTTTATGTAACACGGTTTCTTTTTTTTTTTTTTTTAATTAGCTAAACTCAAATGACATATCAAATGACAAACTTGCACGTTTCCATATTCGTATTTGCTACTCATATAACATCCTGAGACCCAGCCGTTCATTCTATCCACTCTAGAGGACATATCTTTTTAAGTGTATCTCCCAAACTGTATGCTACAGTGAAAAACATGCTATTTCTTGTACACCTCATAGAGAAGATTTTATGCTTTTAAATGACACCACATGTTTGGGATTGGGGCTTGGGAAAAATTCCTATAAATCATAGAAATATATCCAAAAACTCTTTTTTCTTGGATCTCAGGAGAATAGGACATCATAGTAGCATCTTTTATATGTGAAAAGTACTGCAAAAGCAACATTTTTACTGAGCGTACTTACGAAGTACGAATATTATAATCCTAATGCTCATGTTTTCTATGTTTTATATGATCAAAAAATGCTTTTTCCATCACTTTTAAGAGCTGTGTGTTCACCAAATCAATAAGCCACGGTTTTTCATGATATATTTTAGGAAGAGCATCTTGTTTCTTAACTGTATAGCCAGACATGTGGACCAATATCAGATGTGTGTCTGATTGCTGCCAGTGCATGTAACTGCTGAAAACACCTCCTTCTTTCCTTTTTCAAGTAGATATTGAAGTTTAATTTTTTTAAAAATGGAATTTTGGGAGGGAAGTATTAGACCAAACTCCTGGGCACACCCCACCATTACCCTGCTATTTCCACCCCACAGACCTGTTTTTCCTAAACCCACTGCCAGTCAACTCCACCTCTCTCTTGTCCATAGAGTCCTGACAGGGGGCTTAACCTCGCTCGATGGCAGGTGGGAGCCTCCAGCGGATTCCAAGCCTCAGTGGACAGCACATCGAGCAACATCGAAGCCGTAATCAGTCTAGTACTTCCAGTCTAGTTTTGGGAGGGAAGTATTACATCAAACCCCTGGCCATACCTTGCTGTCAATCACCCTCATACACATAAAAAAACACACCCTACTACTTCTGCACTGTGGGTGTTGTTTTCATAAACCCACCACCACCACCTCTGTCTATCTTGTTCATGGAGTCCCTACTGGGGCAGGACTCCAATCCCAATGGTCAGCACACCAAGGACCCATCCAAACACACAACCGGTCTAATACTTCCAACTCCCAGATGACTTCCTTGCTTGAAATAACAGCTCCTTACATGTTTTTGGATTTATTATTACAGGTATGCCCCCTTAGGATATTTTTGTGATAAGCTGCTATATTGTTGAACCTCAAAAAACCATTATTTATTATGTTTTATTTGTTTTTTTACTTTGAAGAAATATCTTGAAGAATGGTTTACTACAAATATAAGGCTGTGGAAAGAAAAAGTGTGTACAGCTTCTGAATTAGGAGAAATTGTAAAGGAATGAGCTCCTTTCTTATCTAACAGAATTGCATTATTTTAATCCAAGGCTTAGATGGGTAGAAATCTGCATCTGTCACTTGCTTTCTTGTTTGGATTCAAACTCTGTTTAATCTACTGCCATTTGTTCAAGTTTACATGCCAGTCATCAGTCTTAACCATGTTCCATGCTGCCCTTCACTTCCACAGCTGTATCTTTAATGTTATTCCCCACTCTTTAGGATCCTCTCTGGCTAGAAGTTTTTGCCTGTGTGTCAGTGAACCTGCCATGCAACACATATGCATAAGACCAGCAGAACCTTTATGAATACCAAGCCAAAAGAATTAAGTACAGCATATTCTTATACATTCCTCGTAATAGAATATTATGTGTAGCTGCTAAATCATGTTTTAATTTATCTGCCAGTAGTGATCCAATGCCCTGTGTTGGACCCTGTTCTCAGTGTAAAAGCAGCAGCCTGCAGTATTATAGCGCACTGGGTGTTGTCCAGTACGGCACATTTCTTAGTGGTTTATTACTGCCACCTTGAGCTGCAGGAAAATAACAACAGCAAAGCAGACAAAGCACGACGAACAGGGGAATCTAACTGTACATCAGATATCAGAGGGGAAGAAAACATTGTGCCTACTGAGCATTGCACAAAAATACAGTACCTGTTAAATCTGTCCGCTGTTTAAAATAACTTCCAGGTCCTTTTGGGACACAGGCCTATTATATAACCCAGAGACACTCATTTTCACCTGTTTTGCTGATGTTGATCTGTATAACTTGTGTACTCATTTAAATATTGATAGAGGTGTGTATGTGTAATATTTAGCAGATGTTGGAAAGGTGACGCACTGGTGTTCGTTAGGGCCTCATGACTTTAGGACAAGCCCTCCAGTGGTGTGTTCTGGAGAAAGGTGGCCCCCAGAGGAGAGGAGTGTGTGACTGTCACAGGTCTCCACGCGGTATGCTGTAGTACAGTACTTCACTGTTTGCCTAAGCACAGATTACAGTATTTTGAACTAGGTTAATTTATTACTATGCATTGTAACTGCTTTATAATAGATCACTATTTTTAAATCAGGTTTTCTCTATTTTGGCATGCTACTTGTTTGCATGGCCTGCCTTTTTAACTTATACACTCAAGTTTTTTTTTTGCAATATTATATAAACACTAATATATATTTAAGAATGCAGAGGAATGTATATTTATTGTATAACGTTCTTAATGCGTAGGAAATATTGAGTTTAATTTTTACTCTTAATAAAAAATCTGGCTTCATTTTATGTCTAGTGTTATATTTGAATGAAAGAGAATGAAATAAAACCGGCTTCGGTCCGGACTGTGTGCATCTGCAGACGCTCAAATCAGTCATGACGACGCAACAAGAACAGCTGGGAGTGAAAGTTCTGGAGAGACGATGCATCACTCTTCATTAGAGCAGCTCAGTCGCTGGTAGCTTAAAGCCGTGCGGTAAATCCCCTGGCTCGCGCGTTTACCATGCTAATTCAGGGTACTGTTATATGGAGATCGCAGCTGTATGAAAACTACAATAATGATGATGGTAACATCGGCGACTTTACTGTCAGTCTCTGGTCATCATAAATATGGGCTGAATCATTTGGTTTATTATGATCGGGGGGGGGGGTGTTTTCTACGCATCATTTATAAGGGCAAAATTATATGGTGTAAATGCGTGCTATCGCATTACGCCTCCAGTGTTTTTGGGGATCAAGTCTGCATCTCCTCCTCTGTGATATACAGTATAAAGATTTCAAAGAGGCGTGGATACAGATCGATACTGATATTGTCGCGCGTACATATCGTTTTTGGACATTAAAATAAAAGTAATAAATCCTCCCAGGCCGTTTGGATTAAGCGCAGCTCGGCTCCATCCTTGCGGGCGGCGCGCGGGCCCGCGTGACGCAAAACGCGTCGCCATGGAAACCGATCAGGAGTCCGGGAAAGGGCTGAGCCTGGAGACCGGGGGTCGGAGCCGCGAGAAGGAGGCGGCTTGCACGAGATCCGCACGCGCACCGTCGCCGGACATGGCCGAAGAGGACAGCGAGTGGGTGCTGGAGAGCATCGCCGGCTACCTGGGCAGCCCCGAGTGGGTGATCCCCGTCACGGACTTTATGGAGAACAAATGCACAGGTAAACGCCGAGGAGACGGCGCGCGCGGTGGACGGGTAAACGACGAGGAGCCCTGTTCCCGCCCTCGCTAACTGTGCTAACGCCGCGTGCTAACCCGCTGTTTACCTACTGGTTTCACTAACCACCCAAACCGCCTCAGCTGTGTGTTCCCTCGACACGTTCGGACTCCAGTTTTGATGCGGTTTTCGCTGTTTCACTGCCCTTATTAGCGGTGGTGGTCGCTGCTGTTGACCATGTACCTGAGGCAAAAAAGGTGGTTCCGAGCCCCTTTGTTACGCCTCAGGCGGCGGCGGCGGCGACAGTGGAGGGAAGAGGCAGTAAAAGTGTCGCTGCCGTCTTTCTGGTGCCTTCGATGGCCAGATGGAGATCAGGAGGATGATTTGATGCCTTTAATGCAACCCGCGATACGATGGCGCTTTAAACCGCGGTAAAGCGTGTAAAAACACAGTACAGGACCCCATACACAGCATTTCAGAGAAGCCCGCATTAAAACCCAACACAGTAAAATGGGCAAAACGATACGTGTCCGTAACTTAAAAAAACATAGTAGAATAAACCCCAGCTGGACGTCATTCCGAGTTTCCATGTTAACGTGCACGATAATACGATGAAATGCAGAAAATATTGTTGTGCTTTTATGTGATTCTTACAATATTCCACAACTCTCCATGTTTATTGTCCAAAAGCTTATGTTTGTATGCTACTACATCAGACATACTCTTACTTTCCATTTATTTACAATGCAGGTAATATTTTTAGTTTGGTCCATGATGTATCTGTGCATAAGAGTGTTTTAGGAGACACAGTACAGGTCAGCTTCCTGAATGTTCTGGAATAACCAGAAAACCGGGTAGTGATTAAACACTGAAATGGATGGTTGCTACAGTAGAAGGGGCTTGTTAGACAGTTAACCCTTTGGATGTGTGTGTGTGTGTGTGTGTGTGTGTGTGTTACAGTGTTTGATGATGAAGATGAGAACAAACTGACCTACACTGAGATCCACCAACAATACAAGGAACTGGTGAGTTTACGTTCACAAGTTTCTCATCTCTATTGCTCATTCCCTTAGCTGACACTGTAAGCTACCTGGATTGATTTACCCGTTTACCTTGCTGGGCGATTTTTACTGTACGAATTCAGGGTCAGTATCTTGCTGAGGGCTACTGCTGCAGGAATGAGATTTGAACCTGGCTCCTATTGCAAGGCAGTGACTTTAACCAGCATCCCGTCTGTTGATAAGCAATGAGCAGGTAGTGGATGAGAGACGTACTGCTGTCCCAGGACAGCACCGCTTTCTGTCTTCATTCACACTCGCCTGGGTTGCTGTTTGCACCAAAAATACTGTCTTCCCTGTTAACATGATCCACGATGGTCCACACTTAGACTAGTGCACTTTGAGTCAGCGTACACTTTACACTGACACACGATAGCATGTTAGACATGCTGAGGGACATCGCCTGCTCATGTTTACACTCCACATTCATTTTGTGTGACACTGAAGCTGCTTGGGAAACAAAAGTTGCCTTTACAGTATGTGTTGGTCTTACAACAACCTCATTACGTATTAAAACAGCATGTTTGGACAGAGCTCTGTCAGGCTGTTGGTGGCACCGAGATATGTCACCGTTTCATGTTGATTTTACGATGAATCAATAAACGGTCGAGTAGATGGGCTTGCCTAAAATGTTTTGAATGGTTAAAAATACGATTTTATTTCACATTATTAAAAACATTCTTGTGTCAGAACTGGCGTAGATATGAATATTGTTTAAAAAATTCTCAGAAAAGTATATCGTGTTGTTTTTCCCCTGTTTTTTTCCACAGGGAAATATCAGTAATATTGAATTAAAGTTGACTTTACTTAAGCCTTTAATAAACCTGCAAGGGTGACTGCTCAGTCTACCTACATTAGCTGGTGAATTTTTTTTTTTGGTTAATTTTTTTTTCTAGTACAGCCTTACCTCGCCTTATGTTTCCAATCCATGCTTGAAAACAGACTGTATAGGGAAAAAACATAAAAGCACCAAATAAACTCATATAAATACCTATCAACACTTCTAAACAATTAATAAATGTAACATAACAACACTTAAATGGTACTGTGGTACTTACCAAACAAAGAGGAAGAGATGTGTGTGACAGCAAAAACTGAGATATCACTTAGATAAACGTTTCACATTGTCGTTTATTTATGTTCCTTCTACTTACATTCATGCAGCTCATTGTATTGTGTAGTAACACTGTTTAAATCCATCATGTCACTGTCGTATTCACCGATAATGTTTAACACTTCATTTGCATGATCCAGACATGATTTCAGTAGTGCGGAATTCAGTTTTTTTCTTCTTTTTCTTTGTTCTCTTCTTCCTATAACCTGTGATGATCAAGCTGTACTAGTTCTTCTGCTGTGAGTCCTTCTCTGTGTGACTGCAACAGGTTATCAACATCTTGGGGATCCACCTCAGCAAAACCAGCCTGCTTTGCAAGAGTTAGGATTTTGGCTTTCACATCAATCACTTTGTCAAATCTCCTGAAATCTGTCACAAACTAAGGGCATGGTTTCCATCACACAACATTCATCTTTTGTGAAGACACTTAGTTCCAAGCTGTGTCAATGAATTCCAATGCTTCTGATATGTTGAAATGTTTCCAAAGTTCTTTTAACAAATCTTCTTTGTTGGCACCGGGCACTTTGGACCAGGTGATACATTAAAGGTTCCAACAACCCCCTGGTCTATAAGCTGCAGTAACAAAGTATTATTTGCAGGGAGAAAACCAACTTGAATGTTAGGGCCATATGCAGCAACGCTGGGTGGGTGACCAGTTCAATTTTCCAGTATCAAAAGAGCCTTGTTTAATAGATTATTCTCTGCTGTGTACTTTTCTATGAAGGGGGATGGGTTCGACCTGATATAGTCCTTAAACACCACCCCTTTGACCCAGGCTTTCCAATAGGACTTCAATATGACTGGCAGCACAGTTGTCATAAATCCTTTAAGGGCATCGGGATCTTCTGAGTGGTACACTAAGAGCAGTTTTAATTTCACAAGCCACAAAAGGGATATGTCACTCAAAAAATAATCACTTTGCAAGCTGAAAACAACAGTGGAAGACGTGTTGACCCCACACTGACCCCACACACCTTTGTAGGCTGGGAGAAGCAGTTGAATCACATGATTCTCCTCCCTGTAGAATGTTGTAAACACGTAGTGGTGGACATTACAAATACATTTTATTGTACTTTGTGTTGGAAACCGTATGTACTGTGAATAATGTTGTTGGTGTAAATACACATTTTATGTTTTTTTTCCCCATTTTTCCACATTTCTTTCTTTCTTGCGGAGTACCTCAAAGTGCTGGTCTTTAAGTCTGATTATTCATAAATTAGTACATATTTAAAAAAATATGAATTTCCTCAATTTATTTCATTTCTTGCATTGTTAGGTTTTTAAAACAAAATATCTGTTTTAACACTTCAATATTATAGAACGAAACAGTGCTAAATGGACCTGGCAATCAATTTGTCTGGGTACCTGTAACAGCAACGTTATTGTGCGTCAGAGAGATAAACATGGACATTTGTTTTTATTGCGAGGCAGATGGTTGCGCAGATTTAGTGCTGGAAAGTAAGGTTGCTTATATTTTGTCAATACTGATCAATAGATTGCTCAAAAGTGCAATAGTGAGGCCAACTGCATCAGTGTTGGTAATACGTGTTGAAATTGTTTATGCTCCAGGTAGAGAGACTTCTTGAAAATTACATGCAGGAGGTTGGAATCAATGAGCAGCAGTTTTTGGAGGCTTGCTCCTCTCCCTTTGCCAAATCCAAGGCCCTTCAGGTAAGATACATTGTTTTGGTTCTCTCTTCTCTGAAAAGAGACTGATTTGTGCTTCTGCTTTGGGATGGGATGGTCTAAATGTATCTGTAGAGCACACTAGATTTGTTGTGGAAAACGCATAGTGGTCTGGACTACAATAATTAAAAAAATTGGAGAGGGCCAGAGTGTATGCATCAAAACATCTTGTGCTGTCATGTATTCATTCTTTTGCTTCACATAGTATATCCAGGAACTACTGATATCTATTCTGAGCCTCCTCCCACTTTGAACAGTCCACGTCTGTGTTTCTCATTGGCTTTTCTCCCTGCCCATGGTGCCCTGCTCTGCAGCTTAATGAGGAAAAACAGGAGTTATAGGTTGAGCTGCGCTTCCCACTCTCTGTTGAACCTCAGAGTGACATCAGAAGGAGGTGATACCAGTACCGGGGTGGAACTGATAGGAGAGCCTCTGAGTATCGCTGGGCAATGCCTCGAGAGTCTTTGTAAATACTGTGATGCCGAACTGTGTGCCACACGACACTGCCGGCGTGATTCTTCTTGCCTTTGAAAGGATGTGCTTCTGTTTTGTGGTGTTATGTGTTTCTAGCTTTACCGCTGTCCCTGTTCGCCTTGATTCACTGTACCACATGCAATTTAGCCAAACCCATCACAGTCTGCATGCCCTTTCATTGTAGGTCCAGGCAGACCTCAATTGCCCTGCTTAATCCACACCCTATCACTCCCGTATCCTTCTCTTTAAGCCTTAAATTAATTGGAGGTGGGTGTGGTCAAGATGTGATGAAGTACTATTAAAAAATTTTAAATGGGTACAGGGAACCCTCATTATCCATCATCTTGGTATATGATTTCCCAGTATAGCAGCTCTATGTTTTTGATACCCATCCTCTCTATGCAACTCCAACTGTCCAACTGTAGCGGCTCTGCATCCAACAAAAATTTCCGAAAAGTGATTACAATTTCAAATCGCGACTGATCGTGTCTTTACGTAGAGCATGCTGTAGATGCGCAGCTGTTTGCAAGTCGGCGCACCCCTAAGCTTTGTTTTCGCTAGTGGTTGTGTGATGATGACATCGCAGCAGAAGCAGGAGGCTATACGCATTTTCGAACCTCTGAAGAAAATGGTCAAGGAGTAGGGAGACAAATGGATGAAGGAGCTGATTTTTAAAGCTAGCTCGGGGCGGTCAACAGATTGAGGTTTTGAACCAGACTTCAAAACTTGAAGGTAACAGGAGAATCAGCATCTGTCTGCTGTGTCACATCTCCTGTTTCAGTACAGTTCATTATAGTAAATTACCTTATTTGTTTGTTTAAAATTGTCATCGGCACATATTCTTAACATTAACTTCATTATTGAATGTTTGTTGCTGTGCCCTGGAAATAAGGAGAACAACTTGTTTTACGTGCTGTCTAGAAACAATGATTTATGACAAATGCACTGATTCCTGCTTTCTGTGTTTCCACTGTGAGAGAAGAAAATCTGAACTGTAGGCAGGGTCTCAAACTCTAGAATGTGGAGCCACCAGTCCTTCTCCATCTCTCACTCACATCTGTGGACAGATCTGATGTTCCTTCTGTGAACAGAAGGATCTGCACGCTACACTGTTGCACCGTGTGTGGTGTCAGCGAGGGGTGTGTTGTGTGGGTGCTGCATCACACCGTGCTGGATATGCTGTTTTATAGTGTTTTAGTGATATTTGGAAAAATTGGTTTACAGTTTTTGGATAGGCTTGGGAGCACATTATTATTTTTCCCGTGTAAAATAGTAGGAATTACCGTTATCTGCCCTCTTTTCAATTACGAATTCGAGTTGGATAAAGATGGTTGCATGTGTACGGTGAGTTGTATCGCTGTTGCCCATTATATGGTGGCCACATTTTATATTTAATACTCTGAGCTCTGTATCCCCTGTCCAGCAGACTTAATTTGCGCTTGGGCTAGATCTGATGCGTGCTCTGATTTTCTTCTTCAAAGCGGAGCAGTTTCAAATCTCTGATATATTGGCCACATGGTAATTACATAGTTATGTAGGTAATTATCAGTGTTCCAGAAGTAATCACTTTTATGAAATTAAAGGCAAGGAGATAAAGCAAAACTTTATGAGAATATAGCCATGCCACACACAGCCAGGAATTTCACAGTGGTTCAATTTCACAGTTAAACTCTTGGTACCTCAGGTAACCCCAGTCTGAGTGTGGTAGGATTAGCCAGTAGGCATTGAGTTGGGTTATTGAGGCCACAGGATCAGTTCCTGGTAGCTGTTTTCACCTCAGGGCCATGACCCTTGTCCCCAGATGTGCCCTTGGGACTTACCTGAGCCAGAAAAAGCCTGCAGGGCTGATTAAGTTCTTGGGATCCTCAGAACACAGGCCTGGAGAAGAGCAGGGAAGTGATCTAATTCATGGCATTGTAGTCCATCTCCTGCTAAAGGATGTACAGTATCTCTGCAGGTTTCATCTTCGTACAGAGACCCAGGGACGTGAAGAAAGCCGCAGGACACATGCCTGCTGTCCGTTTCAAACTTTTTGTGTATCTAGGATTTGTTGACTCATTAAAAGTTCAATTTCTGAGTAAATTTCAAAAGAATTGCTTTAAAAATCTAAAGCTACACATTTTGTGGAAATGCACCCACCATGAGACATGTTTCTGGTAGCTGCCGGATTCCCTGGTCATAGACTTCTCGGACCACTGCTTGGATCTCGCAGTAGATTGGCTGAAGGTATCGACTGTAATCCAGCACCAAATATTCCCTCTGCTGACCTCAATAACCTTACCTTCACCTTGGAGCCAAACTGCCCTCAACAGTGACCTCCTCTCACACCCTTCGGCCTGCAGACCGTGTTCCAGCCAGTACTGGCGACCGACGACTTCCAGATGTTTCGCTCTCTGATGGTGCAGAAGAACGTTGAGCTCCAGCTGCAGGCACTGCGGGTCATTAAGGAGAGGAACGGTATTATCACCCTTCCTCCATTAACTTGCTTTGGCTACATAGCTTTTTTGCCCCCCCCCCCCCCCCCCCCCCCCCCTCACTCGGCACATTCCAGCTCCACCANCCCCCCCCCCCCCCCCGGTTTATGCAGCGTGCTGGTCCTTGCGCTGTACAGTACACTTTGAGCCAGCACCTGACTAATGAGCATGCTCTGCATTGCAGGTGCACTTCCCGAGTGTCTCACGGATGGAACAGACATGATGAGCGAGCTAGAACAGCAGGAGATGAGGATCCTGCAGGAGGTGCTCAAGTGAGTGACCTGTGAACCTCTTGTCTAACCCAGTATGTCACACTGTCTGTTTGTAACCATTGTGCTTTACTGTGGATGTGGGATGGTCCGGTTTCAGGCTATGTGCTTGGCCGTTCATATAGTTCTAAATCATACCCTTCTGCATCTTTATTTGGGAATGGGTATAAATCATGGTCCTTTGATACATTTCTTGGGTTCTTGATTCTGTAAAACCAGCATCAGCACTTTATGTGCACCTTAGATACATCATTGCGTCCATTGCACAGCTGTTGCACGGGGCTTGTTGTTTGAAATGGCAGAATCACTTCTGCCTTCTGCGGTGCGGGGCAGGTTGTCTGCTTGTGTGATATAGGCTGCATCAGCTTTGCCTGTGATGCGATTGACGGAGCTCAGGCTAAGCCAACCCTTACAGGCCGCTTTTCTGTGGGCAGCTAAGCCTCTGTCGGCAGTGGTCCTTGCAGGTCAGGGTGAGCTCTGGTCGCCTGGCCTTGACGTTTCATTTCCTCTGTAAGCAGGTCAGTGCAACGTCACGCTTGAGCCTTTTAAGTATGCCTTTCGCACTCCCCGCCACCCCACCCCGAGCTTTGAAGTCGTTTTTTTTTTTTTTTTATTTCAGCATCTATGGCTTCGCTGCACCATTCAGTTGAAGGTTGTTGCTGTTCTCTTGGACGATACTGCTGAGTGATGATGTTTCACCAGCCTTCTGGCTTCTAAGTCAGCAAAGGCCAAATACCTGGAAGTGTGGCAGTTTGAGATTATTCAAGCCAGTGATAAATTTAATTATGTTGTTAAATGCTTAGGGAGAGTGGGAGACACATGATTGTGCTTGACAACATGCAGTTGGGGATACCAGTAGTGTATGTGGTCAGGGCCGCCCACTGTGAAATAGCCGTGCTGCTGTTCACGTAAATTTTTAGCAATAGCACAGGAGCACCTAATCGCAAATTTGGTTGCTGCATCCAGTTGTTACATATATTCTGATTCCTGGGAATGCTGGGAATGCTCAACTTACACATTCTCAACGGTATAAACATTTTCCGTGGTGTTTATTTGGGATCGCGTTACCTGTTTTCTAAAATTTCAGTTTTAATAGATAGATGCTGTATTTACCTGTGGAGGCAGCAGACTGCACCTAAACAAAACAGGATTATGGGAAAATTTAATTCAACATCTTGGAGCCGCACAAGAGCAACTTCATTCGCCATATTTTTTATCTACTATACATAGAAAGATTTTCACAGGCACTCCCCAGCAAGTAAATGCGGTCTGGAGGTAACGTGTCGTTGGGCTTTTTATACTGGAAACTGAAAGTGACCAAATTCTGGCAAACGTGAATATGCGATGAATCAGTCAGTAATTTAGCAGTTGGTGTTTTAACATCCAACGCTTTTTTTTTATCGCATTGTCTCTATGCTGTCCTGTCACACTTTTGTGTCTCCTAATGTGCAAAAGCAACACTACACTGTCACTTGTGTGTAAAGCAGAACTCAACACATCGCATGGGAGGTTGTGTTTGATTTTTTTTTTTTTTTTTTTTTTTTAAATTTCAACTTTTAAAACAGATTTAACTTTACAGTTGCTTCGTGTTAATAAATTAGAACAAACTGGCTTCGTGTCCACATTTCACCATCTCACACCTGATGTTTCCAGGATAAAGGAGCACTGAGATGCTGCACAATATGAGCTGTTGATGAAACCATAACAAATAAATAAGAATGTTGCAGCAGATTTAAAAAAATTTATTATGGTTTTAGCTGTTTAACGGGACCTAATCCATGAATAAATTGAGGGATTAAGTTGTTTTATTAAGCTTTTATTGATTGCAAAGTAGTACTTGGACTTAGAATTCAAGTTACAAACAGACTTCTGGGTTGAGGTGCTAGTGTATTCATTCAGAAGACACTTGTCTCCAAAGCCACATACAAGTCAATGAGCTGCAGTTCACAACAAACAAGAGTTTCACACAGATGCACATTAGACCAACACAAAATGCTCAAAGCTCAGCCTGAAAGGGAGGAATTCAACATTCCTGAGGGACACAGGGAGCTCATTCCACCATATTACAGTCAAAACAAAACAGATGTTCAGTTTCGGACCTTTATATGAGACCCATTCAGCTTCTCTTTTTTTTCTTTTTTTTCTTGCTGGGGACAGCTTAGATTCAGTTTTGACCAACTTTTAAAAGTACCTAAAAATAAACAGGATTTATTTATCTGTCACAGATATAAACCATTGAGTCATACTGCACAAATCCACTCTATATGCAAAAAATATGCAAAGCAAAATTAATATTTGGCATGTGCAGTGGAGTACGTGAAGAAAGACTAAACTGAAGCTGAGAGTGAGGATGGTGGTCAGTAAGAAGAGCATCATGTTTTGGGAGGTTTATATGTTTATTTTATTTTTTGAGGAGCAGTGAGTAGCTTACTGATTTGAGCTGCTGTCGGCAGACCTGCTGTATGTAGTACCCTGAATTGCTCCATAAATGACCCAGCTCTATGGGGTAAAAAGTGGCAGTTGAATGAATGAATGAATGAATGAATGTAAACATTTGATCTTGAGTCTACATTCACTTCAGGCAGGTTCCTGCCCTCTGCTTATTCACTGGGTGAATCATGTGTGCTGCTTGGTTTACTGACTGTTTTTTTGCTCAAATCACCTTTGATAAAATAGAACGAAAACATGTATTTTTGTTCCTTGCATCTTTAAATGTTGACATGAAATACATGTTAGTTATTAGATTGTTTGTTTGTTTGTTTGTATGGTGTGCAGATAGTGCTGGAAATTGTGATGCAGTGATTTTGTGTAAGTAGCTTTTCTCAAGAATGCTTTAGCAAGGCCTCTTCAGGTACACGCAGCATCTCCATTTTAGGCAGAAAGACAAACGTTGCAACTTGCCAACGAAACAAATCTACTTTTAAAAGATACAAATATGGTATTAAAGCAGTTAACATCATTACTATTTTTTCTGGTGCTTCGGGCCTATGGTTAACATTTCTAAATGTGAAACTATTTGCCTGCATAGATGTAATGACAAATGCATTGTTAATGTAGGAATTCATTTTACCAAAGTCATCCTTGCTAGACAACAGTTACATTTTTCTCCCGGCCTGATAAAAACTAAAAATATATTTAATCTATGGTTACAGAGACATTTCTATTTATAGTAGAACTCTGCTGTCTAAAGCAGAAGCGTTGTCCTGTTTTGTATATCCTTCTTTGTCTATCGGTGTTAATGATGCAAACTGTGAAGAGATTAATAACATTTTTTCTATATTTCATTTAGAAAAATAAATCTTGCAAACTCAACAAGGTGTTATATCTAACAGAAAAGACAAAGGAAGTCTGGTGATCCTTAATTTGAATGACAGTCTTAAGTGATCGAGAATGAATTTTTGCTTCACTATGACTGTGGCCCACTAAAAGTACCTGCTAAATTCTCCAGATTTCATTAAGAAGCTCTGCTTGCTTGGAGATGTTACTGTCACAATTTTTCTCCCCATAAAACTATACTGCAGAATAATGTCGGTGTGTGTAGAAGGAAGAAAATCCTTGTTTTTAGCTAAATGGCATCAAAAGCGTATTTATTATCTTTCAGACATTTTTGATGCTGGGTAATATCATGGTAATATTTATGGACTTGCATAGTTTTTCTATCCCTCATTACAAGTAACGTAGAGTTATTTCACCTGTGGGGAAGTCAGAATCTTACCACCTACTTTAATGCTAGATGGAATTGAATTGAGACGAAAGACATACACACACATGCATAGAATTTAAAAAAAAAACAGCATTACTACCCCAAAGATGCATTGCTGTCTTATAGAAATGATTACATATTTGATTTATATGTGCAAACAAAGTAAAATATTGTTAAACAGATATGAAGAAATATGCATGAATATTTAAACGTGAATTTTTTTCATATTCATTAGTCCTGCAAACTTTGTCTGTAGCTCCTTATAAATATAGAAAACCAACAGGAGTGAATATAACCAGTGCGGACATGTAAGAACATTCCAAAAATAAATAAATATGTTTACAGTAAAGTATTAATATTAAAAAAGATTAGATTTTTATCGTTGACTGGTGGACCACTTGCTGCCCATACATTGTGAACTATGGATGCAGCAGCTTCCTAGCAACAGGCCCAGCCGGTGGTCTACCATACCTCTACAGCTATGACCATCTCTCTCTCATCTCAATCCTCACAGGAGGTCGAAGGAGGAGTACGACCTGGAAGTGGCCCGGAGGACGCTGTCCGAGGAGGAGGAGAAGGTGGGCTCATCGTCCTCCAGCAGCTCTGACCAAGTACCATTGGACAGCAGGGAGAAGCAGCACGACCCCTGTGTCCAGCAGACAGACAGCAGGAGCAAGGTGTGCCATCTGTGGGGTCTGACTCACCTCTGACACACAACTCCGCTTTTCCACAGTTACTGCACTGGAGGGAAGGAGGTGTCTGCACGCAGTGAAATTCCAGAACATTTAAAGCTTATTTTAAGAGTAGACTTTTTTTACCACAACACTGTATGGTGCTGTACTTTGTACCATTAACGTAATGAACATGTTATGTGCCGAACGAAACGGAAAAACAGCGGGTAGTGCGATTGAGACGTGCGTGCAGCGCTGTAAATTGTATGCAAGAAGCGGTGAATAAGGAGGTGGATGAGAGGGGGACCAGTTGGTGTTTCTCTGCTTTTGTTACGCTAACAATGGAGGTGACCGAATGGTTCTTTTTAGAGACACAATATCAGAATTACAATATTATTTCCGACCTTCACGGAATTATTTTCTCCAAAAAGGCAAGAAATGTTCCATTTTATCTGAAATATTTTAGCGATAATCCGTAAAATCCTAAATGTGACTAAAATTGAGGTCCGCTAGACGGAGAATGAGGTCTATATTTTGATCTAACTGCACGTTTTGTTCAGAGATGATTGCTTTTTTACTTGTTTTCCAAGCCGTGTATTAAAGTGACTTCAGGCACTGGATGTAAAAGACGGTGTGCTGCTGATGTGAGGGAAGGAAGGGAACAGTGTTGGGCAGCAGGAGCACAGCTTGCGGTGCTGAGGTGGAGCTCACAGCTGCTCAGAAGGCAGTGCTACTGCTTATTTCCCAAGGGCGGAGCAGACAGGGGGCACCAAGACCCCGTGAACGCCGATGGTGCTTTGGCGGAGAGGCCTGGCTGGTCCCCGGTTTGCGGACGGCGTTGAGCAGCGTTAAGGCCTACGGGGTGCATAGCCGCGTGTTCTACACACGTCCGCCATGGGGGGAGGGGGCAAGAACAGATTTCATGCAAGACGGGTTGGTAATGTGTGATGTAGGCACAGGCGGCCAGGGGAAGAGTCCCATGTACCTATAGGAGAGCAGTGCCCCCCAGGAGGTGCAGAGCAGAGGCTGGAAATGACATGGAAGGTCCTCCCCCTCTTAGGTGAACAAGGCAGTGGGGAAGGAGGTAAACGCCTGCAGAGCTGGGGAGGCGGTTCAGAGAAACCAGGCCAAAGCAGTGGTGAATCCAGCCAAGACGCTACCAGGTAACTCTGTTGCATTTGTGAGCTTCCTGTTTACGTAAATAACGTACCGGAGAAGAGCGGCGCCATCGTCTCACCCTAAACCACCTACTTGTGCTGCCCAGGGCAGGGAGGCACAGATCTGCCTGCAGTCAGAGCTCCAGTGAAAGGCAAGGAGCCTTCGCAACTGCCAGAGGACAAGTCCAAGGAGAGCAGCGGGAGCCAAGCAGCCAAGAGCTGGCTGGAGGAGGCGCACAGGGAGGCCGGCTTTTCGAAACCATTTGCTGTGAGTCGCTTCCGAAACACCACCCACCAGCCCCCTGCGGGTTACAGCGCTGCGCTTGCTGTGGCGAGCGTACGTACGCAGCCGGTCACGCCTGCTCATTGTTCTCCGCTGTGTTCCTGGGGAAGGAGCTGACGGCGGCCCAGCAGGAGCAGCTCCACCAGAGGGCACGCTACCTGCGGCAGCAGCGGGACAAGCTGCAGGCCCTGAAGAAGGAGCAGCAGAAGCCCAGAACAGCTGCACCCGAGGAGCAGCAGGCAGCCGCTGCCGTCGCCACCCCCCGTCCAGCGGTAAGACAGATGCCCCGCCCAGTCCGGGTGAGAGCGGAGGGCTTTTGATGCACAGTCGAGTCGGTCTGGGAGTTGTTACTGCGGAAATGTCGGTTTTAAGGTCGTCTGGCTGGGACATTTTCTTCCGTGAACTTTGAACCACCTTTAGACCAGAAGGGTAGCCCTTTTGAAAATGCAGCATTTTATTAATGTGCAAATTAATTGTTACATCACATCTCCATTCACCCACGGTGAGATGTGTAGAGCAGGAGCGTCGCGCTTTGCTTGCTGGTTGTCCGTGTCGCTGGACCCAGGGCCCGACTTCAGCATCACATTCGAGTTTTAAACCTCACACCTCACGTTTATAAGACCCCGTTGAGCTTTTTGTTGTTCGTACAGTCCGTGGTGTTCCGTTTACACGCCAACAGGACGACTTTCCCGGGAAGCTTGTCAGTGGTCACACCGTTCAGGGCGAGAGCCGGTCTGTCTCTCCCGTGCAGCGAGTTCACCTCAGACGGTGACCGCAGTGGGTGTGAGAGAGAACCTGTGTAGATGATGGCAGATCCAGAGTAGCTGTCTATCTGGGACAAAACCACAGCTTTACCCGCTGCCTGTTTTATCCTGTGTGCTGCATGACCTTTTTGTTGCTAATTTCAGTTGGTCTCCACAGGAAATGACCATAGAGGAAAGGAAGAAAATGGAGAAACGGAAACATTTGGCTGAGAAACTCAAAGAGGAGGTGATCAAGAAGTGAAGCTCATGCCATCATCTTTTGTGCAGCCATTTAGCCATGTTGCACTTCAAAGGCCCCTGGAGAAGTGAGCAGTTGGTGGGTTGCATGTCTGTGGTGCCAGTGGGAAGGTGTTTCTCTGTTGGGCAAATGCAGTATTGAAACGTAGCGCTAGTGTCACCTGGGCAGGTGGTGCCGTTACTGACCTGTACGCCGTTTTCTCTAGAGCTCATAGTCTAAACCACAGCTGCCTAAAGATTGAGTGAAGTGGTAGCCGCACATTTTTCAAAACAAAAAATGACGTTTCCAAACGCTGCAGTTCCGTTAATGTACATGTAAATTTGTGTTCATTTACTGTATTGTATTTACATGCATAGTTCTTTGTATGTTTTTCCAGTCAGCTTGCAATGTTTGAAGCAATATGAGTCAATGTTTTTAAACTGTAGAAAATGTAAATATCTGCACTTGAGTACAATGGTACTTTTTATATAACTGAACTGCATTTGAAATATTTGCATCAACATGTCTGAATGCAATACATACAAGCTTTTAATGTCCCGGAGTGGACGGGGTGGTCCCAGTTTCAGCAGCCGCCACGTGGGAAGGTGAAGGTGAAGGAAACGAACAATCGCTGTAGTAACGGTGCAGAAGTCAACTCTGTCACCACTTGGGTGGTTTTCGCGTAAAAAGCGAGTACAGAAAGGGGCTCGGTTTCGAATCAACACCCTGCCGAACGGTCCGGGCAGCATCGCAACCCGCTGCGCCATCGTGCTGCCGTAAACCAAACAGCTTTGAACAGATCGGTGTTAAACTAGGGAACTGAAGGTACTCGTTCTACAACCTCTGTACTGAAGGGTCAAAAGGGGGGTTCTGGTCCGTCACGTCGCCAAAGGGAAGATTAAGGTACAAACAGCCACACAGGCTTGTGACCACATCCCCCTCACCGACACCCCTCCTCCAGTGACCGCGCTCACACTGTACATTAAACAAGTGGAATTTACCAACCTGCTGTCTTACTGTTGCAGAGTTTGTGGAAGATGGGGGGCAATAGCATCTCCAGCCTGAAGCGCCGTCTCGCTCTAGTGGTTTGATCAAAGTCAAAGAAAGATTAGCTTATATTTAATGCCAGGGTCACATTTAATTTTAAACATTTCAAATATCAAATGTATACAAATGGTGCAGAACTGAGATAGTGGTAATAAATGGACTTGTACAAAATTCATGGACAGGGGGGAGAGAAGGAAAAAAAATCCTTGAAATGTTCAAACACTGTTTACCCTCCCAGAGCAGCACAGCCTCCTTTACACTGATGCTCACGTTTCCTCTGACAGTTTTCACAATTGTCTCCATAGGAATGTCTACTGATGTCTACTGTTTAACAACCGGCGTTAAACTCAGTTCCACCCCGACAGCTACAGCCTTCGCTGCCATGTACCGCTTCCTCGCAGCGCCACCTACTGGAGGAAGCAGAACATGCGTCAATACTCAGGAGCAGCGAACAGAAGTGTGTGAGCACCACAGAGCGTCAAAAGACCAAACACACCCTTGTTCCCACCTGATGAAACAACTTCCCTGAACAGATGAACATCTTAAAATGAAATGGGGGAAGGAAAAGAAACTTGAATTTCTCTGACACGGCAGCAAACTGTTACTGAACTCTGTTTAATTAAAACCAGCATCGAAACTCTTTCCTACTACAACATATGAAAACATCTGAATTAAAATAACGATCATCGGTGGTCCCAGCAGAGCTGATGTCTCTCCCCTTTTCAAATTGGAGGCAAAGGATTAAAAAAACAAACCAAAAAAAAAAAAAAAAACACACTTTACGGTACTTTTAATAAAATTCTGAATAGAGGGCTCCTGGCTGATGTAGTTCCTATACGGGTCTCAACACTGGAGACCCAGTTTAAAAAGTGAGTCCTGCTCCTTGGAACTAAGCTTTTTCCTTTTCTCCCTGCATAGTTCCCCCTCTTCAAGTGTCAATATCTGTGACTGACTGAAGGTAAAGCGTATCAAGCTTCCATTACTAAGACACTAGTCCTGACAGCTTGACTGACCTTCCCATCATCCCCTGCTCCACATCTATAATGGTTATGGAAGCAGGAGGTACTGTTCCCGCAGGTGCAACTGGAGTGCGCGGGGGGGAGGGGGGGATGGCAGACATTGTTGTTGGCACTGTTCCTGGCTCCTCTGGTCGTCCTCAGATGTTCGATGGGGGCGGGACAGGTGGGCAGAGGGGGAGGAGATGGTGCAGGTCGCAGAGGGGTCTCAGTCCTGAGGGCTGTGGAACAGTGGCACCGGCAGACTTGCTCCAGGAGGACGGACCTTGCGTCTTACGATCCGAGACGAGGACGTTTCCGAGGCGAATCCTCCTCCTCCTCCTCGTCGTCGTCTTCGTCGTCTGGATAGTCCACGAGACCAACCAGCCCGGCCTGCGTGTGAAGTACAGTCGGACCCTGACAAGACTGATCACCTGCTGCTACACGTAGACAGCGAGTCTCCAAACTGGCCGAACACACAGGTCCACCTCCACGTCACGCTATCAGGACAGGTTAGGAGCAGCACAAAGCAGTCGCTCACCTTGGAAACGGCCGCAGGGGGCAGCGCCGCCGACTTTGCCGACGAGCCGTTTGGGCTGCTCGCGTGGGCGGGCGGCGTGGCTGCCGGTTTCCCGTTGGCGCCACTGCTCCCGTTGGCTGCCCCTGCAGAACGAGAGAAGGTAAACTTAAAGCGGCCGGTGGAGGTCCGCTTTGGCAGCTTCTGCTCGTCTTCGCTTTGTTTTACTGCGGAGATGAGAGAGGATCACGTCAGTGGAGCTCCTTCATTTTACACACACACACACCTCGCGTTTGCTCTTTCCACAAAACTAAATATGATCAAAGTCACTTTAGCAAAACTAATTTGAGATGCATTACTGCTGAAAAGTGGTACCTTTTTTTACTTCCATATATTTTCCATAACTTTCCGGAAAGTCTTCCTCAGATTTGCCCTTTTCTGCCATGACTTCTCCTTCGTCATCGTCCTCGTCTTCATTGAACCACATTTCTTCATCGTCCTCCAGAGACCTGGTGTCTCTACGGTACCTTTATCATTCGAAATGAGGCACATTAAGGATCGACAAACTAAAAACCCACTGAAACAACGAATCGACTCTGGGTCCACGTCACGTTTACGCTGAAGTACACCAACACGTTCAGCTCCTCAGCTTGAAAGCAGGAGAAGCCACTGACCTGCTGACTCTCTGGCTCTGTCGGTCCTTCTCCTGCTCATATCGTGTCTTCAGGCCCTTGAAAGTCTGGACATACTCAATGGATTCAAGTGCTTTGTAGAAGTTGTCCACAATGTGGGCTATAAGAGATTTGATGTCCTCCTGAACGGAGCAACAAAAGTAGATTATCTTTAGAGATGCAGAATTCTGTGTCTGTGCTCACTACCTGATCACTTCTAAGTTCCTATCTGCTGATGCCAATACATGCATTTATAAAGTACAGAGGAGAAATGGAGCTATATCTGCCTATATAATTTATAATTATCATTGTAGCATTTATTTTATTGTACACGATCTGCAAAACTGAAATGGCACACTAACAAACGGCATCTGCTGAACCACATTTGGTTACCTGATCCTTAAACAGCAAATTGTCTTACAACCTGTAGCCTTAAATGCTGTGTAACACATTTCTTTCTTATTGGTGGCAAAAAAAAAAATAATAAACAGTGAAAATTGTTTAAAAAAGGGCAACGTACGTGGGCCACCCTGTCTGCCCTGTCTTGCAGGAAATTGTTTCTTTGTAAGCCAGGTTAGAAGCTGCACTGTCGAACCGCTCATCAACACTAAGTTTTCAACTTTTGCAAAGGACATTTTATGGCTCTCCTAAACTTCCACACTGCACATACACAACTGTGTCAAATATTGCTTTGAATTATCGGTCATATCTGCCCCAGTTATCAGCCGATACGATTCCAACATCATCGTGAATCCCTACTTTTGTCTTTTCCATTTCCTCACTAACACTGAGGAACAAACATAGTCAATGTGCCACCACACAGTCAGCACTCGGATCACACCAAGTTTCTCTTCAGCCATTTTTCCTTTTTTCACAACATAAAGGACTTTGTCCTGTTTTTGAGCTTTCAACTTTTATCTAAATACATTGGATTATTAATTATGTACAACTTCAAAAACAGTTCCAAAACAAAGCCTGTATCATGATGTGTCACATGCCAACACCAGTGAAACCCACCACTTTGATGAACTCGAAAAGCTCAATAATGGCAGAATTGAGAAGGTTGTATCTTGTTCCGTTGTCCAACAGGGCATTTATGACCGGCTCAAACAGGTTCCCTTTGATGATGTAGCGGTTGTAAAAGTCATCTTTCAGCCCTATTATCCTCCGCATGAATCGCAGTGCACCTGTGCCAGGAAACTCGGTCATACGTCGGTCAAGGGTCAACATAATACAACTGAGTTCTGTTCTAGGCCTACTATACGGAGAGATTACTAAGAATTCTTCTACTCTGCTGTGTTTCAGAGGAGACCCTGCAGCTGCAAGTTCTGAATAAACAGCATGTACTAAATAAACTAATATCAGTAATGGAATAAAGAGGTAAAATTCCTGCTTTAACTCACACCCAGACCACAAACATTTGCAGATGCCCCAGTAATCTGGCAAAGTCCTACTGCTCCACTGGAACAGACTGTCTGACCCCCCCCCCAGCACCCCAAAGTGGTTCAGAAGGGCCACTCACATAGCGCGAGGAAGGTGTGCTTCGAGTTCATGAGCACCAACACCCTGCGCAACAGGTCTTTGTTCATAATGTAGTTCTTGATGTGGTAGGTGTGATGCTCCACACAGAAGGTCAGCAGCTCAAGGATCAGTGCCAGGAGCTGGGCTGTCTGGAAGTTATCTTGAGTATAGAACCAGTGGTACATCAGTCCTCTTCGTGGTATTAATCCATTCACAAAGACAAAGAGAACCAAAACAAGCAAAAGCAATTAAAAAATTGAACTTACCAGGACAAACTGGATTGATCTTGGCTGCACCCTCTAGCGAATCTGTCAGTCAGAACAAAATGTTTTAAACCACAGTTCAGGAACAATTTTTCAAGCTACACTGGAAACCATTGAGAGCATTAACCTTTTGTTCCACATTATTTCTGTAGTTAACATCTACATACCTAAGACAGCATTCCTCAGTATTTTAAAATGGCCCAAATGTTCAGCTGTTTATTTTTATTGTGCATGATTTCCAGCTACAGTTAACTAAATGGCACACGCTAAAGGAAAAAAACATCTCTTACCTTTCGGGTTCTCAGCCGTGTTCGCCAACAGCGGGGCAGTGAGAACATGCATACAGTACTTGTAAAAGAAAGTGAGGAATTCTGTCTTCTCTGTTTTCTGTTATAGAGGGCGTGAAGATAAAAAAACGATTAAGAACGGTACATCTGTGAAACCTAAGAGCTTAGGACTGGGGTGTTAATATGTTCCTCAACACGGATGCAGGGAAGACGCGGGCCTACGTTGGTAGGTGCCAACATGTTTTCTGGGTCGATGAGGGTACGCAGAAGGCCCATCAGCTGCACAGCACCACCCAGCTCTGGGTCCGTGTCACAGATCATCTGCTTAATCACCACGTTGATGAGCAGGACGTCCTACAAAGGGGATAAACCACCAAGTCACCAATCACACAAATAAGATCTCTGAACGCGATGAGAACTGCACCTAACCAAGTTGTTGAACTTGCCACGTCCGCTTGCTCTCGGAACAAACGCCAAACTGGCCCGCTGTTACAGTGGCCATAACATTTGCTGGCACATTTAAAACAACAGCTTATTCCATCAAGGTCCAACTATGCAGGAGCTCAACTTCATCTACAGGACTTACATCATCAGTGTGCTGTGACTCCTGCATGACAAATTCCCGCACCATGGATGGACTGAACTCCACCAGGTAAGAGAAGATGTCTATGGCTGCTGCTCTAACCTGCTGGTCATCCATGCCCTGCAATATACCAACACAAAAACAAACATCAATGAACCAGTGACATGACAAACAAACAAGCTGGTGGTATCGTGTTTATAAACCTCTTCACCTGCTGTGAAATAAATTTTTATATATGCTTTGCAGAAAAACCTCTGATCAGTGCAATTTTAGCTGGACATTGTGATCCCATTAAAGTTTTCTATATTTACAAACAAAAAGTTCTGTAAACAAAGTTTACTATTAAACACTTACTGCTACTAGTCCTTTGAACACTGGAAAAAATGATACCTAATGCAAGTAAAATTGCAGACTGAGCCCTTGACTTGAAAATAATACAGTAAGGATAATAAGACTACTGACTTAAGTCAACCACTACCTGCATTAACACCCAGCTACCAGGAAATGTCTGATCGTTCCTTCTGTTCACATACAATTAGATTCATACATTGTTAACTCACCATTACTATCTCCAATGCTGGGAGAATACCCAGGTTAGCTAAAGTCTTGAAGAAAGCATCTCTGTTCTGAGGTTGTAATGTTTGTGAAAAAGCACAGAATTCCTTGAAGAAGTTCACCTGCAGAGAAGGGTACAGTTCATCTTTAATATAAAATGTTACTGCATGAGTTTGTGTTTGACCTACCAAAGTGTTCCCATGCATCTCCCCTCCTTGTCTCTCTCCATTGGCTCCCTGTAGCTGCCCATATAAAGTTCAAGACTCTGGTTACAGCCTACAACACTATCAAGAGGTCAGCTCCCTGATACTTGCAGGATCTGATCTCTCAGGGGGGTCCCAACCAGACTGCTGCACTCCACCTTCAGCCACTTACTGGTCACACAAGCAAGAGCTTCAAAATCAAAAGGTTCAGTGCAGTGCAATGTGATTCCTCAACATTCTTTTTCAGACCCACTTCTATCATGACCACCCATCTGCTCCACAAACTTTCACTGCAACCATCTGCTCAAAAAAAAATTGTGCACCCTATAAAATTAGCAACTACTGGTGGCTGACTGTAAGCTAGCAAAAAACAGTGGTATGAGTAACTGTCTGCGCTTCGAGAATCACGTCTGCATATCTATCTGCTGGAGAAAACGGAACATTTCACCAGGTTGTACTCCAATTTGGAGAAAAGCGTTTACTGAATAAAGATAAAGGCAAAATGTAATGTAAATATAGCACATTCTCTTCATATATTAGTGAATGTAACAGTACCACCCACCCATTTCCAATAAGCACTAATGGGGGTGTTTAACACTCACCAATTCTCTTCTCTTTCCATCATCAGTCGCTTCATCCGTTAACTGTGCAAAGACTTCAGTCAGGAATTTTTCATCTTCCTATTGTCCAAGGATCACACAGAGGCACAGTTATTGTAAAATGGTTAAACTGAAAAAGAGAATGTCACAAAGACTATGTATGTAACAACAGATCTAATTTATAACAACCAACAGTAAACGTACAGGCCTTTACAAACACTTCACCTGGTAATTTTCTCATTTTAACTGGTGATACTGGTTATAAACTACTACTCACTTTTTATCTAATCCATAACAGATGACCCAACGATTCCAGATATTTTTTTTTAAATGTATGCAGCATAAAACCGAAAAATAAAAATTTGCAGAAACAGGACAGACAAACTGCAATTTAAGAATTGTGGGGGGGGGGGGATTTCCTTGTGTCATTTAACTAGTACTGGCATGTAGGTGTATTTTTCGCAATGAAGCAACATCATAGTCGCAGTGTGAATTTTCTCAGCAACGTGCCACAGACTCACATGGCAATTTATTAAATAAAAATACTATGTACAATTTTTTGTGCCTAGTTGCGAGCCGAATCGCTTTCCTCACCTGGTTCAACATAAGTACCTTTCAATTTCATCCAAACCAACCATCTAACCCCTTAAAACCACAGAATATTCCAGTAAGTCAGCCCTAACTTTGCACTGTGGTGATACATCACTGTATGACTTGAACCAACAACTTTCAGGAACCTGAAATCTACAGCTCTGCTTTTTTATAAATGTTAGCTAGCTGTGAACAACAGACTCGCACAAAGCAAACAAACCCAGTGTAGCTGAAAATTAGATACTATAAAATAATCATTACACGCACCACAAACCTGCCGTGTACAAAAGTGACGCACTACTTTGTCAGTCATAGTGTAAACTCCTTATGGGAACCTTTAAAACACCTCACACCAGTTCCCCTTTTATAAAAGAGGATATGGAAGCCTGTAGACTGGCGCGGTCACATTACGACGAGTCTGGTATTACATGGATCCTCAGGATAGATCACAAATTGAGAAATAGTAAGGTAACAAAGAAAAAACTGTACTCAGGAAAGTTCCACTGATTGAATTCGAGTCGTTACCCTTTTTTAGAAACTAAGGCCTCCTATGTATTTTTGCAGCAAAGACAAACAAATCCAGTTAATCCTAATCTAGTTATTACCCTTTTCACTTAAACACATCATGAACAAAACTATACAGTGTATCTGTACAAGGTGTGTATGTCCGGTGACTTTACATTGTTTAACAGGAATACTCAAGATACCTTAAATGTTTGTGTAACGGAAGACTACCTTCCATACCATATATGTGCTCTAATGCAACAGAGGATTATTGAGCTCAATCAACCGACGGCTCTGTGATCATTTCTCATTTGTACACAGTATGCTGGCATTTTTACAGGTAGGCAGCACCAGACACTGTCCAAATTTGATATGTTAATTCACATGTGGGGAAAAAAGAAAATCTGATTTAACAATAAGCAAGCTAGCTGAATAAACCAGTCCAAACAGCTCGATTTTGAGTGCAATATTAAAGATATACAGTACCTTGTTGATATTCTTAGGTCTACTAAAGAAAAGGTTAATTTACTATTGCCCATGGGTTTAAATCGACAATCCATAGCAGTTTGTGTAATTAGTTCTTGTTTTACAACTTTCAAACTAAATCAGACATGGGTAAGTCATAAGTCTCTGCATATGGCACTTGTTGCATTATCAAGAGTTACTGGTCAATCAGATCGGTGTGGCGAGTTGGGTTATAGTGTTAGATTAGTGTAAAACAGTAAATTTCATTAGAGACTTGTAACTGAATGGGACTATGGGAAGAAAAACTCTGTGCTGTCTGCCATTTGGCTATGGTGGAACTACAGGTGATGGGACACCGTGCTGTTCCAGGTATTCCCATGTTCAGTCTGAAAGCTGTAAGTAACAAACATTTTCTACCATTTGATTGTTTTCTTTTCATTTACACTGCTCAACCCAATAAATGTCAACTCCCTGGACTTCACCAGCCAGTTCCTGAAAGAGAAACAGACTTTTACAGGGACTTTCAGGTTATGTCCATTTCTACATTACATTGAGTCAGAGCCTCTGGCTGCTGGTTCCCAGAATATGACCTTGTCTGCCTAAATATGGTATTTAGTTTTGAATTTCCTTTGTTAACTATGACACACTTTTCCCAAGATATAAGCCTTCTGAGAATAAGGGACTGAGTCAAAATATGTCAATATGACCTCTTCTAATGATGTAGCTGGAAGATCTCCCGTGTTGGGACACCAAACTGCTCATGGGTGGGGAAAAAAAAAAAAAAACACTAACAAGAAAAAACACAATTTTGTTAGTATGCAGCACTCCCAATCAGACCATCTGCTGCCCATAATTCTGGCCAAAGATTGGTTGACTGTCAATATTAATGCCAGCATTGCATGTAACCACAGTACAGCAAGACAGCCACAGTCCCCAGGCAGCATATGGTAAGGAAATAAACTGCCCACTCATTAAACAGACGCTTTTATTCAAAGCAGCCTGCATGCTACTTTACATCATATGGAGGTTTCTGACATGTTATAAACCCTTCAACAAGTGCTCACAAAATTCTAAACATCGCCCTTCAAGCAAAAAAATTCCCTGACAAAAAAAAATGAACCCAGATCCAGCCATGAGCAAATTATAAGTTCTATAAATAAAACAGAATGTTACTTCTGTAGATGAAAGGATTCAAAACACCTACTGTTTTCCACCCCCATTATTAGATCTGCAGTCGTAGCTCCCAGGAGCATCAAATCATTCTTCTAGGTAGCCAAGAAAACAAAGCTTAGAGACTGGACATGAGACAATTTGAAACATTAGGATCCAACATGAGTCAACAAAGAAAAATACCTGAATTTTTACCTGCATTTTCAATACGCAGATGGCTAGAACTGTTTATCTGAATGTAGGCCCTGGAGCCACTGCTCAAAGTGAGATTAATATTAGAGAAATGAAAAAAGAGGGGACAGAGCAATGCTGCCATGTCATCAATTTATGAATGTGCCAGAAACTACCTGTACATCTGATACAACAGAAAATTGCCATGTGCCTTACTATGCTAAGCCAAGTTCTAGTCCTCATTACCACACAACGGGCATCTAGTGAAGAGGCCCATAGAAGCAAATTGCCCCTTGTTCCCTTCAGTGAAAGACCGATATTCTCACCTTGATTTCTCATACTGACTGGTTGCCTACAGTACTGCAGGTAGAATGAAGAGAAAACCAGTCTCCACCAAGTGTTATGATGCCCACAGAGCAAAAGAAAACAAGGGGTTCAGAGCATATTGATGCCAGATTTGTGCGTTCACCCTTTGTAAGCTGGAATGCTAGTTGTCTGCCAAGAGAGAGACCCAGAACTGGGTAAACTGACACAGATGCCCACCTGTAGCATGCTGACAATCTCCACTTTGTTGAAGAAGATGAAGGAGGTGAGTGTGGAGAGGAAGTTCTCCTCAAAGACGGAAGGCGTGGGCAGAATGATGTCTTGGATGTACTGGACGCGGTAGGTCTGGTGAATCTTCTGCCGTAGCTCTGAGTCCGTGATGGGGATCACCTCTTTGAACTTGGCTGTCTTGGTGAGAAACTCTCGGTGCCGCTTGGGCTGCACCAGTGCAGGGTCATACTCGAGACAGCCAACCACGTCCATGATGCAATCATCAGAGAACATGACCTCAAAGAGAGCTGCCTTGTTGAGAAAGAGCACACCACGCACAATCTCATACAGGTGATGGAGACCCTCGCGGTTATCCAGGTCCTCGCACACCTGGAAAAGCTGTAGGAGCTTCTTGATGTACCCCTCACTCATGAGTGCTAAGGCCAACTTCTCACGGCGGATAGGTGAGGACAGCACTGAAGTGACGAGGTCAGCGATTTCCTCCAACTTAGCCAGCTCACAGGGTGGTAGGTCCACAAGGTGACTGGTTTCAGGCATCTCCTCAAAGCGCTCCTCCTCTGACTCATCAACTGGGTCCTGGGTAATCTCCAATGCAGGGTCCTTGCCTTGCACCTGGGACCAAAAACAGATAACAAAAAATACATAAGGTTTGTCAAACCTCCTTTAAAAAGAAAGGAACTTCAACACAGTCATCACTGCTCTGGTTCTACATTAATTCCTAGAAGCAGCATTTTTATAAATTTTTCTACTGTGATCTTATTTCCTAAGCTAGCAACACATTGGACGCTGATCATACTTAACAACCAAAGCTATAAAGTTATATAAAATGAATGTACAATATTCACAGTAGCAACAAGACAACATAAACAGGATTCTTCAGGACAAATATGCATGGATTGGCACTTCGTACAAGTTTCATACATGGTGAGTGAAGCTAGAGGATGTGAAACTTCCTGGGTTTTTACCACATAAAAACACAAAAACAGCCTTTGCGGTCCTTGCATCTTATCCTCAAGTCATTTTCAATAGCTGTAAAATTAAAGGGACTCTTTCAATGAAAAATATTACCTTAAAGTGAGTGGCTTGAACACTCCACATTTCAATTAACACCATAATATTGCCCACCAAAGAAAAAAAAAATCAATTCCAACATTGCCAACCTCAGAGACCCTTTATTTCTCCTGTAACTAACTCTGTTCAGAAGCCACAGAGATCCAAAGATAACTAGTGCAGTATTGCAGTTCATTCATCAATCAACTGAAAAAAAGTAACATAAGAATTTATAAGACTACATTTTACTCATGAATGTGACACTAAATTCTGTAAACCTAAGGCTGGGCTGATTTCATACAAGAGTACTAAATACAACTTTGAGCCATCATTTCTTAAACTGTATACTCTGCAGTGGAATGACCTTAAGAAGTTGACAAAAATTCTTTGTCCTCATAAAATGTCAAAAAAATCCACTGCTTCTGTACTGTGCTACAACCAGTCTTTAGATATCATTTTTTCCAACACCCAAATTAAATAAGTTTTCCTCAATGATACTGAAGCTGCAGTTCTGAATGTATCATAATGCATTACAATATATGAAAGAAATGATATATTATAATTCTATTTTCTTCTACAATAGTTAGCCAAATACTGCACATGAAGTTAAAATATAAAATCAAATTGCAAAAATTGAAAGATAAAGGAATTCGCAGGGTACTTGTCACATGACCACAAAGTATGTGAAAAAATAAACAAAAAAGAACAAAGAAAAGTCACAAATGGTTTGGCCAAAGATGACTAAGGTTACACCCCCCCCCCCCACACAGACATACACACAACAAATGTTGGAATGCCTTGGAATTTGAATCTTGGGAACATGAGCCAAGATGCCATACCAACAGCAAACAATGTTTCTTGTTAGAATGTTTCTATAGCAGCAAGGCTTTCACACAGCACATGGAGGGACTAAAACGACTTCTTAGGAGCACAGCCTTTTGCACTGATTCTAACTGGCACTTGGCAGGCGGTAACTTTTACACGGCGAAAACGTTCTGCATCGCACACTCCTATCAGTTGTAAAAACCAATATCTGTCTATTGATTCTAGCCCCCGTTATCACCTTTTACTCCCATAATAACTCAACTTTATCAATATACAAGGGATAAGGAATCCTTTAACTTCTGAAATACTTAAATGTTTAAATCATAACTACATTATATATTTATGTAACTTCAGTCTACTTTTCTGCACTTACTAAATTAAAACTTATATCCCAACTTTTGTACAGAAGCTTTTGTTTACTCATCATTTTACATCGGCCAAGTACATAAAGGTAGCTGTACCCTAAATAATCAAACTCCGTGTAATTCAGCAGTCAGTCCAACTAAAAACACGGTGTTCAAATCCAGTGTAGTGTCAAAGAGAACCATTATACCTGGCAGATCTTCTCCCAGATTTCATCACAGCCAGCTTTCTCCTGGAAGCTCAGCGCCAGGTCATAGTTCTCCGCTTCAGACCACACGATCAGGGTGTCCTACAAAAAGAATGGCCACAGTTGAGATCCTGTTTGCAAAAAGAAATATTGCAATATTAAACTCCACTTGCTTCATTCAACTTATTAAAATGCCATTGTGACATGGCACCTTTTCCATAACTTAATGAATAATTATCGCTTCCACAATTATCCACTGTGTATGAAAAATGTGGGACATTTCAAAAACGCATGTCTATGAAAATGTCCGGCTCATAGTTATGCAAACTGACGCAACCTGGGGAGCTGGTTCCTGAAAAGAAACAAGGAGACAAATATAAGGTGAAAAGAGGTTTTTCAGACATTCACCGCGGAACACTTACTTGCTGTTTCTGATAAGCTGTGTTGGGGCTAATCTTGGACTCCAGCAAAAGTGAACCTGCAAAATAATTTTTTTTCATTAAAAACTCCATTTTTACACAGCCAAACCCACCAGGGTCTCACTGCAAATGGACACAACTAGTGAAGAAGCTGGAAGGAAAATTTTACTTTTAAACATTTCACTGATGCAAGTTTACCTCATGCAACAGGAAAACAATAGAACAGCAGCAGAAATTACGCACTTTGCATGTGTATTGTACAAATATGTCACTTTTCCTTGTTTACAGGGAACATAGTCACAAACTACTCCTGTACATATGTATTTTGTTGCTTTTGTCATAATTCAGAGTTCTGTCTCAGAACCGAAAAAAGCCATGTCTAAAGAAAGTTTAAAGAGGAAGACAAACTAATTTGCAACAAATAACTAACTTAAGTTACTGAACAGGTGAAAAAGAGTAGACCTCGCACTGCTTCTGCTACAAAAGTGGACCTACGATATTATTTTCGCTTTTATGTGCTTAATAAATCGTTCTTTGTCTTCGCGTCCCACGAATAGAACCGTAAAGCGCGCGAGCCCGTCTCCAACTCGCGCCGAATCTCCGTCGGCTGCGTGGCCTGGAGGGCAGCCGAACCCGGACCGTCACCCTCCCGGACCGGAGACCGAGGACCGGACAACGGGGAAGTGAAGAAGAAGCGATGCGGAGCTGCCCGTACCGTCGGACTCGGCTCGGACCAGCAGGGAGATCCCCTTCAGGCGCTCCACGAAGGTGGAGGAGACGTGGCCGGTGCCTCGGTCGTCCCACTGGCGCTCTTCGTTGAGCGTGTACACCTTCACGCGCCGCCGCGTGTCCGACATGGCTTCCGTCCCGCTCTCGCGTCGCTTCCGTCCCGTTGCGCCGGCCGCGTCCCTCGGTGAACTCGATTTTCTTAACCCCGAGCTCCCAACTTTGTTTCCACCCGCATGTTCCAGACGCGCTACGAAGCCCGTTGCTCTAAAACACCGAAAGTCGGCTTAGTTTGCTTCATAGAACATGATAAGGTTTTAAAGAAAACGTAAACCTTCAAAGTGGTATTCCCGGTCGAGGATATTAAACTTCACATTAACAGACACAAAACAATATGTGCCTCGACCGCTTCTTTCTACAAACCACTATCCGCCATCTTGTAATTCGATCTCGAGTCTTTTCTTTTCCTACGTCAATCAGTGCAGAGCGCGCCGCGGGGTTTCCTTCCAGGGGCTACGGGTGCCGGAAGGAGCCGTGCTTGACGTATAACCTGAACGTGGAGACTAAATTCAAAACGCGGAAGTAGCGTTAACCAAAAAAAAAGAGCGCTCTACGGTACTGTACTGCACCTTGTGTCTCGTCTGAGTTTGTAGGCAAATGTAAAATTATAGGTTTTCGATTGTCATAATGTATAACATTTCGTTGTAAATAAAATTCCCCGACAAAGTAATGAGAATTTAAAATAGATGTTATTTTTCCTTCTAATTTTTCCACAGAGTATTTACAAACGTATAAATTATTATTTTTTAAAAAAACTTTATTATACAGAGGCATCAAAGTATAACCCAGCAAATAATTTTTCCTCCTCACAGAGAAATGCTTATTTTGTTAAAATGGACCACTTAGTCCATTTGTACAGATTAAGAAATGTTTATTGTCAAGCACATTTAAATATTTATGTGTACGTTTCAGCAGTTTCTTAGTCACATTAAATGAGATATAAGCAAATACAATTATGTCCATACAAAATAAACCAAAGACTGATATTCACAAATAGTGTGTGGAGATCACACAGGGTCACGGCATGTCTGCGGCTTGGCTGCTGTTCGTCCCCATGGAGATGCTTTGCTTCTCACTCAATGTCTTCACAACTGTGGCTGCGGGAGACTGAAGCACTTTCCGCGAGAGTCGCATCCGTCCATCTGTTGGGTCACGTCCAAAGTATTTAACCTAAAAAAGAAAATTCCAAGCTCTGTTAAAATCTGATTAAAAAGTAATATGGACCTATTTGTTCACATCCACAGATTTAGTACATTAAATATTTGAAAGAAAATTTAAACTTAATTTACCAAACTCAAAACCAAACTTTTTTTTTTTAATTACTCTTGTTCATGTTTTTAATCTGTCAAGGTTTAAGTGTTTTCATTGTCCTAAAATTTCACATATTAACATTTAATTTTTTTTAGTTAAGGCCCATTAAAATTTGACTCCATACAAATGGACCAACTGTGGAAACTTATACCTGAATCTGCTGTCCAACCTCCAGTCCAAGGGCACTGGGATGCTTTATCTGCAGGAAAACAAGACAATGTAGTATTTATGGCCTCAGTCTACAGTCAAATTACAAAATTAATCTGTAGCTGCCTGTTAAACATATCCATACCCTTTTATGGTCCAGCTGGGAATTATGGAGCAAAACAGCTGTCATATTTGGGTACAGTTTGACCATGACTCCAACATCTCTGTGGAAGGAGAGTGGAGAGTCTGAACATCATGTCTTTGCTTTTTAGGACCAAAACAGTGTCAGGTTCAAAACTCACAAAACACAAAAAGCCTACAGACAGATTGACAATAGTTAGTTCTTAAGGACAAAACTTAAAAAGATTTCACTGAGCAGTGCCAAGAGTGTCTTAGTAAAGTTAAGTCCTTTCTGGGTCTGTGTGTGTGTTTGTGCGTATATGTGTGTGTGTGTGTGTGTGTGTGTGTGTGTGTGTGTGTGTGTGTATATATATATATATATATATATATATATATAAAAATAATCAAACAAACAGATCAGCCAAGGATTTCCTTCATGTAAATACTACACACCTTATTTCAGTGATAGTTGCTGTGTAGACTGCCCCAAACTCCAGCTGGTGCTCTTGCTAGGAAGAAAGACACTGTTACTGGGTGCACAAAAATGTAAACTATACAAAGAAAATAAAGGTGTTGGTACCATCACACTTAAAACAAGATTTAAATAATGGATCTGCTCTCCAAGTCGTGACTTTACTTACATCATCTTTGCATACTTCTGTTATGAACTCCTGGGCCTCGCTCATGGCACCAGGGGTTGGCGCAAACACAGAAAAGGTCTCCTCATCCACCTGGCTTATTGTTACACCTGTTAGGGGACAGTACCATTGCTCAGGTAGAACCTGTAATGACAAAAGCTGAGAAATGCAGCAAGGATGCTCAAAGTTGTAAATACTATGATCATCTGCTAATTACTACGGGTTGGAAGCCAAAAACTTCTTTTGCAAAAAAAAAAAAATACTAACCTTGTAAACATAAAGTTTGAGTTCAAGAGGAAGCAGCCAGGCAGGGAATAATTTCTGATTAAATGGTTATTCAAGACTCAGACCCACCTGTCTCCACTTGCAGCTTCCGCAAATTATAACCCCCTGGACCAATAAACCGTGCTCTTCTGGAAATAGGTACACGAACTGTCTCTGAAGTCATTTAGAGAAAAGGTCAAAGTCATAAAGAGAAACAGGTATTTGCAAAATGACCAAAATTCAGCTAATCATAACAAAACAAATTTATTATGATCGCACCAACAACTGGACCGTTCTCTTTTCTTTTGGCTCTGGGTTTCGCAATGGTCTTATTCATGATGCCCAATATTTCTTTCTTAGCCACTAAAAGAAAAAAATAAATTTCGAAAATTTGAACATTGTTTATTTCAAAATACAGAAATGTATTAAGTTATTCTTAAATGTAAAAATGTGCAAGTGTACCTGTGGCTTGCTGAATAGCTTCCATTACAATTTTCAGAGGCAATCCAGGAATCTTTACATCAGCCTAGGAAATAGTATATGGTTATGTATAAGTATGTTAAACACACTAAAAACAACAATCATTCGAATAATAAGAATTGAGAAAATGAGTGACAAACACACCTGTAAAGCTGTAATGCCTTTACTGGTGCCAGCCATTTTGAAATCCATGTCTCCATTGTAATCTTCAATTCCCTGTGAGCATAGAAAGAAAAACAAAGAAGGGTTACAAAGTCTTTGTAAGAAAGCAGAATTCATTCCGTACAGAGACCAATGTAAATGACGGACACATACCAAGATATCTGTTAGAAGTCTGTAGTCCTGAATTTCTGATGGTTTCTCAGGGTTGGGTTTGGAGATGAGACCGATGGCAACACCCGCAACGGGTGCTGAAATTGGCACACCTGAAACCCAAAGCACCTCTGATTTCGCACATGATCAATTTTAATTATTATTCTCAAGCAATAACACCATGGCAATGATAAAAATTGACACCTCCAGCTAAAAGAGAAGTCCTACAAGTTGTGTTTCACAAGTACTACATAATTCCAAACACCCGGCCTGCAACAAATGTTTTGTTCATACCTGCATCCATTAAGGCGAGGCTTCCTCCGCACACCGAAGCCATGGATGAGGACCCTGCAGACATGGTAACACATGATGTGGATCCCACTTGTGAATAAATAACAACCTGTTACTAAATTGCAGATGCAGAAACTAACCATTAGACTCCAGCACTTCTGACGTCACTCTTATAGTGAAGGGGAAGTCTTTGGGGATGACAGGTTTCAAACCCTTCTCTGCCAAGGCCCCTGCAATGAGAAACACATAATAGCAGGTTGAGGAAACAGTAAATGAGCGGGGTGGGGTGGAGGGGTTCATCTGACTCATGTCCCACATTCCCATGGGCAGGGGTGAGCCTGTCTAGCCTGCATAGGCCTCATTCCTGCAAATGACTGCTCACCATGGCCAAGCTCCCTCCTGTTCATCCCACCCAGCTTCCCAATTTCATTGGTTGCATAAGGAGGGAACTGAGAAAAAACAAACAAAAATTATGATTAAATCCGAGTACTCAGATTCTAAAAATCATTATATTAATTGTATCAGTCTTAGACTTTCACTTTGTAAAAACAACTAGCTAAGTAATGCGGTGCTGTCTGGCACAGAAGGTAGAAAGATAAAGAATAATAAGACATTATATATCACTGATCTGTATTTCCATTAAAGTGGTTCCAATTAGTATGTACAAAATAACAAAAAAAAAAACAAAACATTTTGCGATGGGTGTGTGTGATGCCAGTTTGGGTTGTTTCTCCAACACATCCCCTTATCAACCCTCCATGATGTGTATGTTTGTCATCATCAAGACAAATTAGCTGAGAATTACCTTAAGGCACACTTCACTAATGTATGATGGCATAATGCCTTTTGGGTGTGTGTGCATACATATGTGTGTGCGAGAGAGAAGTGGCCAGTTTGTCTTCATCTTAACAAACCAGCTGGGAACTGCATGAAGGCACAAGTCATTATGTGTGTATATGCATGTGTGTTTATGCAAAAAACCTCAGTGAGCATAAGAAATATGTGTGCCAAAGTTCAAATCTGTGGCTTGAAAAACAAAGCTGCACATAAAGAACAAACAGATGGAGACTGAACTTTATATAGAGATTACAAAGCAAAGATAATATTGTAAAATACAATTTTATGGGGAAAAAAATATTACTACATTGATCCTGTAAAAATTACCCAGCTTTATAAATGGGTGAATAACTATACAATACCTTAACATTTTTGGTTGCTTTAGAGAAATACATAAGTTAAATAAATAAATGATAATAATTAAATGGATATAATAAAGTGTAATACTAATATAATTTGCAGCAAAAACACTATTTGCAGTGTCTGTCACAAATATTGGATAGTTGTGGTCACATGTTGCTTCCAGAATCAATCGTGAAAATACTCACCTCGTAGTGTAGCATAAAATTCTTTTCTTTGATTCCACTGTTTAAGGCAAAAAATAATATAACGTCAATATTCAATAATGTACATATGATTAAACATACTAGTCTTTACACATGAAATGTTGATTATTTATAACAATAATACCTTAAAGCAGAAGTGATCAGGTCATTTTTGATACTTGACTCTATAGAGTCAAAAGTCACAGTGCAGAGAACCTAGCAAAAAAAAAAAAAACTTCAGTTAAAGAAACATTTATTTATGACACAACAATGTGTTATTTCAGTTTGTAGTGTACAGTGGAGACCCTACCTGGGTCTGACCCCTCTGAAACAGTGCAGAGCCATGAAGAGGATTGAAAATGTCCACTTCACAGGATATGTCCCTCAAGGATGTGAGATCTCTCCCATCACACCTATGACCATGAAATAACATCAAAAATGTCACATCACCAGAGGAGGACAGCTGACATCAGAATACAAATAAATACTTCTTCCAAAGCAAAACAATTTCAGAACTTAAGTAAACCGTTTACTAACAGCATAAACTCATTCAGAATAAAAACTGTGCAACTGAGAAAGGAAATTCAGCAAACTTGCTGACCTCAATGGTACCTTACCTTTTGTATTCATTAAGCACCAAATTGTGGAAAATCTCCTTGGAGACTGTGTTGAAGGCCTCAATTGCATCATAAGGTTCTGCTTTAGGAAATTTTTCTGAAAAAGCACAAGGGGGCTTATAATAGGAGCATGTGGAGGATGAGAGTAAGGAGAACCTTGCATACAGCCTATTCTAAAAACACCTGCAGTACCTCTTAACTGTTCTTCTGTTTCAAGACGTACTTTGTTGATGGCCTCATCTCTGGAAATCTAAATGAGAGGGGAAATCATCTTATTCAGTTTAGAGTTTAGCATTGTTAAAAAGCAGGTAGGTACAAACAAGAGATTCACATTTACCTTGTCATGGGAATAATCTGTGAAAACAGCATAGACCTTTTCTGCAGCCAACCTGAACACATGAACATTTGGTGTTAGGCTGTATGTTATGCTGTTTACTTCCAATTCAATTACTCACAATCACATGGCCTGAATTGAACAGAACTATCTGCATAACACTTACTGGCGTGTGGTCTCCACCATTTCAGGGATGGCTGTGAAGAGTTTTGGGGGTGAACGCTTTTCCACACAGTTCTCATGAGCCAGCTGTTGGATGGCCAGGATGATCTGCTGTGCGTGCTTCACCCCAAGCTTGATGGCATGGCAGAAGTCTTGCTGCAACACATTCTCAGCAGCTGCCTCCATCATTACTGAATGGATGCAGGTGAAACATGAACACAGGTCAAGCACATGGATCACTAGGTCCTACACAAGTGTTCTGTATGTATCACCTGGTTGTTAATGCTCCTGCATTGACAACGCTATAATAACCCTCACACCTTTGTTCTTTTGGTGCGCAGCACAATATAACTGCACAATTTGCTGATTTCAAAAGACCATAGGAACAGGGATCATCACAGTCTCTCTTCATGACAGTGGACTTCATAACGTTTTGACTAAATGCTCCAAAACAGTTGGACATTTGAAACATAGTCTTGTGAACATGGCAGAGTTATGAGTTCAGTAAGCCTCTCATAAGGAGGAAAAGGAGTAGCTCACAGTTTCCACTCAGTGGAATTCAACGTTTGAAATGATCAAACAAATCCAGAATAACAGAGATCCCCTGAAAACAACATTGTCACAGCAAAAGTACAACATAGCCACGTTAACGTTGTCTGAGATTGATGAACTATTAAGGCTGGAGACTGCTGAAACCATGCAGCCGGGAATTTTCTGTCTTTTCCATATATTTTCTATTTTAAAGTCAAATATGTTTTTTTATTAATTAATGATTCTTTCCCCTATACAATGCAAGATACTTTTTAGTTGCAGGAGGCCTTGCAGAAGAGGTCTGCTGTATCCTCTGAAAATGCCAACAAACTTATGTGCTTCAGCAACTGGTTCAATGAAAAGTGGAATTGGTGAGTGGATGACTGAACTGAGACATGCCCCAAACAATATCTGGATGTTTGTCCTACAAGGGAGTGTTTAACAATAAGTTCTCTTTACTTACTGTTCAAGTCTCACATAGATGAGACCTTACAATCAGCTTCCAGCTAGAGATATTATTCAACAGAATTCAGTTTTTACTGTTCCTTCTAATTTGTTACTAATGTTCTCATTACTAGCACAACACTACAACTACAGTATTCGGATAAATCACCAACGGTGACATTTTTTAAAACACAATAATCTGTTTCATACTTATTTAGCGAATAGTTAAAGTTGCTCATTAACACTGGTGCCTTTTAAAAAAGGATACAATAAATGTGCAATGAATAATTAATTACATCCAAATGTGCCACTAATCGCAATTAAAAATTTTAATCAATTGAAAGCACTACTAAAAATACGAAGTTATATATGAGAGACACACACACGCATTAGTGACACCAGGATAAAGTTTGGCGATACATATTTTGTTATTATCTTTCCTTTCCCTTAACTACAACCAGCAAGCACATCACTCTCTGTGGCATCCACCTATTCAACTAATAATATTTACTAAATGCAACCACTTTAAGGATTATATAGTTTGGTGATAAAATAATGTTTTATTACTATTTCCTCTTCCAGTTTCTGAGCTAGGCAATATAGGGAAACTCACCTATTCATCAAAAAACCTTAGAAAGTAGATCGCAGTTAGAGACTCACCTACTTGACTACGAGGAGCACTGGCTACCACCAGATTCAGCGTGCTGGATGCCATCTCCCTGCGAGTTGGGTTCACCACAAACTCCCCGTCCACCATACCCATACGTACTGCACCTAAACATCAGCATTTGTATCTGTGTAACACTGTCAGACATATCTGCGGGAAGGTCAATTGACAGAACAAATGGAAAGGAAAAAAACAAACTGATATGGACAGATCAGTAAATAAGGTGAGCATCCACTGAACTCTACTTATGGTTTACTCACCAACGGGACCATTCCAGGGGATATCAGAGACTGCGAGGGCAGCTGATGCTTTAGGAAAATAGCAAGGGTTTGTGTGTCACTGGTGTTCATGCATGCCTCCATGTTCATCAGAATAGTTTACGTTCTATAAACACAGGATGGTTCTCACCTCCATTTATAGCAAGTATATCTGGGTTATTCACACCATCGACTGCTAACAAATTGCACAGCACCTTATGTAAAATGGTATGAGAGAGAATTATACAAACTCAAAAATTCTCAGGGTCAATCAGAATTACACCAAAATTTGAAAATTACAATCATAACTAATTAAAGTAAGAAATGTTGATTAATGAACTAAAAGAGGCTCCTGAATACTGTAAAGTAGCTCAAGCCTGAGAAAATAAGTTGCACATTTGTTCACTTAAACCCACCTGCGTGTCATAGAAATAGCCAGAGGGGAAGAGAGGTCTGATGGACCGGTCTGGCATGCGAAAGAAATACAGTCAGTCAGATCGCTCATTAATATCCTCATAACTGCGCAGAAGTGACAGGGGACTTGCCTATCAGCCTGCTGGTGAGAATCTCCACATCTGTTGAGTTAATCTCTCTGCGCAGGTAGTTGGTTGGGATTCTTCCTGCAGCTGCAGCTTTCTGTCTATAATCCACCTGTTAATCGAAAGATGAAAAGAACAAGGTTCCACTGAGCCTGTGCTCTGCCGCCATTCCCTCTAATCACAAACCATTTTAAACCAAGTCCAACTGAAAGCTTTGCACCCTTTGTCTACTATAATGTGCTCTATATAGACAACACATTGTTAAATTTTCTAGGCCTCAGATTCCTTCAGTAATCTGAAGGACCTTCCAAAATGTCCATAAATAAATTCAGAGAAATACCATACCTATCTTATTGCACTGAAACGTGATCACCTTCAAATACAATTATGTCAGAGACAGTAATGTTTTTATTAGGTAGACATTGTTATTTTCAAAGCAAGCCTGGGCATCACAGAACACCTGAGGCTGTTCAACCAATCCCTAAGGGGGCAAGAGACCAAAGATTAAAAGCATCTACTTTTGTCAACTCTCCTCCCATCATATACAAGAGCATGAAATAAGAAGTAATAAATGAAGACTTACAACCAGTGGCATGAACTGAGAGGTGGTGGGCTTTGCTTTGCTGACAGCAGTCACCATAACAGAGGTTTGCCCAAGCTGCAATGAGAAAATGCCAGTGTCACACAATTACAACCATCAGTGAGCAGGAGGTTGGGCTTACAACTAGTTCTGTATATGAAAAAGAGGGTGACCTGCTGCATTGCAGAACTGTCACAATGTTACGAGAACATTAGTTACAAATCAAATAGTCACCTGAATACACACATAGGTAAAACCTACACATTTAAAAGCATTACCTGAACAACAGCAGACCCATCAGCAAACCTGGCCAGTTTACCAGTCGAGATTTCAAGTTTTCTTCAAAACAAGGGTGGGGGGGGGGATGAGAAGCAGTTACATTAAAGGAAGAGTTCAAGCTGCTAAACTCCACCCTAAATAATGCAGAAACTGTACTAAACAGAGCCTTTAACCTTTGTTTCTTTTTGAGACTCACATGTCTATTATCATCTCATTGTGTTACTTTACTGTTTAATTTTTTAATTTTCTGTAAATCTTTTTAACTGTAAACCGATTTGGAAACTATTTAAAAAGTTACATAAAGCTTACTGTTATGGCCAATGGCAAAATTAAGACAAAATGAACTAAATCAGTGCCCTTGGAAGACCTTTTAAAAATAGCCTACAAACTGACTTCAAAATTGAAGCAGAGCGCGTGAAAAGCGGAGACGGACCAGGCGACCGTGATCACAGACGACAAACTGTCAGTCCGGGGGCCTCCTGAGCCCTGATGCCGGGTCCGTTTTGCTCACCTTCCTCCCAGCTCCACGCCCACTTGCCTCACTTTCCCGTGTCTGCTCCACGCGCTTTCGTGACATCGCCGCACGTTCGGCCGCGCGACCTCGGACCTAAACCCGAGGAAGTACCGCACACGGAGGGCGACAGGCTCCATGTTGTGTGAACGAAAAATTCTCGCAGTGCCGCATAACTTGTGAGCGGCCATACCTACTCCTCACGTGTCCGGAAGTACCCCCCCCCCCCAGTCGTAGTTTCTCATTGGCTGCTTTCGGCGCACCGCTAAAATAAGACCGATGCAACCTGCTGCTTACCTCCCTTTGTTCCGCTGTAAAGCCTGACGGTGTGGCTCTTGTGATGTTGTGTCTACAGTGGGGTTCCATTGATACGACCGATGTGCAACAGAAAAAGTACTCCTTTAACCGTTCGTAAAATAAGCATATTTTAATATACAGTATTTATACTTAAGAATTAAGTGTATGAGTTTTTGCTATGTTTAAAATGCATGAATTGATGCATGTTGGATCAGTTTGAAAGAATCGTTTTATTTAAAGCTTTAAAACCAAAGAATATTACAGTGTATTATCATATGTATTATATTTAGGTAAGTTATCTTTTAACTCATAAAAATGCTGAAATGCTGCTTTAAAATAGTTTCCATAATTTTTCGTGTGATTTTCCCACATCGACGTTATTTTCCGCTCGATTGCAGAAAATATTCCCCTTTAAGGTGATTTTGGTGTTATTTTTCCCAGTCATTCTGGTATTATTTACCCGACCTGAAGTCGAATTGGCCATCATCTGATTTCTCATTTTCCGGTCGGTCTGACAGATTTTTTAATATTAAAACCTTTTTTTTCTCTCTGTTTACAATGTTCCTGGTTACAATAATGCCGATTTGTCTGTGACCTGATATAACCTTTCTTTCCTACTTCCTGCAGTTGATGCAATTTTACCCATCATTCGATCTCATTCAAATACCAGATGGAATCAACCTGTTTTTAAAATTGCTCTCATTCATCCATAATGTGATGTAATTTTCCAGTCAAAAGGCACTTTTGGTGTTTTTTTTAAATTAAGGGTCGAAAGACAGGAAGCCTTCTGTGTCGACAGACTGATCATCATTTATAAGATGATGATGATGATTTTTTTTTTAAATTATTATCATTATCGTTTATTTATTCATTCATTCATTATCAGTATTTTCCTAGGCAGCGTCATGGTGGTCCTGAATCTATCCAGGGACCAGAGAGTATGAGATTCTGTACATAGGATGCCATTTTATGTCAGCATTATTCGATAATAAAAATAATATGTTATATTTTATGTAGTGAATTTAAAAGCAGCTTCTCAAAGTGCATTACAAAACAGTTTGATGTTTTATTTGCTGTAACACTTTGGACAAAAACACTGTAACTTGTTTTGTTTGTAATTCCAGTCATTTTCACTCCTAAACTAAAATGAGCAAAAAATGAATAATACAGATGTACTTCAATTTACTTGCTAGTTACATTCTGTAAAAAAATCCCACGTCACTATCAATAAATAAAGATACTCCTTAAAACTTTTTTTCATATTTTATCAGCTTGAGCTTTAAAAGGAATACTAATTTATTATTACTTTCAGTTCTTTTCACTTGGTATGGTTCATTCTATAAACATGTGCACAATTTGTTCTCTGTCATCACCAACGCTCACGAGCACCAGACACACTGTAAACATTGTGAAAGCAAGTTGAACTAAGGATGTCACACACACCTGTTCTGTTTAGGTGCTCTTTGCACCATTATCACCTTAGCAGGTAAACACAGGTCACGTTCACTCCACTACAGACAAATATTTTAGAGAACTAAGAAGAAAATAATTTTTTGAAGGAGGAGAATTAATAAATAAATGGGAAAAATACTGTAACTAGACTGTAATTTGAGGAATCAACCAATCAGTTTGTTTGATTTTTATTCTTTTATTGGTTGGCTAATTCTGTTTTTCTTAAGCCTTTCATGCCATTCTCACTCCTCTGTGTACTGGTGGTTTAGCAGTGGATCTGGTGCACAGCTTCAAGTTTTTAGAAGTGAACATCACCAGTGACCTCTCCTGGACCCTCCACACAACCCATCTGGTGAAAAAGACACAACAGCATCTCCACTACTTAAGGAGATTAAGAGAGTTGGACTTCCAACCCCCAAGCTCTCCAGCTTCTACAGATGTGCCACAGAGAGCATCCTGACCTCTTGCATCTCTATCCTCTGTCCACTGTACCATTGCCACTGTTTGCACTCTGATCCATTGTTCTTACCTCTATTTATTTATATATCGTCTCATTTATTATTTATCTATATCACGTATTCACCTATTTAGCTACTCATCTACAATCCCCAGTCTAGTGTATTGTGCGCAATGGTCCTGGAGAAATGACATTTCATTGTCTCTGGTACATCTGTACAAGGCAGAACGACAATACAGTAACCTTGGAACCTTGGTCCCCCCTCCCACTTTTAAGAAATGTGAACACAGGGGGGCGCTGTAATGTGCAATTTCTTCAAGTACTATAATTACAAACAGGACAAGCTGATAGCTGTGACCCTTGCCCTTTACGGTATTGTATAGCTACATGTTTGTTCTGATTATCATTAGACAACTGCTTAGATAGGTATTGAGGTAATGTTTCAAAAAGGCACCCATCTGTAAGATGAGAAAGCCTCCTGATGGAATTTGAGCAGCTTTCATGATTTCAAGAGCATGTCTTCCAAGATCTGTCCCTGGGAGCATCACTCAGGCCCCCTTCTGACAGCCTGCTGCATTATTTATGTAGTTTTGTGGCAAATTTTCAGTATCCCGTGCCTGCACTGCATGAGTACCTCAGTGTGGCAAAGAAAGGATTGGCCGGTCCCACTCCAAATCAGTGGAAAGGAAGCTAAATTTGTGCCTTTTAAATATTTATCAAGGACAAAAATCCATGGCATGTAGTAATTTGATTTTTTTTTCATTGTCGTGAATGAACAAGTGACCAAAAATCTTCCATCAGCCACTTTTCTCCGTTATTGATAGTTCTCTATCATATGTACCCTTTCAGTAGTAGAGTCAGTCGTAGAATCATATTAATTCTCTGTTTATTTGGGTTTTTAGTGTGCTGAGTGGTAAGATTATTCCAAGGAGTCCTCACTAAAAACCTTGAACAGTTCAACGGAAAGATATTTGCCAGCAATGTGGTTTGCTGTATTTTCTCCTCCCCCTCTGTGGACTGGACTTATCTATGAAAGACAGACTGTTTTTTTTTCAGATAGGTTTGAACAAAGGCACCTGGAGATCCCTCTTGAGAAAGTAAAATGTTTATAGCTATAGCAGTAGATTGCAGCAGAACAAAATTATTAATCTGTATTTTGACTTCCCTTCAATTCCAGTGGGGCTCAGAGCAGTCTCCAGAATGTCCGCACGTGGCTCTCAAGTTATTAGCTTTGTGAGAATGCTGCAGGAAGCACTATGGATTTTATGTCAGAATGATCTCCCTGCTGTACTTCAGATGTGCACATCATTGCTAATGACGGCGGATTATTGTGTGCAAAGCCTGCCAGTCTGCTTCAAATGGGGCTTGTGTGTTGCAGGGTGCTGTTGTTATGGCAACAGATTAACGTTGGCACATTTTTCAAGCAAGCCCTATAAGAAGGTTCCTCAGCTTGCCGCGGAATTGTACCAAACACAATACTTTAAAAAGGATATTAGAACAGTTTTTCTTTTTTTTTTTACCTTACAGAGTATGACTCTGTTTTGACAATAGGCTACAGACTTAGAGCTGATCTTTTTGTGTGTGAGTGGCAGTGCTGCAGGAAGATTTCTGTGAAACACACCAGCAAAATAGCCATCATAAAATGAAAAACATACATTTTCTTATAGACTCTCATAGTAGCTAGGAAACCTTCCATATCTATGTTACAGCATTACATTTATGTTTACTTTTACACATTTCACAGACATTTTTCTCTAAAGGAGTGTAGAAGTCAGAGTTTTAAAAAAAAGTGTTAGATCATAACAGATGGCTTAGGTAAAATATGTGATTTTTGAAGCTCAGTCTGTCTATGGTACTATTGCCAAAGCACAAATAGCAAAATCAAATAGCTACTTATACATTCAAACTGCAAAATACATAGATTAAATTATTAAAACTATAGCAGTGTTACTAGAAAACCATGGTAATGCTGATTAACACAACATATAACAATTTCTTTTTCAGCAGCTAGTAGTAAAAAGTAATTTGACAATGCATGGGAATTTAATATAGCAACTGAATAATAGATAGATTAGTCCGTACTTAAATGTAACTTAAAGTTTTCTAATTCAAGTCCCAGGAGAGTCGTATCTATTTCACCACTGAGAAAGGTGCTTGACCTTAGTTGCTCCAGAACAACATCCAGCTGAGGTGTAAAATGCTACATTAAATTGCTGCTTAAACTTTGGAAGAAATATCTGTATGGGTATTTTGCATGACCAGAGCATGGAAATGGAAAGAGGATGTCACACATGTAGTATGATGGTGTGTATTACAGGACAGACGGGGTTTGCCTAGGGACACAGTGGGTGTGAAAATAGTTGCCTGGTAACAAATGGTCTTTGGGGCTTTTGACTGACAGTCAAAATAAGGGATCTTCTCCAAGGCCTGGAATTCCAGTTTTATTAGACCCCCAAAGAGGAGGCCGGCCCAGGCACAGAAATGCGGATGTGTAGAGCTTAAACTTGGCTCCCAGAGCAGCAGTCAAATCTCACCTGGGGGAGCTGTTATTCGAGACCTTGGGCCCCAGCTGAGTGAGAAGTAAGCTGGCTAATCTCTCCCCATCCTGGTTGCCTGTAACCTCTAAATTATTTGAGCCTTATGACTTTGGACTGAGAGCCCTAGCAGATATAGTGTGTGTGATCTACAAATGGAACCATCAAGAAATTTCTCCTGATGATTTTAACTTGGGAGGTCTGTGGTTGTCTACTTCAACAATGAGCATTACTGACTTTTTTGGTGTAGCTGTAATCACTCAGAAGCCATTATAGCAGAGGAAATTTTGTTAACCAGAGTTGGGGGTTCTGATAATTTCAGTTTGATTTCCAATATTGGCTCCACAGGGTAGGGGGCTGGAAGGGTTACAGGACTCACAGTGCAAGTGGGTCAGCGGTTTTTTTATGCGTGCAATAATTAGGGACTTTGCATTTAAGGTCATGTAAGTCTAAATTCTTCTATCACCAAAAAAGTATCTCTAAAGTTTCTTCTTCAAAGAATATCAGCAAGATTAGTATTTCCGCCCTTTGATCAGGAGTCAAATGTAAATGTGGGCAGATATCTTAAATGCAACCATAATCTCTTTTGGGACCCCCACCCCCATCGCCTTGGTTTCTATGGGGAACAAGGGATTCGAGCGTTTGCGACAAACTGTTTACAGCTGTTGAAAATCAAACACATTGCACAGCAGACTTTGAAGAAAACTTGGCTCAAAAGAATGTGACTGGGGTGGGATAAGGAGGTGGGTTTCAAGACAGCGGCTAAGGGTCTAGCAGGGTTTTCAGAAATTCAGCTGAAATGTTAGAAGGACTACTGTGTTAAAATGATCCCTTATGATGATACATACCACAAAAGACATTATTACTACTGAAAAGGTTTGACTGGCTGAGACAAAACGAATACAGCAATGCTTTGGTGAAACCACCTTTTAAAAAGAGCATTTTTCTATTCTTAATAAAATAGGGGAGCCTTGCTTAAAAACCTTCACAATGACAGATCACCATTTAGAAAATCAGGATTAGTATGGATAAAATGTTGGGATAATTTTATTTAATCTGGATTAGACCGATTTATTATAATTTCTGGTAATAATTATAATAATTCCACGTAGACCAAAGTGTTTTTCCGTAGTTCCTATGATGTGTCCTGTATTTTTGGATTTTGATGGTTCCAAAAGAAAGAAAGGAAAATAAAGAAGAAATGCAGTCAATACCTTCTTGGCTAAAAGCTGAATGAATCTGTAAAACATGCGTACACCTTGGGCAATGTCTCGTGTTCACTCGACAAACTCGGTGACAGCAGAATATTTAGAAGTATCGGGAGAGACGTGCTGGTGGTTTAACAGTGTGATAGATGAGTTGCCTGTTATTATGAAGTATATAGAAGTGTTTTCTGATTTAACTGTCACTTCAACTGTCTCCCTGGCCTTTGTTGTTGTGCTCTGAATAGTTGTTTGGAAACAGATTTATTTCTTAGTTAGTTAGTTTGCTTAGTAATCAGTCTGATTGAATTATGTTGAACTCTGTGGATGAAGCTGTCAAGTCTGGATTTAATCAAAACTCTGAGTAAATAAAAAACACTGGAATGCTAATAGCCTCTGTGTTGCCCTCAAAGACACATTCAATTCAAACTCAGTCTCTTCTGCTTCCATGTAAGCAGTGATTTGATAAGGCATGTAGCATATTTCCATAAACATAACTTGGATTTAGTAGATTAACAATTTGGTAGATTAATTTTGGTGGTTTGATGAAAAGATGTGAAGAACACAAATAAAGCAGAGTTCAAGTAAAAACACATCTATTGCCAGTTCACACTTTTTTTTACTCTCCTTGACAAGGTCTTTATTACTATCTGCTGTAACATGTATAGCAATATTATAAAAGTATAGGCTTACATTAGATTGTAGAGATTTGTAAAAAAAAATTTAAAAAACCAGTCTGGGTTTTTGGAAATAATCATAAAGAAATCAAACAAATTAACAAATACTCCTGAAAATATCACAGCTTTTTGAGTGTTAAATGTTTAACATAAATTCGTCATGAATCACGAGGACATAAAAAGGCATATTATCACAGCGCCATATATTCTAAATAGTATATTGTGCATATAGTCAAAACTGTAAAATTTCGAGTACGTGATTTACATGAAGATTGCAGGCACCTGGGAAATATTCCTTGCGCAGGGTTAAGAGAAATGAATTTGATAGATTCGGATGGTTTTCTTAACCATGTTTCCGCTAAATGGGTCTGAGCTGAATCGCTGGCATGCAGTTGCTTAAGTTACCAGCAAGAGTCACTGCAGCGACCCGCAGGTAACCCAGTAACTGCTCCCCATAATAAAAAGAATTGAAACCAATACCTATATCTGCAAAATTGTTACCAAATAATAAAGAAACAATGGAATGATTTAAAATGAAATAAAATATAAACTATTTTATGTCTTATATGAATAACTCAGTCTGTGGTATTCGCAGCAAAACATCAGATTGAGAGATTACACGGTCATAATAGTCACGTTTGCGGTTCATTATTTATATAATTTTTTTGTACTGTGCTTCTGTGCCTATATTTAGGAATAAATATCGATATATTAAAAAATAAACACAAATTTGGAAAATCTGTCCCGAGGGCAGCATCAGCTGGCTCTACTTTTCTCTCTTCCCTGGGAAGCGCCTGGCGGAGGTATACACGCTTCCTAACGGCTAACTCAGTGGGGCGCAGTGATTACACGCGGCCCGAAGGGCGGGGAGCAGAGGCGGTGCTTTAGCCGAGTCTCGCGCGCTGCCGTTACTCGCCGGCACAGCGGAGAGCGCGCGAGGATGCGGACTGAGCGCAACGCGGCACAGTAGTCGTCGAGGAGCCAAGTTTAACGTAGAATCGCTCTCCACACTTCACAGGATTATTTTTATTTTTACATTTTAAAGCGAGTTTCTTTCGGGATAACGTTTTTTGATACCTCTATCTTATCGTATTGTTTTTTTCTCCATTGAAATAGATATTTTCTTTTGTACGTAAAAGATAATTCCAGTCTGGAAAAGGTCATATTTTAACGGACTACGAGGGCAGTCCCGTGGCCGTGTCAGTTTTCAGCAAGGTTTTCTTTGGAAGATTTTTAAGACATTTAAAAATATATAGGGATAGATATGTGTTTATAGCTATAAAATTACCAGAATCTTATTTTTTCGATGCGGTACTATGGAGGTGTGAAAATGTGCGTGTTTTTGAACAAAGCCGCCTCAGGCGGCTCCTCTCGGCTCTGACTCCGCACCATGGTGGTTCTCCTCTTGTGTTCTGTCCTCTCCTTTCCTGTCCTCGGGGTTGTGGTCCCCAAAGCGCCGTCCCCCAGCTCGGCCCAAGCTGGATCAGCTCATCACTCCGATGATTTAATCATCCTTGGGAGCAGCTCTTAAAAGCGGACATTCAGCCGGGCTCCTGCGGTTCCTCGCTCGTCGTTCCACTCGTCCACTCGGAGACTCAGGATGGAAAACGAGGTGTTCACTCCTCTGCTGGAGCAGTTCATGCTCAACCCGCTGGTGACCTGGGTAAGAGATGGCTCGTTTTTGTCTTATTTCATTAGGTTAGATTGGACACATTCACTGCAGGCACCGCGAAAGGCTGCTCTTTACAGCTCTCTTGCTCCGCCATCCTCCCCCTCCTCAGGTGAAGACTTTCGGGCAGCTGTCTGGCAAAGATGGCACCAAACTTTCGGAATACATTGAACTGGTGGACGGAGTATATCTGAACGACATCATGGTTCAAATGTAAGTATTAATGTTTTTGAAATGCGGTATGTCTTCGTTTGCCAACATACGTACACATGCCCTAGACAATCGTCCTCTTTGCTGTATAGCTTAGAGCATCACTACAGCTCTTTTGTGAATGTTGGTTTGCACGAATAGGAATAAGATATTTGTGGGCCAGGAATTTCAAAGGGTGGAGCTGGTGCTTCAATCTCTATATCCACATGTGCATTGTGTATATCGTTTTATTTTACAGCTTAGTTGTGCTCATGTTCTATCATGAGCCTGGTGATGTGTATCACTGGATGCCTGGTTGCAGGGCAACTCGCCTCCTCCCATCCTGCATGTCTGCAGCCAGTTCCGCAGTGTTCTGCACAAACCAAGCCTCCCCACGGTCTGCACAATGTTTCCCTGACCCCCCCCCCCCCCCCCCCCCCNCCATTGTTGCCATGGCAATTACGTCGCTTTCCAAATGTTTCCCCCCCCCCCCCCCCCCCCCCAATACACATGAGCTGTCTTTTCTGCCTGTTTTCATTACTCAAGGACACATTGCTATGTATTACAAGACTCGTTGGCAGCCTGTTTATGTTTCAAGCATTTTTGGTGTCCATAGAAGGGTGTGGTATTGGTGGGGATTGTTAGGAATTATTTTTTTTTTTTTGCCCACCACTCTGTTTTAGCACAGTTTAAGCCCAGAATTTATGAATATTGATTAGGGTTTAATTATTTGGGTCACGGATATGCCTCCGTGACGTTTTGTTGTCTGTGAAAGGAAATCTGAGGTGCATTAGGAGCAAATATGTGTGTGTTTTGGAGTGCATAATAATGCGCAGTGATGCAAAGGTCAGCAGACTTGAATAGTGAAATGGGGGTTCTTTCAGTTGTTTGCTGCTGGAGGCAACACTGGGCGTTATTGTTTGTTGTGTGCCAGGGTTTTGAAAGTAACTGAGCAGAGGTTTCAGCCTGAGTATTTGCTCCCCTTAATCACACATGATGTCTTGGCTTTTTCGGGAAGATTTTCAGAAGCTTCATTTGTACCTGTAGAAGCTTTATTGAGACATATCATTTTCATTTCTAACATTGCAAGCCTCGGCCTCCATTGTCTTGTTGCCAGATTTACATCCGAAATTCTTGAATCGTGTCTTCGTTGTCATGCCTTTTTTTCCTCTTCAAAATGAACTCCAACTAATTGTTTAAGACTGAAGTTAATGCCATGTTGCCAAAATGCAGCTGTTATCTCACTCTCCTGTGACATGGTCTAGCTATTGTTTTGCCCTCTTGGTAAGAATTGCATTGTGTTGGCCATCGTTGAAGTGGCATATTTAAAGCTCTTAAACGAATACTTGTTTGGATGGTATAAAGACTAGTTTGTACAGCATTTTTTGCCAAGATTTTTGTTTTTAAATCTGAAAACTAACTATAAATGGATTTGTCTGTATCTGTGTGTAGTCAAGATCATTTGTGCTACTAAAGATGTAGTATTTGCAATTTATCTACTTTAGTGTTAACTCCATTGTTTTATCAACAGTCCTAAGCAATAAAATTTACACATTTGGGGGTTTGCAAAGGGCCCCTTATTGCATATTATTGATTAAGAGTGAAGATTCTTTCTTTTTTCTGACCAGTAACTTTGTAGTTCAGTCATTGGTTTTAGCTTTCAGTCACTGCTTTGGCTCAGCTCTGGTTTTCTTGTACCACCTTCATCAAACATTGTTCTCACATGGGTGATGGATATGTTGCTTTCATGGTGTTGATTGAATGTTTTCAGTGGCTTTCTAGGTTGTCTGTCCCACCTACGTTTTCCTGGTTGGCCAAGAGCAGCCACCCCAAAACCTTATTGGCAAACTCTGAGTTTCCAGTGTAATGCATGGCTTTGTCCCATAAAATGTTACAAGACTTGTGTTCCAATGTAAGTTTCCAGCCTTGTTTTTACAATGGGACCTTGAATTTTTATATCTCTGTTTCTGTATCATCAACAGTCAAGATACCCTTGATGATGTTTTGAAGTGGTGTTTGTAGGTGGGAACAAAGTGTAGTTGAATGGTGCATCACTACCAAACAGAAAGTGCTTGAAATAGTATAGCAAGGGAATGTGCATGAAACACACTGTATCAATACACTCTGTAATGAATCACCTTTATCATCCGGCAATTAGAAAAGCAGGTTACTCATGCCCAATGAAGCACCGCTGTCATTGTTCCTCAGGTTATTCACTGCTGACATGGAACTGTTGGGGGAAGTAATGTCATATGCCAGATACCAATGACTGTTCTATAGTGACAGTGAACAAATATAACAATATCAGCACTGCTGAGGGTTGATGGGACAGTGGAACTATCTATCTGTCTGAGGTGGTCAGTTTATGATAAACAGATGAAGAGAGTTTAAATTGACGATCTGCAATTTCCATACAGAGCAGTTTACTGTGAAGGGTATTCATAAGGTGCAGTTAAGTCCAATTAAGTAATTTTGTAACCTTTTGTGTGGGTTTTTTAAATATTGATTCCTCCTGTGGTGTAAAAAGAGCAGACATGTGGCACATAATGTGGACTTGTATTTTGTACCAAAAAGCATTTATTACATGAACCAATTCTTAATTTGGTGCTATTTTTCTGGTAAAGTGCATTGCAGATGCTGACAGTGCACCCTGTGATAAAACAAATTTAATTATAACGCTATTGGTGATAAGAAAGAAAGTAGGACAATGGGAGCCAGTCATCAACATCATCTTCTAATAGCGAAAATTTTGTAGGATTTAGTGAAGATGATGTATGTTTGGGTAAAAGTTTGTATTAGTATTCTTAGCGTTGTAGGGGTGGCGGGTGAAGCCGTGGTTATCCCGTAATAAACTGCTGCTGCCTGTTTGCAAATAGTTGTGTTTAACCATTGTGGGTAGTTGCAGGGGGATCATTGAACCTGTACATATTTACTGTTTTCCAAACCTTTTGGGTGGTCATGTTGTTGTACTTGTGTATTTTTAGTGTCTGATCTTAGGAGCTCTTTTTGTAATGTTGCTGATGGCACAGACGAAGTGGATAAGCCTATAAATATTTTATTAGTATATATTTATCCTATGCATGTTTTCTTTGAAATAATTGATGTTATTTCCTGCACTACTAATATACTTTTTATCCAGTAACTGGAACATGCTGAAAAATATTGTTTTTGACTAACCTTGCAATGAGGTGGCCCAGCATTTTATACAATAGAATTTTTTTAACCCACTTATGTTATGGTGAGGTTTACTCTATTTTTATATATTTGCAATACCGGTGTTACAAAATGACAGTTGAAAGTGGGGGGGTAAGCCATCCATATACCAAGCTGTGTGAGCATGGATTAGTTAAACTCTTCTGGATTATCAAAGGATTTATAAGTTAAAGATATACAGATGGCAGGGATGGGTGATCACAGCTTCCACAGTGCACAGCAAGAAGCTGCCAAGCAGCAGCCTTTGTGCTAACTGTAATATTGCAGGTCATGGGATTTTGGTCAGTGTGTCAGTGGGTTGGCAAGGGTGGGGTACAGATAGGATTGGGGCTTCTGTTCAGATGGCAAATTGTGTAATTCCTGCCAAGTCTGTTTCTCTATGGCTGCCACTGTGTTCCTTGCCTTTTGTCAGATAAAAGGGTCAGGAGGGAAATGGTGAACAACCAGTTTTCTAGTATACTGTGGCTGTAATTCAGTTTCTTTGGGCATCTCTTAACTGAATTTCACTCTGTTCTAGCAATGATGAGTGCTGAACTTGAGAGCATATGTGGTTGTTGTAGACATATTACATTTGCATTTGTGTCCTTTTTTGCATTGAAACTGTGCCTCAGTTAAGTTTCTAAACTCAGCACCATTGTTCTGTCTGCAGCTGCTTTGAGGTCAATGTAAAAATCAGCTTTCTCAAACAGTGCTATAGTAATGCCTTTGGAGTGATGTAGAGGCTATTGTCTTAGAAAAAAGTATCACCTGTTTAAAGAATTAATGACCAGTAATCCATGTTGCTGGGATGTTCAATTATTCTGTATGTTATAAACAGTTTTGTTTTACCCAAAGGTGTATATACCTCCTCCTCCTGTTTTGCTCCTCTCTGAGTGTAGTTCTGCGATTTCTTCAAAGCAAAGGTTCTATGTTGGACAGTTAATGCTCAGAGCCACTTTTCCTTTCCTATGAGACAGCAGCGGAACAGTACTGGTTTAATTGACTCATTTATTCTCAGCTAACATCCAGATTAAGTGGACCTTATGGAAAAAGGAAAGTATGTTTGAGTGTCTGCACAGTCCACAGATTTGGCCATGACCGTCATCGCTCCAAGTTTTCTGAGAGAAGAGAGACCTCACTTTATTCCCATTCCACAGGAAGAAGTAGTAGCATTCTTTGCATTCTTGTTGAAATCCTTGTGGATACTTGCTGAATTCCCCACCACTTGGATCTTTTAGAAGAAAGGGTTTGTGCAGATAAACGGAATATTTTCAGGAAATGGTTTGTTCAGTTCCCACAAGCAGTATTTATGTCTTGTGCTGTGCTAGGTATGTCAGGTCTATGTTGCTTCCTTCAACTGCTGACAATGGCAGCAGTGTGCTACACATTTGTATCCAGAGTCTGCAGGAAGCAGCTGCTGTAGGGCAACCAATTCCATAGGGCCATTAAGACAAGCAGTCACGGATGTGCTATGTAATAGCAAGAGCTTTGCTTGAGGTCTCTTCATATTTCAGGTTCTGTCATATTTTTGTTGCCTTTTTTGAATTTTTGAGACTGTAACTGTGTCAAGGGCATACAGTATATTTCCTCCCAAAGCCTACATTTCTGCATGCAGTATCCCTGGAATGGGTCTTTGGAATGGAATTTTTCACTTTACTCTGGAAGGATGCACCCACTACCCCAGTCCTCATACTCTGGTTGGCCTCCATAGCAACTGAAACTGATATGCCTTGTCATAAGTAGGTTACACACCAGCGCTTTGGGCTGTGGTGAGTGGCTGGAGTGCAGTCCTTTAGTCTGTCGTCACATCACCCTCCTTATTTTCAACTTGCTATTTTGGCCCCAGACATGTTATTTGCTTGCTTTAAACAAGGTCCCATTTGGAAACTAAGTCTTTGTAAGCCCTCTGGAACTTATCGACAAGGGGGATGCTTGTTTACCTAAGAGCGTAGCACATTCAGCTTTCTGTCTGCCGTAAGCTTCAGCTTGATTGTTGCACATCAGATCTATTTCTGTACTCCTATTGTGATGCTAAACTGAGGCACAGCACTCCTATGTTTAACTACTGCTCTGCATTACAGGATTACATCTCCCTCCTTGGCTTTTAATTAACAGGGTTAAGACACCCTCCCACCGTGCTTTTTCAGAGACCCTCTATTTGGTGTCAGTAGGTAGGGGTAAGGAGGGGGGACACCACAGAGATGGCAACCCTTCACACTACAGCTCAAATAGACTGTCCTGGGTGTGTGGAAAACAAGTCATTTCAGCATAAAAAACAATTGACTTAACTTATAATTTACATCAGCTTTACGTTTGCACCCTGCACCTGGAATGTACAAATAGTTGAGGGCAGAAGTAGGAAGTTCATATGTGAGTTTATTCTGTTGTAACTTGGCACAAAGCCTGGGTTTCATTTGCATAAGGGCATCATGTAGTAATCCATTTGTGAACAGATAAATGATTCATTCACACTACCAAAATAAAATGCCTTTTGTGAGATTCTCTTGAATTAGAATAGATAAAGAAAGAGGTAATCTGGATATGGGGTTGTTCTGATGGTTGTGAATAGCATCCATGCCAGTGCTGTTTGAGATCCATTTGAATTTGCATCACACAACATATATTCAACCAATCTGTACCAGAGTTCTTTTACTGCCTGCATTCTGAAAATACTTTAAACATTAATCAGTTAACCAGTCACATGATGCATGACAGCCATGTTTACTGACTGTAGTCTAACAGCTCCCTTCCAAACCTAGTATTTAGATGAAACCCCCCCCCCACATACATATACAAATGTGCAAAATGTTTTGTTTACTTTATATATCTTCAGATGAGCAACAGTTTAAAATGAGGTCAGAGGCTTATTGAAAACAAGTAATGTGACCAGTGAAGGATGCAAATGGGAAGATTTGCTTAATACATAGATCGTGGACCTTTTTACTCACTGATGTGCATTAAGTTTAAGGTGATCACAAAGTAAAATGGGAAAAAGTAACTTTGTTGTGGATCTCATTGTTGTTCAAATCAATTAATTTCTAGATGAAACTTGAGGACCACCCTCAATTTATTTTCCATGTTTGGATCTTTTAATTGCAATGTGTCTTAAAAAGTGCAGCAGTTTCTCTTCTGTGTTGCAAAATGGATTTTGGATAAAAAATAAGGCAACGGTGGTACAATGCTATGCAGGTTTTTTTTATGCTAATATGCAAGACTGCAAAGGTGTTAAAGTTGTTCAAGTGCTGAGGGAAGTTTTATGGGCATATCAATTTTGTGTCCTCTCCAAAGATAGATTTTACAGTTTTGCTCCCTTTGCATAATTTTCAGTTACTTTTGCTATAATGGATAAAAATTTTACTATCTGTTCTGATGACAAAGATCTTCTGATTCTATTATTTATTTGTTTGTTTATTAATTATTTATTTGCCTCAGCATGCTCTTAGAAAAGGAAGGGATGTACAGTCCACTGAGAAAGGTACAACTGAACCTATGCAACCAAAGACATTTTCATGAAGAAGAAATTGGGGCTTTGGCCACCTGTTCTGCCACCAGTCATGCTAGTTCACCCTTGTTGGCAGATTTGATAGCATGAACAAGAATAACATCATTTGGTCATGAGACCCATCTGCAAATTATGAATGAGCAGTTCAGTAAAATGAACAGCATGGAAGCTAAGTAAGCTAAATACCATGGAAACTAAACAGTATGCTCTTAATGCTAAACTAGGAAAAGTTTCTGTTGCAGCTGTAGAAACAAAACTCAAAGGTAAGTGGTCACAAAAGTAATTTTGAAACTCAGTTCATTGGGGTTCTGAAACTCACTTCAGAATAAGGTCTCTGAACTAGAGGAATTGTGGGAATCAAATGCTAGTTCATTTGCTGCCTTGGAGCAGAAAACAGTTGTACCAACAAAACTGGTCAGAGTGATTTATAAAAACTGTTACAAAAATCTCAAAATTGTGGATCTGCCCCAAAACACCAAATGTTATTTCCTCTGAATTATTTCCTTAATTCGTCTGACATTTCTGAGGAACAAACTATTTTCTTGGGTGGGATTGCCAGATTTTTCCTCTTTTTGATGTTGATTTCATCTACTGATTACCTGAATGGGCCTTCAGCTCTTTGGTCTGGTCTCTGCCAAAGAAATTGTTGAAAAAGCCACAGCAAAGAAATGCAACATCACTTTCTACCTGTGGCTCTACCCTGATCTGCCAGCTGAAATCATCTGTATTACATGTAATTTTGATGAGGTCATTAGATCGTTCAAACCACTGTAAAGCTACTGAGGTTTTACTTCTTTAACCTGACTGAGATGTCTGCATTAAGGGGCGATCTGTGTGACTTCCACTTACCTTGAAGATCTGAAGGAATGAGAATGATATTGCCTCATGGTAGTGTTGGAAGAGCTAAAATTCTTTTTGCTTTGTTTTATATAATTTCCTTTTTATCCCATTCCTGTCTGTTCTTTACTACTTATGGTGGGGCCTGGGGTTGAGGTGCAGCCATGAATGTCTCATTAGGAAGTGCCATCCCTGCCCGTTGCCAGTAAATGTAGTTAGTAGCTATCTTGGGGAGGGAATGATAGAATTTTATTTATATTCTGGCGTTGTGATTCAGGTTCTGATATCTCCCTTTCCATATTTATTTCTGGTACGTCTCCGCCTCACTTTTTTATCCTGTTTCCCACTGCACTGGGTCATGTGTTCTTGTCTCTGACATTACAATAGACTATCTCTGAGCTCAATATTACTGAGTTACTAGTCTAAATTAACACTTAATTGCCAATATAATTAGAAGTAGAGGACTTTGAACATGTGTAATATTGGAAAAGAAAATAAATCTGTTGGCTTAATTTTGCCCTTGTCTTGTTAGTCTTACTCCTTTTAGCTTTAACAACTTAAAAGAATTTTGCTGTTATCGTCTTATAATCTTTATATACGACATTGTTATAATCTTTTTATAGATGACCCAAATGAATATTTCTCTTTACCAAAGTTTTTTTTTGACGTATTTAACAACTCACACATTTTAGGCCCATGGACTTGGACATTGGTGCTTGATCAGTTTTGGGAAATACTGCAATTGATGTATCTGTTTCCCTTTCTTGTTGCTGCTGTTTCTATGCTGTGCTGTGCTATTTTTATGTGCTATTATGTTGAGTATTGGTTGAACATGCAAACAGAACAGAAACACACCAGCTGTAGTGACCTGCACAGTTGCAGTAATTACAAATTTTACATCACCAAATTTTATTATCTTTTTGAATTGTGTGTGTGTGTGTGTGTGTGTCGGTGGGTCATGTGCAGACTGACATGCAGACAGAAATAAAGTTTGGCGATATACAAATTTTTATCTTTCAATTTTTCTGTTTGTATGAGAGTGTTAGCATGTGTTTGTATGGGGAGTGAGAAAATCCTTCAGCATGTTCAGCGTGTGTGTCTGTGGCAATTCTGTCAGTGCCTTTACATGTGCTCTACATGTGATGTTACTACCTGCTGCATGTGAGGTCACTAATCCTGCTTCTTTAAGCCTTGTCACAGACCGAGTTTTAAATTTTCAGTAATAAGTAGCCTTTATATAGTTTAACTTAACTACAGAAAAACCTTAGTTAGGCTAAGTACCTGTGTGCCAAGTTTCAAGTTTTCAAACCTTGAAAATTAAAGCTGTGTATCAAGGATAAGCAAACAGAAATTGAGCTTTATAGATATAGAGATGAAATGACTGAACTAACTGAAGATTGAAATTGCATTTAAAGGTCTGGTGCAGTTTCTTGCATGCATTCAGGATAACATCTTGCCTTTTGGTTCTGGCATACTCCATATCCTGGGGGATAAGATTCTGGTGGGTCCTTGAAATATGCTTTCTGTGTTCCAAGACTTTTCTGATGATGATGATGATGATAATAAAACATTAGACTGTTGGAGTCTCTAAAAGAATGTCAGCTGAGCAAGAATTTCTTTATTGGGTTTTGAAATGCTGCTAGAGTCTCCAGTATTAAATTCTCACAGTTGAATGTTTGTTTGGTTAAGCAAGAGGCTTGGATTTAATTTAAACAAGTCCAACCTCACAAACTATGACAAATTTTACTGGTCCTCCACTATAATCAAATTTTAAAATTCTTTCACTGACTTGTATACATTCTGAAATTTAAGTGATTTTTTTTTTTGGCCATATTTTATATGATTTGGTATGAACTACGTAACACTTAATGAGCTGTACTGACATATAAAGTGTACAGTTCAGTTCACCATAGTGTTGTGTAAAAAATATGGAAATGTTTCATTCTAGTATATTGGTATCTTAATTCTCATGTCAGATGTGTAATGTTGCTGCTCACCTGTACACACCCACCAAGTGCTGACATGACAAGGGTACTGCCCCACTCACTTTTTTCAGACTAAATGAATTTCCAGCTCCTTTATGCATTTCTTACTGTCCATTTATTTTATATTCTGTATTTGTACTAATTGGCCTAAAGTGTTTTTGAAGAAAGGTACGTGGAGTACCACTTTATGAGCAAACAAAATAAGGGTTAACAGGTAGAAGGCTTATTTAAAAGAATAACAAAAATGTAAACTTGCAAAAAAAATCATACTATAAATGAAATGTTATGGCATTTTGGCATTGTTACTTTCTCATTTTATTACACATGACCTATTTTTTCTACTCTTGGTCATTAGCAGGTTTGCACATTTTCATGAAACTTTTAAGTAGAATATTGTTGTTTTAATGATTCTGAGAATGTTTTTTTTTTTTATTTAACCTTTTGTCTTTCTCTGTTTTGTTCTTTCAGAAACCCCAAAGCCGATATTCAGAGAACCAACAAGAAGGTTAACAATGAATCCACCCTTAGGATACAGAATCTGTCCATACTCATTCGCCAGATGAAATCCTACTATCAGGTATGTGGTAGCCAAGACTTGAGATGTTGTGCGCAGAAACAACACTTAGCACTTCTGTAAAATATGAGCATTTTAGTGTCTTTTCAAAGAGTTCAGATTGAATGGAAGTTCCAGAGATACTTTAACACACATAGTCTATGGTTGGTGTGATGTAGACCTAAAGTCTCCATGCTTGTGTTATGGAATACAAAATGTATGGAAAACATAATTGCTTTGCCAGCATGGACTGAAACTACAAACCATTAAGTTGGAGACCTGAGTGGTAGATGCATGAGGGACATTGATGTAATGCCAGTCTCAGGTGTCTCAGAAACCTTTGACTTGCTAAACCACGTACAAACTAAAAATGAACATCCTACTCGATTCAGCTGAGATTTTACTTATTAACAGATCATTTTTTTGTAAAATTCCACCCATTGTTGGACCCAGAGATGTTGGTAACTAAAAAGCTGGATTGAATTCTTTCTTTGAACTCTGACAGAAGCTTTAAATCCTTGCTTTATGGAAGGGAATTGCCATTATTTACAGTCCTGACCTGATAATTTAATTTAATGAGCAGAATATTCTGTATTTTGCTATATGCCCCAATACTGACATCATCTTCTCTCAGTCTTCTTACATCTGAGTATGATGTCCAGGCATGCCTGATGATTTTCACTTAGAAATAGGAGACTTCCTTTAGGTTTGAGGATCCCCCTTAGTGGAGAGAACAAGGACTTTGATTATGCTCATGAGTTCAGAAGTATGCCACAACCAAGGACAGTGCTGCAGGGGCAGAACATTCTGGCTTAGGCTTAATGCTCCCCAGGATCTCAACAGGACTGCCAGCACATCTGTCCAGCAGTCGCTACCAGGCTGACCACCCCCATTCCAGCACACATCATTCCCTGGAGGCCTATTCTGTGGCCTGGCCTGCTGGTGAAAACAGGAGTTGGGGCTCTGTGTGAAAAGGATATAACGATCAGCTGAATTTTTTTTTTCCTTTTTCACCTTATAATATGGACATTAAGTCATTAGTCCAACATTTTGAATTTAGATAAGCAGCTTCAATGAATCTAGTTTTTCAGTTGTCTACTGCAGGCCTACTGAGCTGCCTTTGGAACAGCGTAGTAGGGAGGTTCTGGAGTCACATGGTCATACTGGAAAGCTTTCTTCAGTATTATTAAACTGAATGCAGGACAGTGTGCTAACATCTGTGCTTAGAATCTGTGGTTACATTATGCTCCAGGAGCAAGTCTCTGAAATTCCATACATTTGGTTATAAAGTTGTGTTACTGCTGAAAGCTTTTAGTGTTGGGTGGTGTGCTCAGTTTGTTCCGGATGTTTGAGCCAGTAGCAAAAAATGTAAGTGGTCACCCCCCCACAGGAAATGGGTCAGTGGGGACCTGTGGATTATATGGGCAACCATATTTTCTCAGGGAAAATACATTTATTTGATACTGTACTCTCCTTTTGGAAGTTATGAACCAGTTCATATCTACCTTAGTCTCAAAATACACACACATATATATATATAAATATATACATTTTTATTATTATAGCATCTCACTCCATGGTATAGAGTGTGATCAGTTTCCATAAAGGTAACATTGCTTGAAGGGATTAAGACTCATTGTATACAACTTATTAAATATTTACTGAATTTTAGAGATAAATTACCTTTTTTTTTCTTAGGGTAAGCTATGTTGCACTTTCCATAGTATTCATCAGTAAGTTTGGCTTTCTTCTGAAGGTCCACTAGAGGAAACTCATATGTTGAAGTTTTCAATTTTTAAAAATAGTTATTGGCAAGATTCCATGCTGAAGATTCAGAACATCTACAAATTTATAATCATGTTCATTCTTTCAGATGGACTTGTTGTTGTTGTTGTTTGACCATTTCATGTCATTGATCATTAGCCTGACCAACCCTTTGCCTCATACTTTGTTGGAGGAAGCACAGCTTTTTTTTCCCCCTTCCAGCCAACAAAACATCAGATTTCACAAGTACAATTAATCTATGGGCCTGTCTATCACTTTTACTATGGCATTTGGTGTCTGAATCAGATACAGTACCAGCACAGCTCTAACCTCATTGTGCCACGTGGGTCAGATGGCTGTATGTGATTAGCTGGGTGTTATGAGCGACAACAGTACCATCATCAGAACTTGTCTTCACTCATTTTCTGGGTCAGCAGAGCCACAACTGTCCAGAGCAGTAAATCCCCGACTCTTCCCTTTTCCTCTTTCAATCCTGTCCTGCTTTTTCCAACAAAAGGATCCCACCAAAGATAAGTTCCTTGAATAGGAAAGAAGGTTTTATCCCAAAGGCTATTTCCATAGCAAATTTAAGATCCTTTTTCCATTGGAAAAAGGAAGTGTGAGTAATTGGCAGTTAAAAACCAAATCATGGAAATAAACTTTTTTTTCTTAATAGAAGCTTTTTCTTGTAATTTTTATGGAATTTGTGGAATTGGGAGAATGAGGCTCACAAGGCCTCACAGTTTTAATGGGGCCATTAAGAGCATTTTTCAACCCTTCCTCCTTTTGTTTTGAGCCTATGTTTCAGTTAGTCTGAATGTTGTATGTGAAGTGTCTTTGACCCTTGGTTTCATGCTGTGATTGTTCATAATTGTTCCTGTAAAAATTAAGATCTGAGCAGAGCTCAGTTTTTGTGTAATATGCTGTCTCTCGGTGTCTGGTACAGGGACAGTCAAATTTGTTCCACTGCAGTTTTGAGGTACACAGTGATTCCTGTTCGTACAGCTGCTGGTTTTCACACAGCTTGGGGTGCTGGTACAAATTTTACCTAACAGTTTTATCTAACCTGGGAACTAACTGTTTCTGCTGTCTCACCTCTGGATTAGAAGACCTGATTTGCTACAGATTTTGCTTGAGGGCTTTGGTGCTATTGAATAAAATAGCCACTCTGAGACTTGACCAGACTTGGTGTGTATTTTTACAATAATGTACCTGTTAAATAATTTATGGCTAGCCATATCTGTCCATGCATTGCTTTACCAAGTTCTAAGTTCACGGTTGTATTAACTGGGACTGTGATTAGTCACACTCAGTGCTTGGTCGTCTCTGGTTGGTCAGTGGACTCGTGTTCCAAGTGTGGCTTGATCAGCCTTTATTGTTTCAGACATGTAGAAACCCTGTTGTCGTAATCCACTGTTTCTCAGATCCTCTACAACCACACCTGTCATTTCATTAAATCAGAGATTTAGAATCAAGAAAAATCTCTCTGCAACATGTACAAAAGTGCATAGGTGTACATCCCTTTCACAAATAATTGTTGATCTCTTTAGTATCTGTTCAGTGAAGCAGGTTTGCATATTTTCAAATTTCCAGTGTTTTTTGGGGTTATCTGAGAAACCTCACTTAAGTGTTCGTGCATGGCAAGGTCTCTCAGCACCTTTACATGTGTTCTACATGTGATGCTACTATGTGCTGCATGTCATGTCAACGTTCAGCCTGCTCCAAGCTGTGTCAGAGGCCAAATTTAAAATATTCCAGATAGTAAGCAACCTTTATGGATCTAAATGAGCTTGACTATGCGAAAAACCTTGCTTAGGGTGACAAGTACCTTTGTGGCAAATTTCAAGTCTGAAATAAAATCATGTATAAAGAACAGACAGATTGCACTTTATAGATACAGAGATGTCATGAAACAGACTTATATTCTTCAATACCATTAAATGGAGTGCATCTAAAATGTGGACAAACATTTTGTAATTATTTGCTGTTCTTACTTTTGGCAAACATTGGTGCTTTTAGAGTAAGTGCATGTTGTCTTTTTTGAATTCAACCAAATTCAACTATGAGCAGTATACATGTTATAGAATTGTCAGTTGTGTTAACAGAATCACACAAGTAAGACAAGCGAATCATTCCTGTGCCATGCTGTGAAAATGGCTTGTTGACTCATGATTACTTGTGACAGCATTGATCCCTGTAGGGCTTGTAACTGGTAAACATTGAATGTTTGAACTCATGGTTGACTTACTTATTCTCTGTTCTTGTATGTTTGAGTCTATATAAGGCCCATTGAGCATTAGGCTGAAATTTAGATTTATTTTGCTCTTTGTTATAACTGTGTTGTTAATTCTTTGAAAATTAATACCAAAAACTTCATCAACCTAATAATAATAGGAAAAGTACTGGTCCTTTATTGAAATATGTTATTAAAGAGAAAAGTGTGGTCTTAGTTTTTCTTTGAAAGAAGGTAGGTTTTTCTCAGTCACAAGATGTTTTCACAAGGGCACAACTGCTATTTATAGTTCCCTAAAATGGGCAACCAAAGACTGAGCTTCAAGTACCAATTCACTGTTAAACAGCTAAGCTTTCACCTCAGCAGCTGCAAGCATCATTTTCTCAGAAAATTCCACCCAGTGGCTGGACTTGCTGTTTTTGTTGGGGGTAGTGGGGCAGAGCTGGAGGGGGCACCAAACTGAGAATAACTGTTTTTGCTTTGGATGAACAGAATATCTGGGGAGTCTCCTGGGTCAGAGTTTTTTTTTTTTTTTTTTCTTCCCCCCCCCCTCTGTTCTTAGTAGCTTGGTTTAGTTTTCTTTGCTCTTCCAACAAAAGAATGTCTGTGTAAGGCTACAGTGCTCACAAGTTAGCTGAATGGTGGTGTTGATAATGATGTAAGCAGACCAAATGGAAATACCTGCTTGATTTGTTCATGACAAATCTGTTGAGTGTAATCAGCAATACATAAATTTAAACAAAAAATTCTACCCTGAACAAATTAGTTTTTAGTTTGACACTCTTGGATTTACTTTGCATACTTTTGTGTTAAAGTTTTATGTTAAGAAGACAGTGAATTGCAGGCTTCAAGACATCATTTTGAGCTGTGAAGTAGCTTTTGTCATATTTCTGTGGTGAACTTCTCGGAGATATGCGCAGAGGAGTACTTTTAAATCGTGACCAAGAGGACTTTGTTATAACCATCCATGTGCAATGCTGTTGTAATAGCACTTGCCTTTGTCAGAGGATTCTGTTGCCGTCTCTTAAATGATTTATAGTATGGCTTGCTCGGCCTTCTTACCAACTTAAGAATGTGGTTGCTAGTCTTTGTATTTATCTTATCTTGTGCTTCTTAAAGATGCAGTTACACTTCTTAAGTGGGGTATATATTTAACTGACCTTCCTTCTGTCTCACATGTAGTTGCTTCAATTAGCCTCATTTTTAATTTTAGACATTAAGTAAATTGAAAGCTGTTCATAATTTCCTTGAGGAAACCTTGCAGTGGGAGTGGAATGGCTAGAAATGAATGAATATGTCTGTGTGATTTTTAAAGGAGTATACTAGCTGTTGCATCAAATGCTGTTTTAAAACTTATATTGAGTGATGTAGACTGAAGCATAATGTTAGGCAGTTCTTATCTGTGTTGTCAAGTAGCTGATTTTCCCAGTGGTGCTCAGGTCAGAAAGTGGAAGGGTAAATGGTAATAACACATTATATTTCACAAATGTATTACCATTAAAGTGGTTGTATTTAGTACATAAGTATTGTTATTGCTGTTGAACAGGCAGATGCCACAGAGAGCAACATGCTAGTTGTAGTCCAGGTGGAAAGGAGAAAAATGATAAAATGTTACCACACATTACATTTGTTACTGATGTCTGCAGTACTATGTGTGTAATGTGAAGTTTCTTATCCCTCTTATCCCGTCTTGTTGCCATTTTGGATTTTTCTTCTAGGAGAACACATCCTGTTACTGCTCCCTGGTGTGTGTGTGTGTGTGTGTGTGTGTGTGTGTTCGACTTTGCAAAATGTCACTTAGGTTGTGAAGTACCACAGTGACAAATTTCAGGTCCGTGGCTTGGGGGGGGAAAAGAAAAAGCCAAGGATAAAAAACAGAGATGGATGGTCAAACAGATATAGAGCTTTGTATGTACAGTAATCTCTTGGTAACAGCTCTTAGTTTCTGTTCAGATACAGTCTTATCCTGTAATGTATTTTTAATGCAAGCTTACACAAAATAAAAAAAAAAAAATCACAATACCAATAAAATTCAAAGTAAGCATTAAAAATCAAATACTGTGCTTTTCCATGCACTGTACTGTAGTAAAAATTGTTTTGTAATAAATTGTATACTGGTATGAATTTATCCAAAACAAAAGTTTAAAATGCACCTACTAGTGTCCTATCAGCTGTTTCCACTCTTTTTCCCGGCAGTCTCTTGCTCGCTTTGTTTTATTATGTTAAAATCATAGGTTGGTAGTTATATAGGTGTTTTTGGATGGGCTAGGAGCATATTAGTATGTTTTTTTTTTTTTTTTTTTTTTTTTTTTTTTTTTCCCCAATTTAAAATAAGCAGATTTAGGTATTTGCTATCTGAAATTTTGGTATCTAAGTATATTATATGATGACTATAATGAGGGTGACATGACTATTTTAATACAGCTTGGTTTCTGTTACTGATTTGTCCTTACTGTGTTAATTGTTCTGAGTTTTACTTCTCTATACTCTTCAAACTTCTGTCCTCTATTTCAGTGGTCCTCAGAATTCTGATTATTTAAGCTCTTGTCTCTGTCCATAAAAATTGCATGGTAGTTTTTTTTTTTTTTTTTTTTTTTTTTTAAATTCCTCATTGCTGTGGTGAGAATGCTAATTATGTATTCAGCTGTTACAGCAAATAGTCCTGGAATAAATATTTCCTTGTCTTATCATATCAGTGTATTGATGGACCAATCAGTCACATTCCCAGACTGCTTCGCTTTCATTAATAGCAGCATAGGCTTGCCAGTCAGCAGTCAGTACCAGTCACCTAAAAGCAATTAGTCCATCATTAATCACGACCCACAGTCCTTCTGAAAAATTCCTTACAGAACATCATCACCTCAGGAGGCCCCACACAATGGGATGTAGACCAGATTTTATCAAGAGAATTGGTCTTCCTGTTCCACTCATTAGAAATTATTTCCTTCTGGAAGTTGTTGAAGAATAAAATGAAGAACAACCAATGTGGACACGAACCTGCCCTTCAGTGCAGAGTGTAGTGTGATGCTTGATAAATAGGGGACATATGATTATTTTATGTACTATTTCACTGCTAATTTTCATTTTGAATTGCACCCTGAATCTTGCTTTCCATATATCTGTACATTATGTTAACATAAGCTCTTTAGTCATATTTTCATAGCAGTGAAGCTTGTTCAGTATAGTTTACTTGTACTGGAAAAAGGAAATAATGAAGGTGCCCCATGGAAAGATGAAGTGAAAAAAGAGAACTGTATGTGAAGCCAGTAAATAAGGCTTCGTGTGAATTTTTAACCCCCCCCCCCCCTTTAAAGGGCTATATCAACTTGAACTGCTGTATTTTGGCCTTTTGAGGGGAAATGTGTGCAGTTTGTTTATATATTTATTTTTTACATTCAGCGATCAAAAGTTTGTTTTGCTTAAGTCCTAAATTCCACACTTGTGCAGAGAGGCTATATGATGTTTGGGTAGTTACTGTCCTCCTACTTGTATGGCAGATGTAGAACAGTGGGGTAGGTTCTGGCTGTGTTTAAGCCCCTGGGAGAGGGTGGCCATCTCCCATAATCTCAGGCAATGGAATTAGGCCTTTCTCTTGCACAAACATAGATAGCCTTCTCCTTTTGAAGGAGTTTAGGTATTCCTGCTGAATACTATTAATTGCAGTCATGAACAAAAACCACAAATCAGTTATGGCTGCTTATCACGCTCTGCAATTCATGGATGCAATTAGTTACCATTGCCCCACTCCTGGCCTGTTGCATTAATTTCACCTACCATGGACTGCATCAACATACTTCTTTATATGTTGATTTTTCTTCCTTAATAGGTTGCAGTATGTTTTATAAGTAATTGTGAACAAAAATTAAGAATGTGTACTATTATAAATTCATTGCTTTGCTAACATTTTCCAGAGTGAGTTGTGCAAAATACATGCAAATACTAGAGGGAAAACCTGTTAGTCTGATAACTTGAAATTGGGGTTAGATTTCATCTTTAAACAGCACAGTGATCCTAAACACTAGGCTAAAGCTACCCTGGAGTAGCTTTAGAAGAAATTTTGTGTCCTAGACTGGCCCAGTCAAAATCCTTATCTGAATCCATTTGAGTATCTGAGGCAGAAATTGAAAACGGCATCCCAAAACTGATCGCCGTGCAACTTAAGAGAGCTTGAACAGATTTGCCAACAAGAGAGGGCAAAAATTGCACCAAGCTGGTGTCAGAACCTGTTAGACACTTATGCCAAAGACTTGGTGCTGTAATTGCTATCAAAGGTGCTTGCACCAAATATTGAGTTTAAGGGTTTTAATACTTATGCAAACTGCATATTTCAGTTTTTCTTCTTTTAAAAATATTTTGTGATGCAAAGCTCATGTTGACTTATAAAAACTAAGTTTTTTTTTTTTTTTTTTTTTAAGTAAATATTTCTTTCCAGGATATTTTAAGGCATCATTTTGTTATCCAGTAAAATTTCTGAATACTCTTGCAAGACACTATGTAGCTGAGTATTTTGCTGGAGCTGTTTTCTTGGAAGTACCTTGCTGCAAGGTATTATAAGTGCTATGTTGTTCATATCACTGGCATAAATTTCTAGGAGCTATGTATAACATGAAGTGAAGATATTTATAAAAACATTAACAATAGGGTCGAATTTGAATAAGTAAATTCACTTACATAACCCTCAGAGTTGAGTTGTAGGTTGACTGAGCTGTCTGAGACCCAAACCACTCTTGCCCTCTTCAGATTTTGCTGAAGTGATTGGATCCATTTTAAAATTAAGCTCTGGTTAATGTAGTGCTCACTTGTACTTCATTTCTAATAAAGAGGACTGTTGAAGTGTCAGACTTTAGAGCACAATAACTTTGTGTTATGTGCTGGAAAAAGTGATCATTTTTGCTTGTTCAGTTATATAAACATTGCATCATGTTTTTCATCATGATTTCAGATTAACAGAAAAGTGTTTCTGGTAATTCTTGCAAACTGCACAAAGTAAGCAATGTGATCCTTGCAGAATGAGGGTGCCACTGGCCCCAATAAGGCAGCCCTGAATGAATAGTTGCCATAGAAACCATCCTTCCTTTTATAGAGCAGTGCAAATGCGACTCAGGCATTCAGTACTCTTCACAAGACATCTTAGTCACCTTCCCTCTACTCAGAGTTGCCCACATAATTGCTCCCTGTTCCCTACGTGCTCCAGGGGATTAACATGCACTGAAATGCTAGGAGCCTGGATCATGGCTTGGATAGGAGATTCTATGCTAGAAAGGAGTACAGAAGTTGAGTAAATTGCATCTTGAACTGACATTGCACAGCTTTATGTTTGTTCGTCTTTATTTTATTATTCACTGTGGTACTTCCCTTTAGAGCTTGGTAATACTATGACTCTTTGGCCTTTATTTGCGCACATGTCCCTATAGCCATGGGTACAGATTTAACATGAAGGCAGTGCCAAAGTAGAGATTGCTTCATCAGGTGATGCTGTCAAAGCCCACCCTTGAACACCATTGGTCCATTGTGCTGCTGATTAATGAAAGGAGCGCAAAGAGAGACCCAGTGTGGCACCGATACAGCTATTAGGGGAGGGTATCCATAAAACATAAAGCAATTAATGAATTGTGGCAATCATTGCAGGGTATGAGAAACTGATTCTCAGTGTGAATACATCTTTTGCTGGCTGTACTGGATGGATTATTTTATGAATTTAATAAATACTGCCTAACTCATAGTTTTATGGATTTTAGCCTGAACACACATATTTGCTGCAGCTCTTAAGAGTTTGAGTCACATTTCTGGCATTGCATTCTTTTTTTAAATTTTGCTTAATCATACATCCTTAATCATAAATTCTTATTTTAAATGAAAATAACACAATTTTTTATTATCTAGATTTAAATTGAAAAATACACCCAGACCTTATATTCCCACATTCCTGGTTCTTAAAAAAAAAAAACAAAAAACTTATGTTTACCTTAATTTTGAATTTTAACTATTATAGAATTTAAAGGCAAGTAATGTCAGTACATGGTATTGTGTGTTCCTTCTGGAGCAGAGAATAAAGCATTTTTGAAAGTGTAAAATAAAAATTTTGGTAGTTTTTACATTTCAGACATTTTCTGACAGGCTCATTCTGTCTGGACTAGTGAATACAACACCCATGTAGTGTCCCTCCCCCCCTGTGGTTTGGTCATGCATTATACATGAGGCTCATTTTATAATCTCACACCCTCCCATTAACAATACTTAATCAGCCCCTTTGGTCTCGCTGCTGTACTTCCAACCCAGCCAACTAGCTTGAGGAGGGTGGAGAATTCAGGCATCATGAAAGGAGCAAATAGGTAATTCCATAATTGATTCCATAATCCAAATAAATGACCATTACCAGTGATCCTAAGGCATCAAAAAATTGGGGATGTTGTTTTTGCCCTGCTTTGTCCATTCAGACGTATGACGCTTTTTACCCGTTCCAGCTTGCGCTTTATGAAATAAAGGAGTCTTGACTTTCTGGCTTCAGAAAAACCGTCAGTATCAGCATACCGAATCAGTGTTGTGTGTGTGTTTTTTTTTTTTTTTTTTTTTAAGTTTGAAGACTAGAGCTGGTTTTCACCTAGCTATCTGGATAACTTTTGTCTTCAGGTAGTGCAGAGTCCACAGGGGGTGGAGGGGCTATTAGGAGTACAAGGTCATGGATAAAAGTAAGCCTGGCTCCCAGCTGTGGGAAAGTTGTATGCCAGCCCTGCAAACACATGTCTCACAGGGACAGGTGAGTACAGCCTCCTTAGGGGTGAAGAGGTGATTGGTACTGGAGTTATACTTGTTCTTTCTATCCATATGGAGATTCTGTCCTTTTTCACCCTCTTGTCGAAATTGATATTAAAAAGTGAATATGGATGGATATACATTTCAGACTTTGCGGTGTTCCCTTAAAACTTACACAAATACAAAAAAACACTCTTGTTCTCGGCCTCTGACTACACAAATGTGCTACATAATTCATGAAACCTGAGTCATGTTGACATTAAGAGGCTGTTTGGGGAACAAAGTTGTGGCTCAGTACATTTAATTAGACCTGTCAGTGAAGTACAAAAGCCTGCACCTTCAGGCTGTAGTACTACGGATCTGCGCAATGGAAAATCCCAGCTCCCAAAGATGTCCCAAGGGAAGCCGTAGTGGCCCACTTTCCTCCTTGCTGCAGGTTGCCTTTAGGACCCTTGTCAACACTTACACATCCAGCCCCATGTCAATTTGGGCAATAAATTGCTGTGTAAATCAGTGTCCCATTGTGGTACGTTCTTTAGAGGTTTGTCTTCGAGTACTAAAGTCGGTATCCATAAATTAAACCATACTAAAATCTAACACACAGCATTAATTTAAAATGGCAAATAACTACAAATGTGACATAATGCCATGCATTGGTTTTGTGCACTTTACATTTACATCCTCATTGAAACAGTAAGGTCTTGATTCTTGAAGAGCTGCACTAATATAGGTTTCTTTTATGCGTGAATTTAACCTCTGGAGTCTTGAGTTATAAGTTTCTTTGGAGGAAAGCATCTGCTAGATGAATAGATATAAATTAACAACACTGCAGACAGCTTGCTCCTTTTGAGTTCTAGCTCTCTTGTGCTCCTCCGCCTGTATGTAGGTTTTTGTGACATTGCCTTTGAGGGCGATTTTAAAAGACGTTGCTAAATATATTACTCAGTAATATTACTGAGGAGGAAAGGCACACAACTTTCAGGTGCCAATGTCTGAGGAAAAAAATTAAGGGCAGCTACAGCCTTCATAAATATATTACTCAGTAACTAACTATTATATGACTATGTACTCTAAACGACTTTGTAGTTGTCCATAATTTCTGAGTAATACATTTATGAAACTGTTCAATTCTTTTTGAATCACTATATGGTGCATTTTCCACACTTTTGTACAAAATAATTTGATTTTTAATACCATTACTTGATTTATGGGCCAATCTACTCAATACAATGTGCTCCAGCCAAAAAATTGGTCAAAAAAAAACTAAAAATTCCAGCATGACAATCTTAACCAAGTATGTAGAAATGTGTTTAAATTACATTGTGTGTGTGTGTGTGTTTATACAATGGCAATTTTTATATAAAATGTATATACTTTTAAGCGGATGGTTTTAAGACGAGGAGGGTTGATCTTGGGAAAGGTGGATGAGATGTTAATGTAAACTTCAAAATGGGGGGAGAAATTTGTTTGAAATGACTTACTGTGGCATGGTTGGTCCCAGACTGGGTGGTTTGAGTGTTCAGAAACTGCTGCTCTGTTAGGATTTTAATGCACAACAGTCTAAAGATTTGACAAAGAATAGTGCAAAAAACCAAAAAAAAAAAAAAGACAAATCCAGTGAGTGGCAGTTATGTATGTGGAAATGCCTTGTTGACAGAGGCCAGAGGAGAAAAGCCAGAGTGGTTTGAGCTGACAGAAAGGCTACAGTAACTCAGATTACCCCTCTTTGCAACAGTGGTAGCCTTAAAAATATCTGAATACACAAAATGTCAAACCTTGACTCAGAAAACATTTGGTTCCACTCCTGTCAGCTAAGAATAGGAAGCCGAAGCTACCGTGGGCCTGGAAACATCGTCTTGTCTGAATCTCAATTTCTGCTGCAACACGAAGATGGTAGGGTCAGAATTTGGCCTAAACAAAATGGCGCCATGGACCCAACCTGCCTTGTGTCAAAGGTGTGGGTAATGTTTTCTTGGTACACATTGGGTCCACTAATACCGATACTATAGGGACAAATTGGCAACAGTTTACCCATCTTTTAACGGTTACTTCTACCATTGTAATGCACCATGTAACAAAGCAAAAGTGATCTCACTGATTCAATGAATTCAGTGTATTTCAGTGACCTCACTGGACACCAGATGTGAATCCAACAGAGCACCTTTGGGATGTGATTGAACAGCTGATTGGCAGCATGGATGTACAGCTAACAAATCTGCAGCAATTATGTGTTGTAGTCATGTCAACATGGACCTGAATCTGTAAGGAATGTTTCCAACACCTTATTGAATCCATATCACAAAGAATTCAGGCCGTTCTGTGACCAAACCGGGTGCCTTCCCTGGGATTTGGATGGTGTTCCCAATAAAGTGGCTAGTGAGTGTATATACTATATTAAAACATTCACCTTGGGCGAAGGCAGAAACTAAACTAATAACCCCATTCAGGTTTGTGGTTCTGCTGAATTTGAGTTCACACACTGTTCAGTTTATAGGCTTGATTTGCCTTCATTCATTGTTGTATGTTAACAGTACAATATATGGAAAATTTGATTTTTCTGCGTGTACCTGTAATGAGTTGCCAGAAATCGCTTTGGATTTGGTCATTAACGCTGAGATAAGGTGCATTCACAAGTCTAACCACTAGCAGAAGCTCTGTGTGTGTTTAGTGGGCAAGGGGCAGCAGAAATGGAAACACTCCCAGCAGGATATGGAAGGGATCTAATATATGAATCTAGACAGCCACTTTGAGGATAGTCTGGCATTTTGCATTTCTTTTGATTAGACATCACTAATTAGCCACTTGACGTGTAATATTACAATTCCATATGGGTTGTTCCTAATGATGGTTGTGTATTTAGCTGTTTTCTAGAATATTAATTATGCTAAATATACTTTCTGCTTGGGTGCAAACTTTAGGTGCATTTCCAATAAGTATAAAACCCAGGTTAGCCTTTGGATTTCAAATCCTACCTCAGGTGTACTAAATGAAACATTAAATTCATCACACTTTCATTAAAAGGGTGCTAAAACTTGCTCTAATCATTTTACAAGAAGTAACATTTTAATCAAGGTTTTTAAAATGCCTCAGTAGCAACATGAGGTCACAGAAATATTTAGAAACGAGCAGCAACATACAGAAATTACAATCCTTCCAACCGAAGTACAACTGTCCTAAAGAAGTGTGCATAATTTGAGATATAAAGATTAAATGTTTTCCTCAGAAAAGGAGTTTGTTGCTTTGATCATGCATACAGAGGCAAATTTAAATAAAAGCCACCACAGACAGTACAGTGTTCCTAATTTTTTTTAAATAAATTTTTCCTTTTAGTGTAACATTTAAAGAAATTTAAGTCTTATCCCCTATAGTTATGGTGGATTTATGAATTATACATTTAACTAAAAGTTCAGTAGATTGTTACTGTGAAACAATGCTAACTTCAACCACACAGTCAAGTTATATTGTCAGGGACAACTGGAACAAATGGAACCAAAACGTGTGACCCAGTACGGTAGAAAACGGGAAAAAGAGAGAGCATGAACAACACCAGAAGCTACCTAATGCATCTAAAAATAGCCTCACCTCCCCCTGAACAACCAAACAGTCACTAAGTTTATTTACAGGTTACAAGCCAATGAAATATGTTACCAAAACTTTCTTGACAATATTTTACTAAACATGGTCATTTAGCAGGAAATCTGTGTAGTGTTTCAAAGTCATGCTAAAACAATGAACAACACAGTGTTTTGAATAGCTAAGAAACAACTGGAGCTTGAAGCTGAAATGACAAAGAAACAGATCTGGACAACTTAGGCATTTCATGCAAGAAAAATTTACACTCTTAACTGGCTCTTTCGATTTACTACACTTTTCAGCCACTTATTTTTGCGAGGGTAGTTTTTCTGTGATGACAAACATTAAAAAGCAGAAGATGCTTAAATGCTTTAATATATTTGAAGAAATGCCTGTTATGTTATCTTGTATTTGACCTAACATCAAAGAAATTTGTAAAACTCATCACCAGTCACATGTGAGTTACTAATAGCAGAAAATCTTTCATGAAAAAATGTTTGCAAATGTAAACATCCCCCTTTTCTGGTTTATCTTCTCAATTCTAGCTGAATATTGTTCCTGTGGGTGGAGATGTCTCTCCTATTGTGTGTTGCTGCCTGTGTAAATTGTTGTGTAACTGGGGAGTTACAGAGGTGATATTGGTCCTGGTGGTGTTCAGTGTGCTTGAGAGTTCTGGGAGTGGGTGTGTCATGGTGCTTGGTGGGAGCTTCTTTGTTTGGACATGCTGTGTAAAAATAAAGTTCATGGCCTTATAGTCTCACTACCCAAGTGCTCCATCTGCAGCACCATGGAGGCAGGTTTTTTTTTTTTTATAGCATGTAAATACACAGGCCTAATTGTGTTGAGATGTCAAGCAGAATTTTGGAAGTCCTTGGAATATTGCCATTGAAAAATTGGGAAAGCAATGCTGTAGATGACAAGGCAATAATGAACAAGTAATGGGATGCGCTGCGCAAATGAAATTCTCAGTGTGGCTTTTGGCCCTTATTGAGACATCCTGGGGAAATGCATGTCCCTAATCAGCAAACATCTCCAGCTGAGTATCTCAACTCTGTAAAAATTGCTTCACACCAAGTGGAATAGAGGAAACTGCTTGTGAAATATTTGTTGGAAGTGACTGTCTCTGATGGGTGTATCAGTTCTACTCTTCTGCCCAATTTTTCCTTTTATCAGTATCTGTGGTGACAAGAAGAATTTTTTTCATAGTGGTGGTAATCTATTGGTTTTTACAAAGGAGGTTATTTTGTTCAGTGTCTGCTTCTTTTAGCACTTTATACTGTATATCCAGCTGTGTTAACGGTTTAGGATTTGATCTGCTTTTTAAAAAAAGTTTATCCAGCAGACATGGTTTCCATTGCTTTGACAACACTAGGAGATTACTCAGGTTTAAATGTATTTCTGGTGTGTTTAGAGGTGACAAGTAAATCAGCTTAGGAAGTGCAGTATAGACAAATGTTTCTATTTTAGTAGCTTATTTTCAGTGTCAAAATGTTGTCAGCATTAATTTGCATTTAGCTAATGACTGCCCAAGGTGACAATACTAGGTACAAAACACCAGAGAGAATGTGACACATCAAGTATACTATACAGAATTCACCAGTCTTTGGACTATGAGAGGAAACCAGAGCATCCAATAGGAAACCCATGCGATTTTTGGGAGGAATGTACAAAATCCACACAAACTAAGCCAGCTTCAAATCCAAACCCAACCCAATTACTGTGAGGTACCAGTGTTAATGGCTGCATCAGGATGCTGCTCATAATTTCCAGAAATGATACACCTAGCTAGGTGCTAATTTCCTAAGAAAACACTAATCATGAGCATTCATGGTTGTTGAAGTCTGTGTTAATTGGATTGGCACCAGTTAAAAATGTCAGAATAGAAAAGTCATGGGTGTTCCTTCTGCAGCTGGCTACCTAGCCTGGGGCTGATGTCCTTGTGTAATCGTGCTTTTTGTCCTTCATGGTCCTTTGTCCATTATCAACATTAAGGCTGCAGACATTTTGTTTACTAACATGATGGGAAAACAGTGTTGTTGAGCTCTGATGTGGGCACTAGTCGGAATTAAGGATGTTGGCATTAACTGGTTTCATGATTGAGATTATAAACGTCATGGTATTTCAAACCATTAAAATATTTAACAAAAAAAAAACACTCACACATATTCTGTTTAGAAGGCTCATGTTCCGTTTTGCCCTGAAAACTTCTTGTCATGAGTAACTCATAAAAGCACCTTAAATCAGCTGTGAGGGAACATTTGAATATCTAAAAAATACACCTGGGTTGTAAAAGACATCAGATACCCAATTTGCAAAACATGCCAAAAAAACAGTGGCTGCTGGAGATTCAAACACACCTAATCTGCTTTAGCATCTCCTACACACACACACAGACATCAGCTAATGTTACATTACTTGTGGTAAGTACAGTAGAGCTTGACCTGGCTGGAAAGGTTTACGGCAGAGCAGCTTTAACTTCACTTTCATTAGAATAAATTTTTTTGTGATACCCTTTTCCTCTAATTGATGTTCACCACTAGTCTGTCCACTGCCCCTTGGAAGTAAATACACCTTTTGCTTACAACCAGTGAGCAGAGAGATGGCCTGAAACTCTGACCTCTGAATACCTCCATTTACTTCGTACAGATTATTTCTAAGTCGGCAAACGTTAAACTATAGAAATTCCTGGATAGAAGTTGGTGACAACATTTTAACTTCTTTCCTATGCTATAAATATTCTATAATTACAAATGCTAAATGCTTTCTGACAAGGATTATGCAAGTTATCTTATTGTTATTTCACTTTTAGCCTAAAATTACCTTTGATCCCATTACAAATGCAGGTCGACACACTTAACTATTTTATTCAAAAGGTAGATATAGATATTTATATTCTTAATTTAATTTATTTTTATATATTGTAAAATTTTGATTTAAAATTCAAAAGGTAGGTACTGTGTTTTTGGATTTAAAACTAATTTCCCTGTCATTTTATGTTTTTAATATAGTGTGCTTGCTTTTTATTTGCACAACCAAAAAGAGTGTTATGGAAAGAAAAAACAAAATATTCAGTTGTTGCATGTTTGTCTCACACTAGAGTCTCATTTACCAAGGGAAAAGTTATAATCAAATTACCTGGGGGGGGGGGGGGGGAAA
>UFQX01000309.1:272264-515772 GCA_900497675.1 Arapaima gigas
GGGGGGGGGGGGGGGGGGGATGTAAAACTGCTTAATAGATGTTTCCTGTGACTATAATCTTCAAGTTGTTGGAATTCATACCATTTGGCAGTTGTTAGTCATGAATTATAGTTGCAGAGCTCAATTGTACAAGTAGAAGTAATGGTACATCTACCAACTGAGAGGGGTATATGAGATGGTGCAGGATTGACCCAGATGTATGTCAGATTTTGTGAGTTTGCCTTGCTTTCATGATGGCTACAGTCAATGGTATCATTTTGTAAATGAGCAATATGACATTTGTCAGTCCACAACAATTCAAGGCAAAGCACGCAACAAAACCAGGAAATTATGAAGACCTTATAGAAAAACAGCCACACCAATAATGTTACATTGACAAGAGAATCTTCTTTTCTATTGTCATGTGTTTAGTCTGGCTGTACCTTTTTTAACCAAATCCGTGTATGTTCCCCCCTCTTCCAGGAAACGCTACAGCAGCTGATCATGATGCCTCTCCCAAATGTGCTGGTGCTCGGCAGAAATCCTCTTTCTGGTAGGTTCTCCTTTTGTGCCCATCTACTTTTGATACCAGCAGACATGGCTTTTGCTTATTTGAGTTATATCTGTTTGAAAAACCTTTGAACGCATTCTATAAAGCTGAACTTTGGGATCTTGTGATTAACTAGTTTAAAAACATTACAGTTTCCAAAGCATGAGAATTTTAGAAACAACAGCAAAATTCTACATTAAAAGCCTCTTGTTCCACATTGCCCTGAAAACTTCTTGTCATGAGTCAAATGTTTGTGGTGTGCTAGGCAGGCTGAGATCAGCTGGCTGATCCTGCAACACATCAGTTAGCCTACAGAGAGGAGACATGCTGTGAAAAGGACAGAGTGATATGACATCTCAGCTTTACATCAGTCAGCAGTGAGGGAGCGTTTTGGAAGTCTGAAAAATGATCAAGGGAAGAAGAAGACAACCGGTATCAAATTAGTAAATCATTCCAGGGGGAAAAAAAGTGGCTACCAAAAGGATGAAATATTTAATCTGCTTCAATATCTCCATGATTACCATCCAGCCCTATATGCACACATCAGTGATAAACAAACTAGCTAACATTACATTATTTGTCTTAAATCAGGAGTTCGCCCTAGCTGGAGCAGTTCAGTCGAATAGTTTTAATGTCACTCTCCTTTTCATTCAGGTTCCTTTTGATGGGACACCTTTTACTTATAAGCACTTTTCCTGTAATTCGTGCCTGCCAATCCATCCATTGTCCCTGGGGAGTAAATACACTTACAACTAAAAAATGATGACAGGTCTAAATAAGGAGAGGGCTGGGACTATGAAGTCTGAATATTTCCATTTGAAATATTTGACATTTCCTATACATTTTTAAGTAGTCAAATGGTACATTGTGTAAAAAAAAAAAAAAAACTACTAGATAAATGGTCATGATGATGACATTTTGGTGCTAGAAATCTTAAATCTCAGAAAAATTTAAAAGCCCAGTACAATTAATCTCTTTCTGGTTTTCTATATGTTTATGCAGAGCTTTGTTTTTAAGACACAGAGTTGAAATTTGGCACACAGGTTCTTCTCACCCTAAGTCAAGTTTTTTTGTCAAGTTCAAAAAATTGTAAAAGGGCTACTTACTAGCTAAAATGTAGTATTTGAATAAACACTGGAAAGGCACATGTGCTAACATTCAGTCTGATTGAATGACACAACCATGACGTTGATTCGCTTTCTTAGAGTCACTCCACATCTGTGTGTTCAATGTTTTCAGGGAACACACATGCAGCACATACCTGTACTTGTGCCGAATGCAACCAATTTAACAGTTAAAGTTTGGTGATATATAATTTGGCACACAGGTACACGGTGATTCAAAAAGAATAGAACATGTTCATAAATGTATTACTCAATAACTAAGTATCATATGAACTGGTAGTTTACACTTTGTGCCAAAAGTGCCAAAATTTTGAACAAATTAAGGGCAGCTGAAAATGTTATTAAAAAACATGCATGCCTCCATAGGGTCTCATTACCTAAAAAAAAAATTAACTACCTAGAAAAAATTGTAAAACTCACGTTCTAACATCTCTAGTACTACTTTAGTTCTATTCTTTTCTAAGTTTTTGCTGCATGCTGCATGGACATGAAATGAGATATCATGATGAATGCTGCTGGAACTGTGGATTTTTAATAGATGCATTTGTACAATGTTTGAGAATATTGCAGAAGTAGAGATATTTTCAACTGCCTGGTAGTAGTAGAAGGTCTATAATAGTGTTGTAGTTGTCCTGTAAGAACAAACTAAACTTTCAATATTAATGTATAATTATGTTAATATTTTGACAATGAGTATTCATTCCAAAAGTGGAATGTTCCTTTGTGCTTGGGAATTTGGAACCATGCTATCTAGAACAGGGGTATAACTTCTCAAATAGTTGGCTGTTTGAGATGCCCATATGGATCTTATTATGCTTCAGTTGTTGCTTTGTGGGGGATGGGAGAGTTATCAATACTTAGAGACTTTTCTCACAGGAATCTCAGTGCAAGAACTCAAATCTTAGTTCAACTTTTGGTGTTCTGATTATGTCCTTACCTTGGTAGACACTGTTCTAGGATAGTGGCTTCTAAGTGCCATGATGAACAGATAATTAAAAACAGTACAAAAAGGAATGTGTTGTATTGCTCCCTCATAGGTGTTTAATAGGGACATGAGAAGTTGTAAAAGAGCAAAAACACTTAAAAGCAATCTGTTTTGAAACAGCTGTTCCCAAGACAGATAAACTATAGTGAGTGTCTCAGATACTTTATGCTGAAATACATTCTCATCACATACGGCAAATTATGCAATCCGATCAAAGATTTGTATAGTGTTGAAAGAAAACTAATAAACAAATTCCAGTGTCTTAATTTTTTCCTTTGACTTATAAGTTTTATTTAAATGGTAGTTCACCATAAAGTGAAAAAATAACGTTTTTAATATCATAGTGAAAAAAGGGCAACTAACCCTTGTTCTTTAAATTGTAGGCTTTTCTTTGTCAGTTACAATTGAACTGCATCTATTAATAATAATAGCAATAGGACTTTTTGTAATGTAGGGAGGTCTATGACTCATTCTGAGGCAGATACACACAGTATAATGTGAAAGGTTCCTTTTCCTGTTCCTGCGGACAATGGACATGCAGGATGAGCAGCTGCTTCATGTTGGGGGAGGTGTGCAGTTCCTGGCAGGAAGAGATTACTGGGATGGAAGCACATCCGAAGAGTGGAAATTTTTTTTTGCATTAAACCAGTGCCCAACACAATTCAGCCATTCACAGGTTTTCACCAACAGGAAAACTGTTATTTTAGCTATTTACCTCCTTGCTCCTCTTTCTTTCTGTCTCCCCCCCCCCCTTTCTCCCCCCCCGTCAGTACATTCTTTGTTCACTTGCAGTCAGTACTTTTAAATTATTCATACAGTGCCTGTTTCTTATCTTTGTGCCTCTTGAAAATTTTCCTTTAAAGATTGCTTTATAGACTTCTTACATAAGGAGTTCATTATGTACAGGTATACAGATGTGTAGGGAGACGGATACAACTCTTATCTAAGTTCCTCAGTGATGGGTCCATTTGAAATCATTAAATTTGCTACCACCCATCTTCCTTTTCAGCAGAGACTTTTTACACATCTGTTATAGTCCATAGGGTTGAATTCAGTAACATTTTACTGGCCTCTTTTGTTCATTATCATTAACTCGAAAGGTCTTCTCATAGATAAACATTAACTTATTCAAGCTTGAAAAAATTTGTTGAAAGAAATAGCTGAAGCCAATTTAAAGGATGGCTCTATCTATCTATCTATTTATTTATTTGTCGTAAGCTAGAAATCCACTATATTCTGAACTGGCATTTGGTGTATTACCGGAGCAGCTGCCCTTACTAGTACTCTCGTGCAAATCTGTCGTTTGCTCATAATTTTGCTGAATTGAGGGGTTTCTTGATTTAGTCCTTAATTTTCCAAAAAGGAGGCCACTACGAAGCTCCTTGGTTTTGACTTGAATAAATACTTCAAGCCTGACTGAGCTCCAGTAACATATTAACATTTACACTAGCAATTACTCTTTTATGCACATCTTTTAGAGGCTGTCAGTATGAATTGCCAATATTTTGTAACTCTAGTGGTTTAGATTTTTTTTAATCTGCTAAATGTTTTTTCACACAAACTTGGGACATAGTTTGCCTTAGTCTTTGCCTTATAGTGTTGCAACAAGCACATGGAATGGGGTGGATTTCTTTGCTAACGGTAAATAGTTAAAGTATCTTCAGGGTGTAGATCAAGTTGCATAATTTCTAAATGTGGTCTTGATTCCAATTTAATTTGACCTAATTTTTTTCAGTGTTATTCAGATATGGGATTGCAATGATAATTTCAATCAAAACTATCACTAATTTTTTTAACTGATGAATTGTTGCAAGTAAGTGGCTTATTAGTTTGTCCGCATGTGTTCTCACAAGTGACATCCAAAAGTTTCAGACTTAAGGATCTGAAGAGGATGTGGTTCAGTGGCTTGGCATGTAATGTTCCTGCCTCAGTGTCTGGGCTGGTTGGGCATGAGTTCAATTCCAGTTCAGTTTGTGCAGAGTTTGCATGTTCTCCCCATGTTTGTGCGGGCTTCCTCAAGGTGTCTGAAGAAAAGGTAAATGGTAAATGGCCACTCTAAATTGCCCATTGTGCGTCAATTTGTGTGTGGCCACCCTGTGATGGATTGGCATCCATTGGTAGTTTTATAGCCTAGTGCCTTCTTATTCCTGGATAGGCTCCGGACAGCCATAACCCTGCTCAGGAATAATCGGTTAACAACAATAGATGGAATGGATAGATCTTAAGCAGTATTTGAGTGGCATGTAGCAGTATAATGTGGTCTCTCTTGTAAGCTACATATACCCTTTTCTGTGGCAGGGAAAGGAATGTCTTCAGGAGTTGATGGAGAATTTTATTGAATTATGAAGTTAAGTATTTTAAAGGTTTGATATAGTGCCATTAACAATGCTGAAATGTGAAACATTTCAGTTGCACATACATATGATTTAGTCCATAAAACAAAAGTACAGTGAAGAAATTTAGTTAACTTTTTGATTTTCATTTCTTCAATTGTATTATTCTTTAAAAAAAAACCTGTTATCTACAAAGTTGCCAGAATTAAAAGTACACTAACCTCATTTAGTTCCTGCTTCATAATACTAGCAAGCATTGATTTATCTCTCTATTGCCCAGTTTGTCTATATCAGCACTTCTTTAATGCAGTTTCAGGGCCTCAATCTGGTGCAGTGAAGCCAGCATCCTTGATCTGCATTGCACATGCCAACAGTCGGCCGTTACCTCTAACTAGCCCTTTTAAACCCCAGCTGTGGATACACCAAGCAAATTACAGACATCTGTTTGTTGCATTAATGTTATTTCTGTCTGCTGTGAACATGGGTGTGGTTGGAGCCATTGTGGCCCTTTTTTGAAAATAAGCTTTTTTTTTTGTCTCCCTGGTTCTGGCTCTGGTTTTGAGATGCCCTCAGTTCCCACCTACCCCTTACCCTACCACATAAGCTTGGTGTCAAAACAGCCTGGGGGAGAAGAGGACAGACAGTTGCAGTCCCTGACTAATCTGCTGTCCAATCCTCCAGATTAACCGACCTCTGCTCACAGTTTAGCTGTTCAAACAGCTGACTTATAATAATTATATTTGCGACACAAATTGTTTTTGCACAAATATGCATCACCACACACACACACACACACACACACACACACACACACACACACACAAGATTCAAATGATGATATATACAATTCATTGTGTTTACTGTTGTACATCTATCTTTTGCAGAACAAGGACTTAATGAAATGAAGAAGTTACTACTGTTACTGTTGGGATGTGCGGTTCAGGTAAGCTATTATCAATTGTATTAAACAATTCAGTGTTCTCTAACCCATTAGTACAGATGAAAATAGTTCTGCATTGTTTGAAAAACCTTTGACATTTTGCATTTTTGTTCAAGACAAGACATGCTTCAGTGATTCAAATTAACACACATTTGAGCAGCGAATTCTCCCTTTTGTGCTCATGTATAGGAATGATCATGTTTTTTCAGTCTTTAAGAAACTTGTTTTTCTTCAGTTATTAAAGTTTGTGTTTTTGTTAACATAGTAAGTAAAATGCAAATTTTTTGGGCAGAACAATGATATAGACTTGTGGAGGTTATTGTTAATTTATCTAGTTGATGAGTTTCTGAAACTAACTTTCATTGCCAAATTAGTACATTAAGCACCCATACAGCTATTTAGTTTTCTCGGGGTAAGAAATTTAAGTCCTTGTCCAAGTGATGGCTCTAACCACTCTGCTACTAGCAGCCACATATTAATTAACATAATTCATTACATTAATGGTTCCAGATCACATGTCTCTAATTTTTGTCAAATCTGTTTGCATTTATTTCTATTCATGAAAGAATGAAATTCATGTCATATACTAGAAAAAGACTCCTGCTCATGCCTTGTGCACTTGAGATTTCAGTTGAGTTCCCATTTTAGTGACATCATGAACAAATAGCAGACTCATCTGCGCAATGTGTGTTAAATGGTTTTTTTTATGTTTCCAGTGTGACAAGAAAGAAGAATATATTGAGAAGATTCAGACCTTAGATTTTGACACAAAGGCAGCTATAGCATCACATATTCAAGAGGTATGTGATTAATTAATATATGATATCTGCAATCTGATCCCATATTCTCAAAAAAATTGTTGGCATGATATAATTGTGCTGTATGGTACTGTGTACAGGTGTACCTCAACTCGGTAACAGAATTGGGACTTTTTTGTCAGCCCTAACATTGTCATGATCAATAGAAACTTATTACTGGATCTTAATCTTTTGATTTATTCATGAGTTGGGTAATGTTAAACATCAAGTTAAGTAATAATTCATTAAAAAATTTGGTGTAAGAGTTATTCAGTCTATTTTCATTAACAGTGCAGGCTGTGCATGGTCTCAGTATTCCTTTGCTCTGGAGACATGCTTAATTAGCAACACTGTGAACAGGTTTCCAATCTGTGTTGGAACTTTATTATTATTATTATTATTATTATTATTATTATTATCTTTTACTAAATTGAAGCAACAGTATAGTTTTCCAATTTAAAAACACAGTTTCATTTAGTATGCTGTTTTCTGTTTTGTACATATGTTTGTGACATGTTTGTGTTGAGCATTGGGCAATTTAGGAGTGTAAAGGAAGTTAGAGTGAAGAGAACAAGGTGTTTGATTTTAAATGCTGACTACGGGTCTCATTCATGACTGAAGACACAACAAAAGGTGCCGTGAAGATTTGATCCATTCATCACATTAGCATTAGTATGTTAGCATCTGGTCACAGTTTGCAGTCAAAACAGTATAACAAGATTCTAACCTATTCGCATGATAGGTGGTCACATCAAGAGTGTTGGCTACAGCTATCATAAATAAAAATCAGTTCTTGGCTTTGTGAAGCTACCCAAATTCACTGTTTCTATTAGGAGTGTGCAGCAAACAGAAATGGAAGCAATTTTTCTCTGCAATAAATAAAAAAAAAAAAAATATATATATATATATATATATATATATATATATATATAGTGGCAATGAGAAAATGTCTACATCTTTGAAAATTTGTAAATTGTAATTTGTTGTATTAGTGAATGCTGAAGTCACAAATAGTGTGTACGTGTTTTAAGAGGTAGATTCTTTTGATCTGTTACCCTTTTTTGCTCACTCTTTTTGAGCAGCAACTTTTTTTAACATTAAATACTATAATATTCTTCTCTTCCACATTGCTATTGCTATAGTGAACTCTTCTATGAGTTTATAGAGAGCTGTGCCACCTACTTGTCTCGGCACTGGACTCTGTAGCCTGATGTGTCTATTTGTGTGAAGTTGACCCACAACCAGGAAAACGTGTTGGACCTGCAGTGGGTGGACGGCGGAGATCTTTCCCCAGAGGAGCTAGACTCTCTGTCCAGGAACATGGCTTTCCATCTGAAACGTCTGGTTGATGAGCGGGATGAACAGTTGGAGGTATTAAGCTGGGAGGGTTTTCTATGGTATTGCGTAGTGTCCCTTGGATCTTGTGTGACTACCGGAGCAAAGTAATAAGACGTTCTGATGGATTTTCAAGTTCATTTTGGCATTAATGCCACTGAATGAACTTGCCTTTGATAAAAATGGCTGCAACCACTGTATGTCAGGTACGTTCCTCACATAATATGTATAGTTTTGTTAAATGTTTGACTTTAGGCCTTAAACATTGTTCGTTAGACATTTGCAGCTCTAGAAGAATCTTAGGGACCACTTTTTTCAGCTTGTGTTTTGAATGGATTTTTATGTGCCCTTTCTTTAGATGGCTTTGCCAGGCCGAGTGGGTAAAAGACTTTAAGCTGTCTATGGCAAGAAAGGCGGAAAATAAAGGCACATTTAAGAATAGGTCTAGTTAGAGAAGGCATTCTCAGCCTATGAGAGAAGGGGCACTGGTCTTCCAATGTCTGATAATCTAACCCAGTGGTCCATTCTGAGGGAAGTCTCTCTTTCATTAAAATGCTATTTGCTCAGCTGAGCTGTGAATTATGAATGGCAGAAGGAACTTCAGTTATGACCTAGTGAAGTTCTGTGCACCCTGTTTCATTTCCGTTCATTTTTCCTCAGTACCAAAAATCTGGGCCTTTGTGGGCATAGCACACTTTAGAAGGCCAGTTAAAGTGTAGGTCTTAATTTTGTTTTGGGTTTCCTTTTAATGGAATGATACCACCACTCCAGGAAGGAGAATTATCTAATCTCTGTCTTCTCTCTAACAGCATACCTTCTGGAGTGAATGTATGGAGCATGTAGTAGGAGAGCAAGTCCAGTGTGACCACATTCTTATTTTTTTTTTTTTGAGGTGGAGGTTAAGTTCTCCAGTGCTTGTCCAAAAAAAGATACAATTATGTCTGCTGTTTGTGCTCCACTAGAACTTTTTACACAACAGCCATTTTTCATAGTGCTGCAGTTTTGCATTAATAGAATCTAAATGATCCAAAGAATAATGTATCAAAGTACAAGTCTAAAGTAATTAAAATGGAATGTGAAATATGTAATCTTTTAGTCCAAAATTATCAAATGTCTTTCACACTTTCCTGCCCTCTCATATTTGGTTACTCTTTGCTTGTATTCCCTGCAGATGATTGTGGAGCTGACTCAGGAGCGTGACTGTGGCCGATGCTCTCCTGTTGCACCTTGTAACCAGTCCCCCGGGGACTCCCCTAACATGCACCGTACCGAGAGCCGCCAGCACCTATCTGTGGAGCTAGCAGATGCCAAGGCCAGGATAAGACGGCTCAGGCAGGAGTTGTAAGTCTCCTTGTTGGCTCCCAGTTGGCCTCGGAATGGGTGCAGGGATTAGACAGTTTGACGTGCCAAATTACCTTTAATCAAGTTGCACATTGCATACGTGTTCTCAATTAATGTAGAATGGTGACTGTCTTGGTCACCTATTCAGGGGGGTTTCAAAATCTTCATTATTTTCAGTTTCATATTTTATCTTAAATTGTTTAATGTGTTACACTGATGCTGCTCAGATGAGGTATTCGAACTGCTGTGTAGCTTCCTCTTTGGCATGCATTACATTTTTGATAAGAACACGATTGCATTTTAGTGTGCTTGCTAAGAAATCTAATAATATAGTTCAGTACTTTCCAAACGTTTTCCATGGTAGCACCCCAAAGACTTTTCAAAGTTCTTCTTGACACCCCAATGCATTAGGCACAACCAGGGCTCATATCTCCCCTGTAGGTCCCCATATTATAACTATTTACATCTGCAGCAAAGTATAGAGGAGAGCCACAGCTCCAGCTACTACTGCAACATAGAAGGGGGAAAAAGCCATGTTTACATTTACACATTTTTTTTAAATGAAAGATTTTTGCCAGTGACTCGCATCTAGCTGGTGCGTTTACGAATTTTTGATCAGATGTGACAACTTGTCCTCCATCAAACATCGTTAAAACAGGTGAGGAATGTTTTCTTGAAGTGAATCCAGAAGCTGGCCGGATCTGTTTCTTTGGTATTTCAGCTTCAAGTTCTTATTCATTTTTTAGCTCTGCAAATCACTGCGTTGTTTGTTTCAGCATAACTAAATATTCCACAGTTTTTCCTTCTAAATGACCATGTTAAGTGGAGTAATGCTGACAAAGTTTTAGTAACATGCTTGCATTGGCCAGTTTTTCCTCTGTAAACTGAACACAGTTGAATATGACTGTAAATCTCATTATTCAAAACTTCTCACTATATAAATGTACTGCAACGAGCACAGCTGTGGGTTTTGGTGAACAGTATGAACAAACGCACCAAAGCAAAATCCATAACACAATTTCAGTAAGTTACAGCCAAGAAGTGAACATGAAACATTTTGTTTTTCATTCTCCACTAAGAAGATAATTAACATTAAAGGTTGCCTTATCAACAGGTACCTTCTGTGGCAGCCCTACTTGCAACACACAGTCTGATTTAACACCTTCCCTGCTACTCCAATTCAGATACAACTATTTACACCCAATTCCATTTCCTCCAACTAAGGCTGTTGGTTTTTATGGTTTGTGGAAGAATCTTGTGATTATATTAAGAATTGAGAAGGTAAGAATCGGATTGACAAGCCTGTGGATGAGTTCTTCCTGAAGCTCAGCAGATACTCACCGGGAAGCATATCTCTGAGATGCATAGGGGTTTGGTGAGGTGTCTTGGATTTCTGTCCCAGGTCGACAGATACTGTGGCATGTACTACTGTCCTCGACTTACAACAGCACTAGGGATCAACAACCAAATAAGTTGCATTGGTTGTATGTTGGATCGTACTCACGGCAGAGTGATTTTCTAAATGGGTAGACCAGCATACAGAAACTTTTCTAGTTTGCATTTTTCCACAATTAATGTTTTTTTTTTTTAATTAAAAAAGTCAATGTACTTCCTATGAGGACAGAGCTGAATACTCAGTTTTTGCTGATTATGGATTACATGCCCTTATACTGACAAAATGAGCACATTCTTCAAGATAAACAAGTTTTTAGCTCATTCTACTGAGGTCTACACATGTGCTGTGAAAATGAAATAGTTGCATCTAGTGGTTGATCAAATCAAAATAACCGATAGCTGCAGTTACATATACAAGTCATACAGCTAACTCCGAGCAGTATGTGTTACATTGTCTGTTTAGAGAATTGTCTTCAGTTCTCAACCATGACTGGCAGTAGTCTCATGACAGTTGTTTAATGGAAAGTGTTTTAGTAACATTACTATCACATAAATGGAAGAGGGGAAATAAAATCGTGAATGCTGCAGATACTGCCTTGGAGATGGGATAAAGGGTCCATTAAGTGGTAACTAATGTGTTAACAGATGACCCAAAGAGTGTTCTGAGAGTTAATGTATGGGTTGCTGTGCCAGGCACATTGATTCCAACTGATTGGGCTTGTGGTGTCTGTGAACAGCTGCAGCCAAAGCGGGAGCCTGGCTGGATTGCCATTATTAGTCTGACAGGCATCTCAGCAAGTGGGGGGGTCCAGAGAATCTGAGTGGACAGGTGCCAGCTGTCAGCAAAGGCTGTTATTGCCCAACCACCTCGTGACAGTGAATTAAGGAGGTGCTCTTTAGGACCTGCATTGCCCACCTTAATGGTTGGAGACTAGCACTGGCCCGTCAGTGTCCCCAAGGGCAGGAATCACTTAAAGGGAGGTACTTTGACCCAGACAAAGATATCCGTATTGTTTAGCTGCACTTTGAGACACGTTTTGCAAAAAAATAAACCCACAATACCCTGGTAACCAGGTGTAGTTGCTTGAATACAACAAACTAACATCGGGAAGCTATTTCTATATTTCTTATGAGGAAAATTATGATTAGGTCCAGATTCATTCACGAAATCCCCCATTAATTTCCCTAAAGTCACTGTAACACTTAAAAATACTGATTTCAGCATCATGAGGAACACTTAAACAGATTGCCCAATTACCAAATTGTTAATCAGGCAATTAATATGGATTTGTGTGTTAATATGCAGTTACTTTTATTTAGTATCAAGTATTATGTTTCATTCCCTATTATAAGTAATAATAGAAACAAACATTTAAGTGAATTTTAAAAAAATGAAGAAATAAAAAACAAAGTATAAAGCAGAAAAACACCTGTTTGCCTACTGTAATGGTCTTGTTGTAAATGAACTTGCTAAGGTAACTGTGTTTGAACACAGGCACATAGGGGGCAAAGTCAGAGTGCTGATGGTCAGTGTTGCCACCTGGCTTCTTCGTGCTCAAACTTGCACAAATTTTGAATTTTTCTCTGATAAGCTTCGGCTTTCCTAGGACATAGCACTTTTTATGCCGGAACTTCTCAAGTCGTATTGAGATGGGTATTAATATACACGGGGTATAGGTCTATTAATAGAACTAATCATTGGTTGGTCACAATTAGTTTATTTTCAGAATTCCACATTCAAATGGAATGGATTGGAGTGATGAGCTTCATACAGGTGGATGGCTCATGCAGTGCCACTGGTTTGCATTTACCTGTTGGCACAATCACTCCACAGCACCAGTGTCTCTCAGTGCTTTGTTAGCTGCCACCAAGTCCCACCTTTTGCTTGCTTTCATCTGCTGTCATTATTTCACTTTCAGCACAGGTGCTGAAAAGGTTTCTGCAGCTGAAACTACGAAATATGTCTGTGTGAAATGGTAAGATGCACTGAAATAGGGGCAGAATTTACAGACCATGTGTTTGTGTGCTTATTGCTGCCTATAAGAAGCTGTAGTGACAGCTGTGGAATATTCCATCCCTTTTCCTTTAAGGTTGTAAGTGTTTCCATACCCCTTTTGAGTTTTAGTGGAATTTTTTCCAGCTCTTGTGGCTTTCACTGTTTAATCATGAGGCAAAGAAGAGTTAAATTTGAATCATTTTATTTTTGGTTGCAGTCATCTTGTGTACCACAACCTACCGAATGTTCAGAGATGAATTGTAACAGCATGCATTTGCTAGGGTAATATATGACGCACATCAAAAAGAGATGCGGATCTGTGTACATTGGCAGTTATCTTAGATCAGTTAGCATTAAGTGACGCAGTAGCGTCCCCCCGCATGGTGCCTGAAGGCTTCTGAGTCATAAAAGTCTTTTTCCTGTTGTTGCATTCTGAATCAGAGGAAACACTAAACAGCAGCTGGAACACATTTGAATCTGAACACATGCCTGATTTGCTCCAACTGAAATCCCCATGGCAGTGTTTGCGAGAAGGAGCTTAATGTCTAAAGTTTTTTTTTTCCCCAAGTCTGACATCATTATAAACGAGAACTACAAGTGCTATGAGAGAGAACATCAAGAGGAAGTCAAATACAGTACTTTTCATCTCTTAACAAGGTTCTGGGAAGCTACGAATTATCAGCAAGGGGAACTGAATCTTCCACCATCTTTTACAGTTGAAAATTTGCATGGTTCTCCCAGAGCTCGATCAGGTCACTCTATTTGTAGGGCTTTGAACTTCCCTTTCTGACTGTGCAGGAGTAAAGAGCCAATCTTGCAGGGTAGATACACTTTGAATGTTTAAAAAAAAAAAAACTGGGAAGGATGCATGATAAAAGGGTAATTTAGTTTTACAAAATTAAAAAAGGTGATCCTTTTTAAAAAAATTATATTTCATATGTTTTAGACTTTTTTGGGGCCTGGCCAGGTAAAATCAAGTGAAAGAGATTAAGAAAGGTGAAAGAGAGAGTGGATTTTGGCAGTGCTCTGCAAGAGCCCTTTGGTTTTTCTTTGTAAGCAGGTATCTGGTCCTGTCACTAACCCAGTTGCCCACAAAATCAGGGTAATAATATGCTGGTGCTCAAGGGACTGACTGTTTCAGAGCCTTATGGGTCATGCTCCAGTAACCTCCTGTTGACACCACAGTATGTCTGTATCCATGGAGCCCATCAGTTAGTGTGGCAGGGTTCAGTTGGAGGACAGGGGCTAACAGCCAAGCTTTGAATAGACCTTGTGCCGACTGGGGTCAGCTACACAGAGCGTAGGGCTGCTGAGTCAGAGCCTGGCTATCTTCCACCTCAATACTGCCTATCAGCGGCACTAGAACAGATTAATACTAACTTCATATTTAAAAATTGTTACAGGCCTATTGTGAAAAACCATCCAGGTTATTATGCTCTATACTATATCATGACTAGAATGCTGTCAGTTGGCATGAAGGCAGAGAATATATATAATGTTTGTGAGCATTAAAAACTGGTGGCGTAAAACAAAACTGAATTCACGTTTTTGTGTTATCTTGTGTTTAAAATGCTAAATATCCTTATATATAATGTATTATCTGTAAACACCAAGCTCTCCAATTTCTCTTCTTCCACTCTCTGTAGTATTCCCTGAGGCTTTATATGATAGTTGATATTTTAATTTATTTTGATTTACTTTTCAAACACTGTCATCCAGGTTTTGTGCACATGCTAGTCTATATGTTTATAATCCACCTGTCTGTGCCTCATTCTGTAAAAACATCATTTTAAAGTTATTTGTATGGTGAACTTTTTTTTTTCCTCTAACTAATAGGGAGGAGAAGAGTGAGCAGCTAATGGATTGTAGACAGGAGCTGGAGAGTATGGAGCTGGAAGTGAAGAGGATCCAGCAGGAGGTACAGTGCCAGGCATGTGGGATGACATCCAGAGTCTTCTGGAAGGGTAGCATACTAGCAGTTACATTGGATTACATTGTTGGATAATGCATCTCACACAGTCATGTCCTGCTGCTTAGAATTCAACCAATTAATGGCTAAGATATTTTTAGTTGAATTGGCCAGAAGCTCTGTTGTCAGGTTTTCTTTTTTTTAGTGCAAACTTTACATAATGTATTGATGAAACTGGAGCGAGGATTATTGTAGGACTTTGTTTTGCTTCAGCTGGTACTCTGGGAATGTACTTTGCATGTGTGTCTGTGTGTGCATATGCATTCCAGAACATGCAGCTGTTAGCCGAAGCTCGTTCAGCCAGAGCCTATCGCGACGAGCTTGATGCCCTTAGAGAGAAGGCCATACGGGTGGATAAGCTGGAGAGTGAAATGGGACGCTTCAAGGAGAGGTTGCACGACATTGAGTTCTACAAAGCCCGGGTGGAGGTACAGCACATCATTACAATCACTTTTAAACATTTCTATATTGTTGTGGAAACATTGTTAACTTCTTGTTTAAATGACAGGACAATATAGTACTTAGAAAACCTGATTTGAGCGTATCATAGTGTCTTACCTTTCTGACTGCTGGCCTACGGTTATACAGGAGTTGAAGGAAGACAACCAAGTGCTGCTGGAGACCAAGACCATGCTTGAGGACCAGCTAGCAGGATCGTGGGCACGTGCTGACAAGTTACATGAGTTAGAGAAAGAGAGCCTGCAGCTTAAGGCAAAGATCCATGATCTGGAAATGGTAAGAACCTAGGGCCATTTGTGACAGTGAGTCGGAAGTCGAAATCAGTGAAGTCAAGATGAAAAGAGTTGTGAAGGACACAACTGTGATTTAATCTGAACACATGCAGTGTTGTGGAGCAAGTGAAACCAGTTTTGACAAAAAGGTTTCTTTACGTGTGTTTAGGACCGGGACATTGACAGAAAACGCATTGAGGAGCTGCTGGAGGAGAACCTGAGCTTAGAAATGGCACAGAAGCAGAGCATGGAGGAATCTCTGCATCTAGGCTGGGAGCTGGAGCAGCTCTCTAAGACTCCAGAACACACAGAGGGTATTCACCCAGCACTGGGGGAAGTAGAGGGGGTGTTGGCTGTGAACGCTTGACAGATTGAATTCAATTTATTTACACTTGATTGATTAAAGTAATTAAAAAACAATGGTGTCCAGACCAGGATTATCCTGGGCCACCCATTACTAATTGGTTTTAACTGGCCAATCTATGGAACCAGAGAGTTTAGACAGACAATTTGAGTGATAATCATTTTGCAAAATTTTGGAAGCACAGGCTTCTGCCTCTTCAGGTCCCTAAAATACTTATTTAATACTTAAATGCTTAGCATTCATTTTACCATTTACCACAAGGTGAGAAACAAAATTTGTGCCAGACTGAATTCATTATGATCACATGTGCTTGCAGTTCCACAGAAGTCCCTGGGCCATGAAATGAATGAGCTGACATCTAGCCGACTGCTGAAGCTGGAGAAGGAGAACCAAGCGCTGCTGAAGACTGTGGAAGAGCTAAGAGGGGTGGCAAACACTGAGGACAGCACTGCCTGCCTGCTGAAGGCACAAAAGGAGAACCAAAGGCTCATTGAGAAGGTGAGGAACATGAGCAGGACTTGTTTATGTTTCAGCAGTTTTACAGGAGAGCCTGAGTTCAGCCTTAATGGTTTAGGTGCTCTTGGACATAAATATACTTGCTGTTTGTAAAATGTTCGTAAAATAGAAACCGTAAAATGCCGTATTTCTGACACGAGCAATACTTGTGTTTAGATTCTAATATTTTTTAAATGACCCTATTTATTCCATAAGCATTGAGACCAGTTCAGAATTCATTCACTTTAAAGTTTAACTTTAACTAAGCCGATTAGGTGGACTTTGTTGCTCATGAGCACATTTAACATTCTAATTAGCCTGCTTGTGGCCACGCTGCAATTTATACACGTTTTGTGTCCACACATCCGTGCTCATATGCGCGCACACGCACACAGAAAAGATCAGCTGTAGTGTTAGATTGGATCGTTTCAAGAACCTTACATTACTATGGGAGAAGCCAACTGAAAACTGATTACAGGTAAAGCCTGTTTGACAAACTTTATTTGTTCCTGAAAATGCTGCACAAATTCAAATTGCACATACCACAATACTGTTGGACATTGTCTCTGAGAAAAATAATATGTTCCCAGTCCATCTGAAAACCCCAAATCAACTTTCACAAACATCATTAAAACATAGGAAACCACCTTGTAACACATATAGCTTCACAGCACACAAATTGGGCACAGCAGCATGCAGCGCACACACGGCATCATAAAAATATTAGAACTGTCCAGAGACATGAGCAACAGACCGATACAGACCAGGTACAGGGTTGTTAATGAAATAATGTTTAAAAAAGTAAGCAAAGATAATGTAAAATAAACAAGGCAGTTTATTTGCAATGAACTTAAAGTACTCACAAGTGCAAAGAACAGTTGATTATGATATGGTGATGGTGGGTGGATTTACCCATTTACCCCTTTCAATTTTTTGAATCACTTCATCTTTGCTTGTCATCTGTACCCTTCTTACTTTTTCTTTTAATTTTTTCCCCGCAAAGTCTATATTTTTGAGGCCCATTTGCTGAAATAAGTTTTTTTTGTTTTTTTTTTTTTTTTTTTAATAAGAATAAAATGGAAATGCTCCACAAACTTGTAGAAAAGTGCAAGCATGGTACAAGAAACTGTAAGGATATTAGCAAATTATGTCCCTTAAAGCTTGCTGTATTTCACATTATTACATCAGGACAGTATTGCATGGGAATAAGCTATTCACACAGCAAGTGAACTTGGAATTTCTTGATTTCTTTCAGCTGAATATCAGTTGCTACATTATGGTTCTGTATTATAGCAGGGTGTATATTGCGCACACCGGGAGCTGGTATTTAAAGTTAAGCTATATTATAGTGAAATGGCGTATACCAGGTCTACACATACTCGGTTTTACCTGTATTATTAAATAATGAGAATCCCTCCACAGTTTCCGTGGTGGCTTTCAGCTCAAGTTTAAAGATAATTAAGTGAAATGTTTGTTGATATTAATACTCTGCTGTAATGTTAGTTCACGTTTTCTTAACTAACATGTCATATTTAAATGGTTATCACAGAAGATAAGTGGTTTTTTAATCAAGTATGCCTGGAAATATTTATTTATGTAGCCATCTTTTGTTTGTTTGTTTGTTTGTTTGTTTGTTTGTTTATGAAACTTTTCCCCATCCGTGCAAATAAAATTGTCGCAGATCTGTTTTAAAATTTACGTGGAAAATAAACATGAAGTAATTGTGTTGCCAGAAGTTGGATATCCTCTTTAAATAAATGTCACGTTAAGTTAGAACTACCCTTTATATGTGCATTGTGTTTTGGTCTTTTGGTCTGAGAGAACAATGATAAATATCTACCATTCTCTTCATCCCTGCTGGGCATAACAATTTAATGGCAAAGTCATCATGCCAGAAGTATTTGCTAAATTGATCAGCTTTGCACTGGGGATTGGCAAACTTTTTTTTTTTTGGTGAGAAATGACCTTCACCCTCAGTGCAGATTTGGGAAGTAAAGAAAATCTTAAACTGTCAACATGGGGTGAAGAAGAACAGGAGAATGGAACAGTACTGAGTAGACTGAGTGGTAAAAACAAAATAACAGGATGCACACTTGTCTATATTCATGAGGATTTCCATTTTGTGACCTCCATGCCTCTTCTCTGTGTAGCTGGAGCAGCTAGAAAAGGAGCTGAATACCGACAAGCAGAGCTTGCAGAGCGCAGAGAGCCTCAGTGGGGACTTGATGAAGGAAAAGGCTCAGCTGGAGAGGACCCTTGAGACTCTCCGGGAGAACTCAGAGAGACAGGTGACTTGCACCCCCATCAAAGGTTGTTCAGCACAGGGAAAGGACATCTTCATGTGATATTTGTGTAACTTGAAGAACATCCCATATTTTGGTCTTTCTTCCTTTTGATATTGAAAATGTGCAGGGTTATGGTTTTAAATACATTTCTGCTATGAAGACACTTCATCCATCCAGTACAGCCACATTTTGGGAGGTGGAAACTAGATTAAAATGCAAAGCATATATGTCACCTATGAAAATGAACGTTTATATTTTGCAGTATTTTAATGTTTGCTGTCATAATGAAATATAAATGACCCTTTTCTTTCCAGGTGAAAGTCCTTGAGCAAGAGAATGAACATTTAAACAAGACTATTGCTGCTTTGCGGCAGCGTTCTCAGATTAGTGCTGAAGCCCGGGTCAAAGATGTGGAGACAGAGAACAGAGTGTTGCATGAATCCATCAAGGAGACCAGTAACAAGCTCAGCAAAGTTGAGTTTGAATGCAGGCAACTGCGAAAAGATCTAGAACAGTACCAGGAAAAGGGAGAGCGGTCAGAGGAACTGGAGTTGGAGGTGCATCGGCTGGATCGTGAGAATGAAAGTCTGCAGAAACGTGTGGCTGCCCTTGGAATCACCTGTGAGAAGGTTGAGATGCTAGAGCAAGAAAATGCAGAGCTGGAGGCTGAGGGCCGGAGGTTAAAGAAGAAGCTGGACAGCCTCCACAACACAGTTATCCAATTGGAGGTACTGGAGAAGGAGAATTCCCAACTAGAAGAAGAGAACCTAGATTTGCGGCGTAACGCTGAGGCCCTCCGCTCAGCTGGTACCAAAGCAGCCCAGCTGGAGCTAGAAAACCGAGAACTGGAGATTGAGCGCAGCCAGCTGAAGCGAAGCTTGGAGCTTCTCAAGGCCTCTTCCAAGAAAACGGAGCGCCTGGAGGTGAGTTGCCAAGGCCTGGACACAGAAAACCAGCGGCTGCAAAAATCGTTAGAAAATAGCAGCCGGAAAATCCAACACCTGGAAGGTGAGCTGCGGGACATGGAAGCAGAGAACCAGAGCCTCCAGAGGAACCTGGAGGAGTTGAAGATATCCAGCAAGCGGCTGGAGCAGCTGGAAAAAGAGAACAAGGTTCTTGAACAGGAGACCTCACAACTGGAAAAAGACAAGAAGCAGTTGGAGAAGGAGAACAAGCGACTGCGGCAGCAGGCTGAAATTCGGGATTCCAAGTTAGATGAAGACAATTTGCGCATTGCCCATTTGGAGAAGGAGAACCGCTCCCTCAACAAGGAAGTGAACTTGTGCAAGGACTCCTGCGCTAGAATGAAAGACCTGGAGAAGGAGAACAAGGAATTGGTTAAACAAGCTACAATTGACAAGAAGACACTAGCTACATTACGAGAGGTAATGACACAATGTCATCTTCAGGAGATCATTAATGTCATGACATTTTTTGGAATTTCATTACCACAGAATTCTGGAAGACTGAGAATTGAGGACTGTTCATCAGTATCGTTAATTGTGTATTTTTATATGCTTTCGTAAGTAATAACAATGAAGATACAGTAACTAATATTCTTCTGCTCAAATATGAATGTACAGGAGCTGGTAAATGAAAAACTGAAGACCCAACAGATGAACAATGACTTGGAGAAGCTGACACATGAGCTGGAGAAGATTGGTCTTAACAAGGAAAGGCTCCTCCACGATGAACAGAGCTCAGACGACAGGTACCATGGGAACTCATGCACATATGGCCAAGGTCCACAATCCATGTACCTCCCCAGACTGTTAAGTCCAATATTCTGTCTTGCATCAAAGATTGAGATCATTTTGTTACCTTGCCAAAGTACCAAGTGCTGTTGTCTAATCATTGGTGTATGACAGTCAGAGGCTGTTTCTGTGTGTTTCTTTATCAGTCACACAAGTACTCTAATACTAAAAGAGGAGAGGATTAATCCTTATGTAACTGGTTTCTGATGAACAAAGTAACATTATTTCAAAATCAGGTTCAGAACTACCCGAGTTACGCGGCACTGGCCAGAAAGTAGAAAGACAAATAGTAATAATACGTTATATGTCAATAAAATGTGTTACACTTAAAGTGATTGCACTTAACACATAAGTATTGTTAGTGCTACTGAACAGGCAAACGCCACAGGTCGCAGTCCTCTCAACATACAGTATGTCGCCAAACTATTACTTATAAGTCATGTGTACAGTACTTTGCCTGAAATGTATAACTGCTTGTTGTCAGTTTGGATTCCATGTCCCCCTGTCACCCCTCTCTAGCGCGTGTGTTTGCGCCCACCTGTGTGTTTAGGATCCTATTTATATTTTCACATGGAACATTTATATTCCCTTAGAAGCCAACGTAGTTTTTTTTTTAATCTCCATTTACAAATATCTAGTGAAGCAATTGCAGTGTTCTACATTAGTACACCTAATATAACTTGAAACTGGAACCACTTGGCACAGGTCACGATCCTTAACCACTGAACCACCTGCTGACTTTCTTAGCCTTTCAGGAAAGTTTTGCTTTTGAGTATTACTTGTCTTTAATTTAGTTAGCTCAAAACATGTTCTGCTTCAGGTTCAAACTGCTAGAGTCTAAGCTGGAGTCCACATTGAAGAAGTCTCTAGAGATTAAAGAGGAGAAGATTGCTGCCCTGGAGGCCCGACTGCAGGAGTCCTCTAACCTTAACCAGCAGCTGCGACAGGAGTTGAAGACCGTGAGTCAACACAAAGGAAAACATCAAAGCCACATCCTTTTCCAGAACTGCAGAACATGCAATGTTTTCATAGCAGGCCAATTATTAATTCATGTTTTCTATTTATTTTGCTTTACTATGTACTAGTAGCATAAATAACAAGAGCAAACACTCAACAACAATCAGTCAGAGCAGTTGGCAGTATGGCAGGAAATGCTGTAAACCTAAACTCTTAAGCTGCTGAGCCTGAAATAAAAAGTAACTGTTTCAGCAAAGAATCAAGTAGAGTTCATAGTGGCAGTATTTTGGAGTCTGTTGGGTGAACCTTGATGACTGACTTGCCCTAAATTCCCTTCTCCCAGGTGAAGAAGAATTATGAGGCACTGCGGCAGAGAGAGGAGGAGGAGCGTATGGTGCAGAGCTCACCTCCACAAGCTGGAGAGGAGTCACAGTCAGTGAACAAATGGGAAAAAGAAAGCCACGAAGCCACCCGTGAGCTACTTAAAGTCAAGGACAGACTAATTGAGGTGGAGAGAAATGTGAGTAGGTCCCAGTGGTCTCCTAGACCAGCCACATTGCACACATGCTGATATCTTAGTACAAAGACAGATGCATGGTATCGGGGAAATTAGCCATTTATTCAAAATTTTGGGAAGTTCTTTATAAAACTTCTCAGATTCTGTAAATGACAGCCTTCAGTTCTACTGTTATCTAACTTGCACCTGTGTCTCTGCCTTGTGTTGCAGAACGCCACTTTGCAGGCAGAGAAGCAGGCATTACGCACACAGCTGAAGCAGCTGGAGACACAGAGTGGGAATCTGCAGGCGCAGATTTTGGCCTTGCAGCGGCAGACAGCCTCATTGCAGGAGAACAACACAACACTACAGACGCAGAATGCCAAGCTGCAGGTGAGTATGTGACCTCAATCCACATTCACCAATCCCCTGTGTTGAGACTGCAACAGGATCTGCCATGGTACAGGTCCTTCTACTCTTTCACCAGGTTATAGTTTTAGTTCATTGATGCTAGCAGATATTTATAATTTTCTAGACTATTTCTTATTTACTTTTCTAGCACAATTTCAATGTATGCAGCTGTAACCATGGTATTAATAGCAGCCCTGACCCAGAATTGCCTTCACTTGGAATTTTCTGTGGCCTATATTTGCATGCAAATATATTTCAAGAATCATTTTCAAGTAAAACTGTAGGCAAACTAGATGGTATCAAAGGATTTATTGTTCTGTTTCAGAGCGGCACACACTGGCTTTATTGGTGTCTTCCCTTTGCTTGTAGGTAGAGAATTCCACCCTGAACTCTCAGAGTGCCGCCTTACTGGCACAGAATGCTCAGCTGCAGAGCCAACAGTCAAGCACAGAGAATGAAAAGGAAGGTGCAGTGCGGGAGAGAGAGGAATTGCGGGCCACCTACGAGCTGCTCCTACGTGACCATGAGAAGTTGGCCGCCCTACATGAGCGTCAAGCTGCCGAGTATGAGGCGCTAATTGGCAAACATGGCAGCCTGAAGTGTGCCCACAAGAGTCTGGAGCTGGAGCATCGCGAGCTGGAGGACCGGTGGGCACAGGCCGCTTGGTTCTTTATACTGTTACGCATTTTCTATGACAATTAGATGAGCAGTTTTAAAATGCTGTGTTCCTGCATGTAAAATGTATGGTTTCTATAATTGTCAACGACTGTTAGCATATTTAAAAGTAATCTTTATGGTTTATCCTAGACTATGGAATTGTTCCATATGTTTAAATGCAGCATGTCCAATATTTTCAATGGACAAATGTTTTCTTTCTGTGATGTTTAGATACAACCAGTTGCTGAAGCAGAAAGCTCAGCTGGAAGAGCTTGAGATAGTACTGAAGAAGGAGCAAGAGAAGATGCTGTCTGAGAGCAAGAGCCACGAGGCTACGGTGGCTCGGTACCACAAGCTAAAAGAGGAGAATGATAGGTGAGTATCAGGAAAGATACCAGTTAATGGGAAAGGAAATTGTAGTGTCAGACTGAGTTTGTTGGTGTATACCTACCACCCATGAGAAAGTAGAAACAGAGGGATTTTGGTGTGTTGTCCATTTCCCCTCCAGTAAGTTCAGTTAAAGCTAGCCTTGCTTTTATTTATCATTTTTGCTTGCTTTCCTATTGTTGCCAGTGAAAGATAACTTTTAGCTAGCTTAAATAAAAATTTTACCATAGTTTATCATATTTAGACACAAAAGGGATGTGTCACATTTTGACAAGTGCCTGATACTGGTATCATGTATGTCCAGCCTAAACCAGACATACCTCCAGCTCCTGAAAGATAATGAAGGGCTACAAGCAGACCACAAGAACCTGAAGAGTCAGCTGAACAGTGCCAAACTGGAGCAGACCCGCCTGGAGGCTGACTTCTCTAAGCTTAAGGAGCAGTACCAACAGTTGGACATAACATCTACCAAGCTGACCAACCAGTGTGAGGTACAGGACTCCTCTCTCACCCACCCAACTGCCTGCTTTAACATACAGCATGTACTTTATATTCACGTGCTGACACTTCTGGAATGTTCCCTCTTCATATTAGCACGATGACATGTGTCCAGACTTGTTTGTTTTTCTGTGTTTTTGCTTATGAAAAATAAGTCACAAAGAAGTTGACCAGTTTCTGTTTGTATTCTGTAATAAAACGATGATTAGGCTCGTGGATTTATAATGTCTAACATTAAGAATTTGACTGTTACATTTGAAAAACAATTAAGCTTTGTTTAAAACGTGATAAAACAGAAGAAGGCTCCACTACCTTTATGACCCCAGATCACACTCATCATATCCATTGGGTCTCATATTGTTGCATGTCAATGATAAGGTATATTTTGTGTGTGCGTGCGTGTGCGCAGCTGCTCAGCCAACTGAAGGGGAACCTTGAGGAGGAAAACCGTCACCTTTTGGACCAGATCCAGACCTTGATGCTGCAAAACCGGACACTACTGGAGCAGACAATGGAAAGCAAGGACCTCTTCCATGTAGAACAAAGGCAGTATATGTACGTATCTCTGTACACATTGGCCACAATTTTTCAAGGATTAGGATTTAAACCAGAGAGATGTGATTTTGACACAAACAATAATTTGAATAAATGTAGCCTGTTCTCCTGATACACAAAGCCTCTTATTTAGTACTAGCTGGGTTACCCATCCCTGGCTGGGTCAAAAAGGTGTAGCGGTGAAAAGGTAGAAAGTAATAACACATTACATAATCACCAAACTGTATTACTATTAAAGTTGTTGTATTTAGTACAGTCCTAGTCAAGTGGGAGAAGGGAGGGTGTGTATGTGGGTTTTTGTATGTGTGAAGATTTCCGTTTGTCTTCATCTTGACAAATCAGCTGGCAACTGCCTGGAGACACCTGTCAGTAATTTGTGTAGTGGTGCGTGTGTGCACATGTGTGTGTTGGTTTTTGTGTGTGAAGCAGGTGGTTTGTTGTCTTGACTGTTCACTTAGAAACTGCCTGTGCGTGAGACAATACAAAAACTTAACTTGGGCTGAGCAGTACCTCTGTGCCAAATTTCACAGTGGGACAGCCACGTAGCTTGACAAATAAAGCTGTGCATAAAGGACAAACAGGAATTTCTGAAACTGAAACAGCTTTATAGATGTCAGATAGATAGAGATATAGTTACAGACATCAAGAAAGCACACAACCAAATGTAGAACTATGTGCTACGTAAGGTATAAGAAATGCCCATCCAAATTTCACCTTTCCGTGGTCTATTTTTTTGCTTAATTATTTTTTGTAAACATGTTTAGATCATCTCATTCCTGTCAACATTGGGGTTTTCAATATTTCCAGAGACAAGTTGAACGAACTGAGGAGACAGAAGGAGAAGCTGGAGGAGAAGATCATGGACCAGTACAAATTTTATGACCCCTCACCACCAAGGAGGTAAGCCTGCACAACATACCTACACCTTGTGTCCCTGTACTGAAACGGTGTCCATCTAGCCCGACCTTTTTACACAGTAACTGGATAAACTGAGGTTACCTGCAATTGTGACTGGTGTAGGTATGACAGGCAGTAAAAAAATTTTTGTGGTATTTTTGTTAACTATGTTCAGCTTTTGATGTTTAAATAAATTATTTTAGTTCCGTGACTTCCTTGTGAAATTCAGAACTCATATGCTGAAAGTTATGTTTGACTAACCCGACAGTTAATTTCTGGTCATTCTTTCAAAACCCTCAAGACTGGCATTTTTGTTACAGTAATTGTATCGTTAACTATTACCAGTTCCCAAAATTTAGATTAGATTATTTATATATTTTCTTCAGAATTCAGGATCAGAAAAATACGTTTATTAGAACATAAGGCTTGCTATGATTTAATTAGCTGCTGATGCATTTTTGAGAAATTAAAACTTGTATTGCTCACAGCTGCTGTGTGGACGTAGCAGATTGAAGCACGACACTTTACTCCAATAAAGTATAAAGTGAGCTGAACTTTGTTCACAGAAGTAAATTCCAATAATTTAACTTATTTGTTATTCTTTTATGCTAAATTCTAATTAAGGAGATTTGAGAACTGCTCCCTGACATCTACAGTGTCTGTGCATGCTTTCTATCTTTGGTGTATCACGTTTTGAGAGTGTACTGTGAATCCTCTACTATATTAGCATTCTTCTGTTGAATATGTTCCCCTTAGGGAACATAGGGATGTACAGACAGTGGGACATGGGTCATTCTGCTGAGCTTATTCTTCTTTTGTTTACTCAGGAGAGGAAACTGGATCACACTAAAGATGAAGAAGCTGATCAAACCCAAGAGCAGAGATCGAATCCGCTCACTGACATTGACACCTAGTCGCTCCGAGTCCAACGAGGGTTTCCCGAGCTTGCTGCCTGCAGACAGCCAAGACAGCTCTTCCATGGGTTCTCTAGACGATTCCTTGTCCCACAAGAGGAGCAGCAGTGAGTATGCCATGCAGCTCCCCAGCCAAGGCACATCAGGCAGAAAAGAATTTTTTTTCTGAAGTCAGCTCAGAAAGAAGGAAGAATAAAACTGCCTCACAGTTCAGTCATAAACCGGCCCCTAAAGTATTCAAAGCTGGTTAACTCCTTCCTGCTGTGTAATTGTTGCTTTCTACTTTCAGTCCTAATGTTTTCTGTGCTTGTTTCTCTATCTCTCTATATCTGAAAGGGAAGAGAGGTCAGAACATCCATTTGCAGTGTCCCTCAAATGGTATGCCATATGGGGTAGCAGGAGTGGCCGGCCCCGGCATGTTGAGGAGCCACAGGGCTCCCCCTCTGCCGTCTTGCGTGGGGTCTTGGGGTGGTGGGATATCGGTCCGGGGGACTTGGAACAATTTGTGGTTCATTGTTCACGGTGTCTGTGTCCATCAATATTAAAAGGTGCAATGCACTTCTTGAAGGAGTGAAGATGAGTTAAAGTAAAGAGTGGGGGCTTCTAATGCCACCCTCTTACCTCTGTGGCATCAAACCCCTTACAAAGACTTGATTTGATAATTTAAAAAGCTACAGGAAAAAATTAACAGGGTTTGTTTAATTTTCTTCATCTGTTTGAATCAGTTGCCTTTGCCATCAGTTTTTTTTTTTTTTTTCTTTTCCAGATTGTAGTCCTTAGTATAGGTCAGATTGGGCATATTTTGAATGGTTTTTGGCAGCTATAATCAAATTGTGAGTATTCTTTCTAAATGTAAATGAAAAATTTGATTCACTCTATGTGAAAAGCGATAAGATCAAGTGAAGCATTATTGTTTCCCTTGAATAGTCTTTACTACATGCACAGCATATGTGATTTTGTATCACCCTTAGATTCTTCTGCCAGCCAGTATGCTTCATGACAAGTGTTAAATTATTCCAACTTTTCCTCACTAAACAGTTCAGTTTGACTGGATTGAAAAGATATTTATTACCCTCTTCAGCTGTTAGTGATCTCCTTGTACAGACATGAGCCTGTGTCCCCTGTAGAGATGTATTCCTGACACTGTGGCGTACTTCTTATGTTGGCCAATTGCACCATTTAATAAATGTCACAGTGTACGTGCCGTGTGTTCTGTGTGCTGTCTGCTTCTGGACTGGAAGCCCACTGTCTGGCCTTTAGCACACCCTTTCATGGCCATTCCACGTGTGCTTGTGTGTACCTGTGCGTGCACCTGTGTCAGAGGGGGCAAGTGATTGCTTGTGAATGGGAGTGCAAGAGGCAACACATGCCTGTGTGAAAGGCCAAATGCGTGAGCAAGAGCATACATTGAAGCATGTTGAGGTGTCCTGTTCTGAGCACTCTGCCGAGGCTGCCGGACAACCTGTCGGGGAACTCTCCCCCTCCCACCCCTCCTGGTTCTCTGCATTGTTAACGTCCATCTGTTCTCTCCCTCCCTCCCTCCTCTTTTTATCTCCATCTCCCCTGGTCTGTCTGTTCTCACCACCTGCTATGATCCTAAAGTGACCGCACTGAAAAGGTTGCCCTTTATGAGGAACAGACCGAAGGAAAAGGATAAAGTCAAGGCCATCTATCGGCGTTCCATGTGTAAGAACTCTGACAGTCAAGCTACATTCTCTTTAGCTGCTCCTTACTCCCGTTTCCCTAATTTCACTTTTTCCTTTTTTTTTTAATTTATGTACAAACATTTTTTTTCTTGACCCTTGTCTTTCATCATTTGAAGGCACGATGTCAGCTTGGTGGACAGTGCACTATGCAAACGTTTGGCATTGCTGCTGCACTAGCTTATAGATGCAACTGATAAATGGTTGTATAAGCACAATTCACCCCTCAAAAAGGGCTTGCCTGCTATTTGTAAGTAATTATGTGGTTTTTCCTTTTAATAAAATTGTAGTTGCTGGTGGTAACTGAGGGGAAAAATTGTATGTCAAAAAGGCCCATCATGAAGGTGCACCATTTAATGGTGTCTAAAGACTAAAAGGATCAGAGAAATTGGCTGTCTTGCACAGTACTCTTCGGGTTCTTGCAAACATGCTGGATGTGTCTCGTAGATCTTTCTTTAGTGGTAGTTTTAGCTTACTCCTCTCATGTTCAGCTCAAACATTAGTTCTGTCTGCTTTCAGACCTTCTCTTATCCCTGGGTGGGTGTAGCCCTGTCCATTACCCAGCCACATGGCCACCTGCGACTCAAGCTAAACTATCACCTCTTCCCTTCCATGCACTGCACTTCACCCTTCTCTCACCCTGGACTTGCTGTGGGCATGGCTCAGTGATACTAACTCAGCAGATATATATTATATTTGGGCTGAAATGGAGCCCATAAAGACCCTCTTTCCCTCTTTCTTTTTCTTTCTCTCTTGCTCTGTCTCTCACTTGCCTTTTCTGTTATCCATCTTAAGCCACATTTCAGCTCAGCACATGCCCTGATAACATGGACACGACCATCTGACTGTGGACCTCATAGTCCCACCCTATGGCACCTTTGTCACCATCTGACTGCTGACAGGAAAGGAAATGCAATCTAGCACGCTGTTCCCTGGAAACATAGCCTCTTGTTTCCCTATGCCTCTGAGCACCTTTTCCAGGGGCCAGCAGGGCTAGAGGGAAAAGCACAGGCCACAGAGCCACACTCCTCTGACCAACCGTGACCCATATCTTCTCATGTCCATCCCAGCCATGAACGACCTGTTGCAGTCCATGGCCCTGGCAGGGGGTCCGTGGGCTGGTAGCTCTGAAAACCTGGATGAGCCTGAGGAGGCGGCCAGCAGACAGCGCCGGAAGGAGCTGGGATCCATGGCCTACTCCACCACGGCCATCAACTACGCCACTCTCAACCTCCCTGCTGGCCACAGGTCCAAGCAAAGGCTCAAAGCCAAAGGTAGAGCCAGGCAAATCCATCCACCCCCCCAGACCCTCACCCCACCCCACCCCACCCCACCTCATGCTCATTTGTTGACTGAACCCTTTGTAAAAAGTGCACCAGAGTATCTTTGCTCAGTCCAAAATGGGTATTTTTCTGATATGAGAACATGGATCAAAGCAAAACATTGTGCATTTAAAATGAATGTTCTTGTGCAACCTGAAATGAAATAGGGTTCTAAATTATGTGAAAATGTATTTCAGATTTTCTGCAGCTTAGTTACATCAATTGCGCAGAACCTCAAAAGAGAGGTGACACAGCTAAGTGTGTGTGTGTGTGTGTGTGTGTGTGTGTGTGTGTGTGTGTCTATATATCTATATAGACACACACACACACACGCATATATATAAAAATATGCACCAACGCTTCACTGCAATACAACAGCTGCAGTTTGGAAACCGCTACTGCTGTTTGTTTTAATTATGGAATCTGTAAGAATTAGAGTGCTATGACAGAGTAACCTGTAATAAATCCCTTGGTCCTCAGTTCCCATTTTTTTGAATGAGGTGGAATTATGAGAGGAATACCCAGAGAAGATAATATCAGTGTTCAGGAAGTCAGTCACCAGCAGTCTGAAAGTCCTCTTTTGCATCCTGGTGCTTTTCTGTTGGCTTTGCCTGCCTTTTGTGTGCTGAGATATGGCTGGCATGAGATGCTGCTGCCTTCTGCTAGATTTGCTCTCACCATGTAAATCTTTTGAGTACGGCTTTGCTCACATCTTTGTTTTCTTCTTAGACAATGCTTCCTGTGAGGATGTCGCGCCAGCATCTTCAGATGATACCAGTGGACCCAGGAATCAAGGTAAGCCATAGAGTACTTTGAGGAAACAGTGGCCCCTTCTCCACATTTGAGAACACAGGGGAGTAAACATCCAGTACACCTATTCCATGCCATACTGACATATGTTTGCTTTTCACCTTTCTTTAACTAGCATCCTCTTCTACCTGTTAGGCTGTGTTGAAAGCCTGCATAGCACACAGGGCATTTTTTACTTACCCAGATTAATTCCAGCTAATTCCACAAAGCAGAATGCGTTTCTGCACAGGGCCTGTAGTTGGCTGAACTGTTTGCCTCGGGTTCTGTAACCCGCTGGGCTATCTGTGTTCAATTGGCCAGGGCTGCAGGACTTAAGCAATGGTGAGGCACTCTTTCCCTTGATTCCTGTCTCCTCAGCAATGTGCAAAGTGCCCTGTAACATCTGCTGTAAGTGATCTACTCATATACATCTCTGCCCCTGTCTCCACCACCACCTCTGCTTGTGTAAATTACACCTTCACTGTAACTGCTAACTTTGACTACACTTAACTGTCTCATCCAACTACTCCTGGCCACTCTTTCCCACCCTCCTCCCTATCACTGCTTTCCACCCTCTCTAAACTACCTCAGTTTCCTGGTTTGTGGGGAAGCATGTTAGCTGCTCAGGCTGCTATTCTTTGCCTAGCCCGTGCCATCTGCTGTCAGACTTCCCCATTCCCATGTTGGTTCTCATGCAGTGTGCCCTCTTATCCCCATCCAGCTTCCAGACCCTCCAATAAAAGTAACAAGACCACAAGTAGAAATAGCAATAACAAGTCCCACTGCTCCCAGCTCAAGGTCGGAGGTACGGCCTAGCTCTGCCCTTCCACTCTTGGCCATCTTCTGCTTAATGCTTACTTATTCATTGCTTATAGTTTGTATGTCCATTTTACTGATGTTGGCTGTTACTGACAAAATTTAATAAATTTCTGAAGTACTCAGATTTGTTGAAAATTTCTGGAATTTCATGAAAATGTACAAGTGTAAAATTGCTCTGTATTTAATCTAATAAAGTTTTGTGCTCCCTTTGTCGTATAAGCTTTGTGTTGACTTCCCCTCCCCATAAAGTCATTTGTCTTTTCAGACACAAGACTGATAAATTCTAATGTACTACTTATTTGAACCTTGTTTTTACAAGTCTGGCAGTATTAAACTTAGTTTTTGGAAACTTTTTGAAAAACTTGTATATGGATGTTGAACCAGGGAGGATCAAGTGTTAAAGTTTGTTTGTTTGGTTTCTTTCTTTCCCCTAATGTTTCACCTGATACTCTGGCTGTAGTCTAATTGCAATTCATGCCATCTCTAAGCAAAATCCTGTCCACTGTGATCATTATAACAGTAGAGATGGCACAGCTGCAGATCTTAAAAGACAGATGGTTTCCCATTACTCCTGCTGGCACAAGGGCTTGCTGCTCTCAAGAGGCCTGCAGAGAGAGGGACGGGACTTGTGTGCCCCCCGACACTGCTTCAGTCACGCTCAGATCTCATATTAGCCAGAAAACAGTGCGTTTCCCTGCTCAGAGAAGGCTTTGTTTTGAAGTACATCTTGGGCCTTTCTTGGTATCAGTGTTAATGTCTGAAGTATAAACTTATTTGCAGTTCTATTTTTTTTTTTTATTTTTATTTTTTTTTTAGCAGTGTGTGGCATTACTAGGCCAAGTATGTTTGTGTATAAGTAGAAATGGGAATGTTTATTCACTTATCAGTTGACACCTTTATCCAGGGCAGCTGTTTGGCATTATCAGGGACCCACAGAAGCAAAAAGTGTTTAGGATTTTGTGCTGATAACAAAGGGGCACTGAGATCTAAATGGAGCAGCACTGATTCACTCTTAAGCTTTGGGTCTAGTTTATCTTAAAAAATTAGATTTCATGGAGGAGAAATTGGACTGAGTTTCTGATGTAACAGGATTTCTGATGACTGTGTTTGAGCATGGGTGCTGAGAGCAGACATAAGATGCCTGTTTTATGTATTTCCTGCTTTGCATTAATTCATTGTAGGAATATTACAGTTTCCTTGTTACAGTAACAGTTCTCATAACAGCATGGAACAGTTTTGACATTATAACGATTTGTTCCCTGAAAAACCTACATCTGTGCTGTTATTGAAAGAATAGCTCTATTTACTTTAATGCAAAATGCAGTTGAAAGCCTCCTGCACTTGAAAAGCACAGATGTGATTATGGTATGTCCTGCACAACAACCTTTGCTACCAAGTGATGTCAGAAAATCATTGCTGACAGCCTGTCGCACCACAGCAGCCATCTTGGAAATCATTGTTTGCAGGGTGCAGGGATCATGTGTGATGCTGTTGCTCTAACCCATACCTCCTTCCCCTATGCAGCAGGCACAGTGAATGGCAGCCACAGCCGGCCACAGAGTGAAAGCAGCGGTGAATTCAGCTTGAGTATGGATAATGAGGGCTGGTCCAGTGGCAGCAGTCCCGTGCAGCAGCCCCCGCCCCAACGCTCATCACGCCAGAGCCCCCTGCTCTTCCGCAAAAGTTTGGAGCCCCCCTCGGTGCAGGCTAGGAGGAAGGCCACATCACCGGGGAGTGAGGTCATGTCCCTACAGCAGTTCCTCGAAGAGAGCAGCAGTTCAGCCGAGGTGACCCACCCACCCAACGTCACCATTTTCACTGTTGAATGTGGATTTACAACCATTGGTTCATATGTGCATGTCTTACATGCATATCTGAGCTCATTTTCACATCTCCTATCTGAGTTCATAGTCCTTATTGTTATCGCTTTCTTTTTATTGATCAATATCCAAATGCTTTCACTGCTTGTCTGTCTCCTTCCTGTCTCAGGGCAATAGCCAGGAGAACATTACAACAGAGCCATCTCGGCTGCCTGCAGCGTCAGCAGAGCCAGTGCAACGTGACCGTGTGGAAGGGAGCACTCGGGGAATCCTGCGTTCAGCCAGTGGCAGAACTGCAACTGCGGACTCTGGCACTGACAGCCGGACACCCAAGACTGGCCATGGCTCAACGGGGCGTCCCGGGTTGCGAAAGGCAGAGAGCACACGAGTTAAGGGTTCTGCCCAGGTGCGGCCCACCCTGAGTGTCCAGGGCAAGGCCACCTCTGTGTCAGATCGTCTGAATGCCTCAGCCTCTACCCTGCCCCGTGCCAGCAGCGTCATCTCCACCGCCGAAGGTTCCAGTCGCCGCACAAGTATCCATGACTTCATGTCCAAGGACACAAGGCTTCCTGTCTCTGTAGACCCGTCCCCTGCCAAGACCAGGTCCCGCAACCAGGCCACACCCAGTGAGTACCCCTCGTGCACTGATCCCCAGGCACCACCCCACTGCACGCCCCCCCAGGCTCCCCGTAGCCCCTCGGTATTGCCCAAATCCATCAGCCTGCCCCTGGCTGGCAGCGGCCCACAGAGACAGGGCCCAGAACTGTCCAGCTTGGATTCATTCCTGGGCTCCACATTCAACGTAGACTCAGTATTCATGGACACGATTTTCAGTGAACCCGTGTTCAGCAGCACTGGTAAGAACCAGACGTTTCTCTCCCTCAACACCTCCCTGGTCAGTAACATCAGCAGCGTGCCCATGAAGCCAACCCTGCGGCCGAGTAAAACAGAGCATGAGGCCCAGCAGAGCATGGATTCAAGCCCCAGCCCACCTGACCGTAGGGCTAACAGCCACAATGTTATCACAACCAGCCCAGAGACTGCTGAGCCACAGGCCCCAACCTTGACCTCTGAAGACAGCCAGTCCTTGTGGTATGAGTATGGCTGTGTGTAAACCCAACCTTTATCCGAGCAGCGAAACAGCGCCACAGTGCATTCGTCTTCTTTCGTAACGTCACATTAACATTGCTAAACATAAACACCCTGAGGAAAAACAAGGTGCAAAGTAAACAAACTGTTTGTTGTCACGTAGTATATTTATACGCAGCCTCAAGGGTGTGCAGAATAGGGCACCTGTGTGCCTTACATTTTCCTCTGTTGTGCTGGGTAAATCCGGTTAAGATGTTGCATTGTCTAGTTGTGTCTGTCAGGTGATTGACAATGAATGTTGCCCTCGTGGTGTGGTCTGTTTCCTTTGTGGATATCTGAAAACTTTAGTGTGTTCAATTAGATCTTAACCTGTACCTGCTGTTACTCCTTCATCCTTAGTATAACCCATTTTGTGCCCTTGTGGATACTTAAGAACGTTTTCTTATTGGAGGTTTACTGCTTTATTTATTTTATTTAGTTTTTAACTTGTATCAAACAAACAGATATAACCAGAACATTGATAACATTATGTAATTATTAAAGGTAGTGTTTGAAATGTTCCAATGGACAATGAACAGCTGGCAATTGCAGGATATCAGGTAGTATTGCTGTCAATATAATTAATTACATCAGCAAGAACTCAACCCAGAATCTGTGTGGGTTCATGGCACCATGAATTATTGTGTAAAACTTTGCCTACAAAACGGTTGCCTTATTGCTGATTAGTCTGTAATCTTTTGTTGATTAATCCATGGATTTATCATACTGATGTGAAAAGAAAGCTCTGCCAAGAAGATGATGTGGGTTTGATGGCACCCTTCATGGTAGAATCCATTGATTCAGTCTTTATATATTTTGAACAAAAATCTGGAACAGATCAGGTTCTGTTGTAAATCTCTCTCTAGTTCTTCCAGGTGTTTTGGCTACTCTGACACTGGTGGATGATGGCAAGAGCTTTAAACTGAACCAGTGAGGCTTATTGAGTAAGCTACATGTTCCAGCCCTGTGGCTGTCTGCTATTAGACAGACTGTCTCTTATGTACACAATGTCGAAAAACTTTGTTTCTCTGAATTAACATTTTTCTATTGAAATGATTAAACACAAATTTCCCCTTTTTCTTATGCCATTAAATTTCTTGGGGTGGGGTATTTTGTGGAATGTGCTCTTTGGTATTAGGATTATATGAAGTCACTTTTTGGGGGGGGGGTTGTTCCTGTATTCTAACAGTATCACACACCGCACGATTTGTGAGCGGCAGATTGTACCATTTTTCTCATGTGAATGTAAACATCCCATTTTGATCCATTTGATCACCGTGTACCACTGTACCTTCAATGGACTGTGCAGTGTATGTAAAAATGAGTTAACTGTCATATTTGCTCTGCTCACTTTCAGCTAAGAAACAAGTTGGTGCTTCTTATGGCTGAGGCTGTTGTAATGGCTTCTCCTGTTACATCAGCAGACTCCTCTGTTATGACTTAACACAGAGAAGCACCTCCTAGTTACAGAGTTAGTGCTTACTTTACGGCATGTGCCAGCGCTGTCAAGAACCTTTTGGAAAAACGTGTGTAAACACTTTTTACATTTATGTCTATTATCGCCATGTATGTAACAGTGCTCGGATCTAACTTTTTACACAGTGACCTTGGGGGCTGGTTCAGTAGATGTTACGTGCACTATCATGGTGAAATGTATCTGACAGTGATGAATTCAACAAATGGAGCCGTTTTAAGTTTTTATTTATTTTTTTTGTCTGTTCTTACCATCTGTATTACAGAGGTGTCATAATTGCATTTTTAACTACTTTTATTGTTAAATAATGGACATGCCTTTATTCTGCAGATGTGGAGGGTTTTCAAGAGCGTACAAAGTCAAAAAGCAGGAGCAGGGAGCGGCAGAGCTCCTGAACGTATCTGCCTACCACTGGCCCCCAATGTGGTGGGGTGAAGTGGTGAGTTTCCTCTTGGTAAAGCAAGGGTGTATCCATCTGAGGAATAGGCCACAGTTAGTACTCACTAACTTTGCCTCAAGGTGCAAAGGATGGAAATGGTCTCCTCACATTAGGGTGCGGTGGTGATGGCAGCATCAGCATGAAGCCCTCTGAGATGCTGGGAGCTCACACACACCACTCATTCCACTGCAGAACTGATGTGCCCAAGCATGTCCTTTTCCACCGCTCTCCCTTTTGTTGTTTGGTGTTGTTGTGTTTTTTTTATTATTATTTTTTTTAAATGATTATTTGCTGAACTGTTGTGGTAACACTGGTCCATGGTAGTTGGTGGTGGTGTGGGTTATATAAACAGGATACCAGAATGGCAGCGTTGCATGGCTTCAGTGGCTTCAAATCCATGTTCTCTCTCCCTCTCCCTTGAGCTTCGACACTTAATGCATGTGACTTTTTTCATTGCAGGATTGTAAATGTCTTTTCAACTGTTGTTTCTGCTTCTAACTTATTGTCTTCTGTCTCCTGCCGTCGCCTCTGTCCTGTCTGCTGCCTACTCAGAGGAGAAATTGTCCGTCAAGCTTTCAATTTCAAGCTTGTAAAATATTGTCTACCGAGATGGTCCTCAGTGGAGGGACACAAGTGTGTACATCTTGTTTTTAAAAATGAAATGACTTAAGAACCCTTCCACAGTAGAAACCTTAGAGCACCTATCTTTCCTTGAATCAAGGAGAAAAATGGACTCCCTTGTAGAAATATATTGTGGCATTTCTTTTTGTAAGACTGTACGGCAAATTGCTCTGCCCTCTAGTTTCAAGACACTCCTAATGCGCACACTCGACGGACCAGTGCTCCGTGCCAATGTCTCCTAGAAGAAGCAGGGACCTTTTCCACAGACCTCGAAGACACAGATGTCTCCCCCAGTAACTTACAGTCACCAAACTCCTTCCCAAGCTTCCCATCTATTTGCTCTTTTTCTGATAAGCATGTGTATGTGGCATCTTTCAGCTGTGAAATGGCTGGCTTCTTAATTCAAGCATCTGTAAAATGATGAATGAAAAGCATGTGAACACCAAAAACGGGATCAAACGCCTTCTGCATGGAGCCATTCAATCAACATGTGCCCTGTTGCCGCCCAGCGCTGTGAACATCGCTTCAAAGTCTTCTTCCCCCGTGACGTACCAAAACATAACAGGAAGATGCTTCATCTACTTTTTTCCTTTTATTGCATTTTGTTACCTGGGCCAAAGGTTTCTACTTGCTGAGATGAAAACTGGCGACTTCTGGGAAGAGACTTTGTTTGGGAAGTGGGGGGAGGGGGGGTAAAGGTATTCTGGCCAAAGTTGTGCTCTAAATATCAACTGTATAAACGTCATTCCTTTTCCACTTGAACTTTTACATAAAGGCATTTGATGTGAACAATCAATTAGTCTTGCTTTGTTTGTGTTGCTGTGTCTCCCAGCACCCTCACAGCACAGATGAGAAGCAGTTTCTTGGTCTGAGGTCTTGGTCAAAAGGTCCTTCTGGAGTCCAACAGCATATAAAGCTCAGCCTTAATATGTCAGTTTCAGCACTCAAACACCAATAGAGATCAAGAAACACTTTGAAGCAGTGAACATGTTTTCTGTAACACTGAAAGGTTAGCTTTCATAAGTTTGTGAAGGCACTTTATTCTACCTTGATGGAGACAAACTCCTCGCACACATATAGTTCCTGAATGATGAATTTATTGTGCACCATCAGTTTGGGGTGTCGTACAGTCTAGAGCAGAACGGGACATTTCAGGATAGGAGGAGTTGCACGAAGGCACTTTCCTGACAGTCTGACTCAGCATATTAAAGATGGCTTCTACAGAGGTCAAAGTGCAACATTTTTAAGGACTGAATAAGACTGCATTTAGAAGGTATTGCGCCCTCCGATGGCTGTGGATGGAATTCATTTTGAACCACTGTGGACAAACAAATCTGTGAGGTTCTTGAGGCCACGTGTTTGCTTTCACAGGAAAATCTAACCCCCCGCTGCCCCAACATTAAGCTTCTTTTTTAAGTACACTTAGTCAGTGACCTCTACTTGACCTTGCGACTATACAATGACCCCTGTACACTGACCATTTTTGTGGACCAAACATTGTCCATTAAAATGAGCCAAAGTGAAGCTGTTTGCCACAGTAGTCAACATCCACACCCACCTTTCTATTAAGTATAGTTACTGAAGCGAACATTATTGCCATCTTATTACGTGTGTTTTAAAGACCACTGGGGCTGTGAAGAACACAGAGTCCAAAAGAAGTAACAGTCCCTTGCTTGTCGGGTGGCATCGATCAAAAAGGTTTAAATATGATGGCTGTCTCGTGAAAAAATTTAAATATATCAGAGAAAACATGCAAATGTGAGAGTTGACCTCCCTACAACACATGTCCAAAGTTAGAAATATAAGTAATGTCTAAGGAAGTCACATGGCTAACTACAACTATAACCTCAGTAACACACTTACGCATACAGAGTAAGCAAGAGTGGTCCTGTCTGTCGTGCCATTTGTACCACACATCTATTCAAAGCTCTGAAGAATAGGTTCATGTCCTGTTACTTCTACAAACTTCAGGAAGTCCTCTGGCTTCAGGCCCATAGTGGCAGCATTGGTCATGGGGTGAAAATATACCCTTTCATGGCCCCCGTTGACCAGGTCATTATCCAGCACAAATGTGATGCTCTTCTCTTTGTCACAGAAGAGCGCAAGAGCAGTAGCACATCCCTGGCCGACTCCAAGCTTCTCTAACATGATCGACTCGTCGGCAAAGCGGAGGTTGCCGCTGCCCACACCTAGCTTTTTGGCCAGGTCGTTGAGGTTGACCTGACGGTCATGACGAGTGGACACCAACCACAGGCCCTTCTTCTTCTTGTCTTTGAGAAAGAGGTTTTTGGTGACCACTCCACTGAGGTGCTCCACATGAGGCATCATTTCCTCCACTGTAAATACCTTTAGGTTATGATTAAAAAAAATAAATAAATAAATAAATAAAAGTGAATGTTATGGACGGTGGTTAGATCTTGTCAAAAGTACAACAGGTTGAGTACATTCAGCACATGACTTTATAACTTGAATGCTGCTGCTTTGAGTTCCACTCCTTTCACTACTCTGTTGTTCTTGATAAATGTACTTACCTTGAATTAACCCACATTTCTGTATGAATAAAACTGTCACTTGGAGAAAAAATGTCAACAAAGCAACAAATTATGCTGCTGCAATGCTCCTCTCAATCTGAATGCTTTTTTCATTGCAAAATATTTCTAAGATTACTGCATTGGTAGTGATTCTCACACTTGCTGCTGCTTTATTGTGGTCGTTGAAAGCGACAAAGGACCCCCGATGGACGAGGTATACTTTTTTACTCATACACTGTTATGACACCTGGGACTGTCAGCACATTCGAAGTTTCGATTCCGACCAAACAAAAACAAAAAGTGTCCAGGAACACACACCTTCACACACTGGCTGGGAACGAGTCGATATAGATCAAATAATAAAACATGAACTGAAGTAAAAATCAATACTTTTCAGAACTTATAAAATTTCCTGGAGAAAATATTAGAAATAATAATAACAATAATAATAATTTGTGACAATATTGGTTACCTCCGGGTGTTCAACGCATACTGTTTCAATATTGAGCTGTTTCAGATACTCCTCCAGTTTAGTGCGGAGTTCCGATGGTGCCATTTTAATGCGGGATCGTGGATTTCAACAGTTTCTTTTTTAATAAAACACCCCGAAATATCGTTTAACTTCACCACATGGTGCATTTAGGGCCTCCATCCGTGTTCGTGGGTGCCGGCTGTGCGCAGCCGCAGAAAACTCAGTCGGCCAATCAGGTTGTACAAATTTACTTCTGATCTCAACGCTTTGTTTCCTGATTGGTGAAAACACATCGTGTGACGAAATGTAAATATGGTACTGGGGAAAAAAATGGGGAAAAAACTGGTTTACGTACATAACAGTAATAGCACATTAGTTCATAAATCATGATTTCATTGCGTGTATTTTTATACACGAGTGTGGGGTGTGCCAAAAAGCACAAAGAACGCCTTTCTTTAGATTGTAGTGACAGCTAATAAGGGCTGATTGAGTTTCAAAAGCGCGGCTGGGGATGGGCCGCGTTGCATTGTGGGTCGGTGTCATGGCGGCGCCCATAGTGACGCTGAAGAGACATCTTTATGCAAGGAGGCCGGGGCTGAATCTGAGAAATACTGTAGTATGTTAAGTCATGAGGAATTGTATCCCTTTTATCTAGTGACAACATCACAGGTGAGCTGAGTTCTTTTTTTAATAACGTCAGGCCGCAGAACTTACTGCATTTCATATTCCATGCTCGTTTGTTTTTTGAAATTACCCCGAAGCATGGATTAAATTAATTTCACTGCTATTTTTATTATTACAATTATGGAGAAAGTCGATGTTCAGATTACTGATGTGTTTACTGTAAATTTTTTGAAAAAATTCATGTTAAATGTTAGAGAAGCTTGGAGTCGGCCACGGATGTGCTCCTGCGCTCTTCTGCGAGAAGGAGTTAGGGCTCTATTCATTATCATGTAACAAAAACAAAAATGGTGATTTTATAACTTTTTACTTTAACTCTTTCGATTAAAGCTGCAGGGAAGCCGTATTGATGACTCTCTCTTATGGTATTGAAAGGCCTGGAGAGACTGAGCTCATTTGTCTTCGATTCTTAACCTAAGTGGCTGCAGTGAATATGTGTGTAAGGTGGGTAACTGAAAGCTGGAACCGGGTTGTGTGTTTTTGTGGCTGGTTAGTGATGATGAGCGTGAAGGCCCTGCTGGGAGTCGAACGTGCTCTGTGCTTCAGTCACGCCCTCAGTCAGCTGCGAGCCCTTCGCAGCCTCACGGCAAAGCGGACACAATGGAGAGCGGCTACGTCTGGCCTGCCCTTGCTGACTTCACCCTCTGGGTCCCCGCATGTCCACCACCATGTCCGCTACCTGGCCACCAAGCCTGTGAGTTCCTCTTTACTCTGTTTCACATGACAGGGCAGTCAAGTGTGTGTATTCATCTCAAACTGTGTTCTCCTCTTCATCAGGCCAAAGGGCAAGGAAGAGAACCAAAGGTCAAACCCAAGCAAGAGAAGCAGGAGGTGGAGATCAAGCAGGGCATGACGGTGTCTGAGCTGGCTTGCGCAATGGGCAAAGACATAGGTATGGATTATCCAGTGGGGCAGGTTAGACGCATCACTATCCACATGAAGGATCCAGGTTCAAGTTCCGCTGCTGATGTAATTCCATTGATCATGGTACTTACCATGAGTTGACACAGTGAAAATTAGTCAGTTGTATAAATGGGTAAATAACTAAGTAATACAACATTCAAACCTTCCATTGTAAGTCACCTTTAGGAAAAGTGTCAGCTAAACAAATAAATTAATCAATTTTAGTAAATCAGCAGTCAGTGACTGTTCTGCAGTTACATGACTTAAAACAGAGCTCTCTGCCAGGTGTGTGTGTGTGTGTGTGTTTTTTTTTTTTTTTTTTTTTTTTTTAAGCTCCCTTTAAGGTTTGAATAACCTCAGAACTGATAAAGGTAAATGGCAAGACTGGTCCACCAGCTGAACACACCAATAGAATAAAAACCTGCACATTCACCCCCACCAGCATGCCAATGCACCTACTCTGACAAATGAAATGAATTCTGTGCCTGTGTCTCATCTCAGATCACGTATACGAGGCCCTCCTCCACACCTCTATCAATCTGGACTCCCTTGAGCCAAGCTCCAAGCTTCAGGACCAGTGGATAAAGGAGGCCGTGAAGAAATCTGGCATGAAGTTCAAGTGGGCAACGCTGGCAGTGGAGAAGGACAGAGAGAACAAGAATGTGGAGAGGAGGTTGGTTGGTTTTTTTTTTTTAACCTGTTCTCATTCACAATGCCTTTTTGGTGCTGTGCCCTGCCTGTGTGTATCCACAGGAACTGACTGACAGAGCTCTGGCTTTGTTGAATATACCAAGTCTCTTCAGGGAACAGTTCAGCATCTGAATTCCTCCACGGTCATTATAAATACAAGATCCAGCTAGCTCCCTACTTATAATTTAAGTTGTCCCAAAATGCAACATGTAACTTCCCCCACCCCCACTTAACTGCTCTCTTCTAAAAGCATGCAGGTTGTGTTTGACTTATAACATACTCAACATAGAACGGAGTTGCACCTATAAGAGTCAGTAAGGAATAAATCATAGTAATAATAGCTAATAATAACAGGTCGTAAGTCGAGGACAGTCTGTACTCAATTAAACAATACCCATGCATCATTAAAAAAGACATGCTTACCGTTAACTTAGCAGATGAGTTTGATTATTTTGTTTGGTATTTAAGGGTCTAGCTGGGGTGGTACAGTAGCACTACAGGTAGGACTGGTGCTTTATAACTGTTTGACTGTGGGTTCTAGCACGACTGTCTGAGTTTGCGTGTTCTTCCCACGATCGGGTGGGTTTCCTCCAGGTGCTCTACTTTCCTACCACACGTGTGTTTCAGGTGAATTGGGCCCTCTAAATTGCGGGTGTGTGAATGTGATCACACCCAGTGTTTCCGGAATAGGCTTCGGACCACTGTGACCTTGCATTGCACAAGAGGTTTTTGGTGACTTATGAATACGGTTTGAGTTTCAGGCTGTAGTGTAAGACATCCAGTTTGTATCATATGAAAATGATCATCATCATCTGTCACTTTTTGTAGGCCTCCGCCTGACCCCGCAGTGATGGTGTCTCGCCCTCCTGTTGTCACCATCATGGGTCATGTAGATCATGGGAAAACCACTCTGCTGGACAGCCTGAGGAAGACCCAGGTGGCAGCAATGGAGGCTGGAGGGATTACACAGCACATCGGGGCATTCCTAGGTAGGTGGCACTACTGAACACCCCTGAGCGTGTATCATCAAGCTGCATTTGAGATGATGCGGGCCTTGCTGCTGAAACCCTTGGAAAAGCAGAATTTGGAAGAATGTCCTGTTGGACTGCAGGCTGGTCCTGTAAGACAAAGGCTTCTGATGACAACAGAAGTAGTGATTATAGTAAAGTTAGTGAAAGGCTGAAAAGAGCTGGCAGTTCCCATATTGACTCCTTGATCTCTGCCCACAGTCCAGCTGCCATCAGGGGAGAAGATCACCTTTCTGGACACCCCTGGGCATGCTGCATTCTCTGCCATGAGGGCCAGGGGAGCCCTGGTCACTGACATCGTCATCCTGGTGGTGGCTGCGGACGACGGGGTGATGAAACAAACAGTCGAGTCCATTGAACACGCCAAGAAGGCCAAAGGCAAGTGGCACCAATCTCTGCAGCACTGGCCTGCTGGGGGGGGGGGTGGCCATGATCTTGAAGGGGCAGATGAAGTAACATTGTAGAAAGGTGAATCATCTTTTCTGATAGATATAATCCCACTTATGTCTATTTGCGTCCCCCTCTCAGCTTTGAGTCACGAGTTGTGTCGTCTCTTGCCTTCTGATTGGCTGGCTCTGTATCTTGTAGTGCCCATCATTGTGGCGGTGAACAAGTGTGACAAGAAGGATGCTGACCCTGACCGGGTGAAGCGGGAGCTGCTGGCCCATGATATTGTGTGTGAGGAGCTGGGAGGGGAGGTGCAGGCCATCCACGTGTCTGCTCTCAAGGTACCACTTGCCCCATTTTGTATCACCTGTGGGGCACAGTCCCCATCTAAAAATGAACCCCAATAAAGATCCTCATTTGATTACAGGCCTGTGTTGCATTCAGACTTCTGATGAACGTAATAATGGTTGTAGTGAGTGGAGAGGATGAGGCATCGATGTGGAGAAGTCTCAGTTGGAATGTTTTTTTTGAAATGGGAAGCACAGTAAGTGGCTTAGCGAGTGTAAGCCAAAGATCTCTGGTTTGAGCACCACTCCTGCTGTAGAACCATTGATCAAGGTACTTTAACTGTATCAATTCAGGGTAAATACCCAGAATTATGAACAGGTCAAATACTGTAAGCATTTGGGATAAAAGTGTCTAAGCTAAGCAACAAATTAAAGTGAGAAAAATAATACAATATTAAAATATTGGTTGTTGTTCCTGCTTCTGGACAGAGGCAGCATGCGTACATGCTTCTTTTCTTTTAGTAACTGAAGACCTCAGGTGTGTCAGTTAAGTGAATCACGGAGCTAAATTATCCCAGTTGTAAAGTGACAGTCAAGCAGAACTTCTCTGTGGCCAGAATTCAGGACATTTGATCTTAGTTGTTCCTGCATCTGCTGCAGGGGGAGAACCTGATGGAGCTGGCAGAGGCCACCGTCACGTTGGCCGAGGTGATGGAGCTGAAAGGCGATCCCACGGGCTTTGTGGAGGGCACCGTCATCGAGAGCCGCACCGACAAGGGCAAGGGGTAAGTTGAAAAGACCAGTAAACCCGCTTGATGCTGAGCTACACAGCACGGAAAAGCTCAGAAATGGAACGGAATTTGTTACAGGCTTTGAGTAAATATGTTTATATGAAAAAATGAAAATATAGGGTTATTAAAACAGATTTGAAAACTCATAAATTTGGTGCTCAGTAACATTAACATCTGTAACATTAAGAAAAAACTCTGGGAGTTGCTTTACAAATTGCTTTAAAGTACATGTTTGTATGATAAATGCTGAGTTATACATTTATGAAAGTGCTTAACATATCTATAAAAGAAACATATTTATATAAATATATAATATATACTTTTGTTTGTTTGTTTGTTTGTTCTTTATACACAGCTTTGCTTTTCAAGCCAGAGACTTGAAATTTGACGCAGTGGTGCCTCTCACCCTAAGTGAGGTTTTTTGAAGTCAAGGTCATTAAACTCGAGGACTACTTATTTTGAAAATGTTAAATTTGCTCTTTAACAACGCTGAGGAGTAATGATGTCACACGCAGCACGTAGTAACAACACACGCAGAGTACACAGCCGCATTGTTGACTTTTTTCACTACCCAAACACACATACAGAAGCACTTTCTTTCACGCTCACGCTACACATACAACGACATAAGACAAATTTTCTCTGTGCTGCACACACATACCGGACGCAGGTGCATTTTCTTGGTGCGCAGTCGCGCACACACAGTTGCACTTTCTTAAACACAGACTGGTGGACACCACACACTCTACACATGCAGACGCGTTTTCTCGCTCTACAAATAAACCGTCTCTCCATCCCTTCCAACCCTCTCTCTCACACACTTTCTTACACACACCACACACACTACTTAGGAGACAAAGAAGGGTTTTCACGGTGACATAAGACAGAACGATGAATTTTCTCCTACCCCGCACATACACACACAAATGTTTCGGTGTGCCCGTCATTATGACTGGGTTGTATTGCTGTCAGTACCATCTGCGTGTTCAACAAAAGCAGCCAGTAGCTGTTACATGTGTTAAAAAAAAAAAATAGCAAGATATTATACATCACACACACAGCAGTGTACACCTTAGTGACATAAATGTAATAAAGTTGGGTGATGTATATATTTTTTTCCCCTTTGCAACTGACTACAAGTGGCATGTGCATCACTCTCTGTAGTATCTGCCTGTCCAACAGCACCACCTGTACTAAATGCAACCACTTTGATGTTAAAACAGTTTGATCATACTATGTTGAACATGTTATTACTTTTTACCTTTCTACCTTTTGACCCAGTCAGCAACTCAGTTAGTCTTGGATAAAAGGTTGTCACTTATAGAAGTAGAGCAGCGGAAGCGTAAAAATATTAAAATGCATAAATATTAAATAATATTTATTTGTTTAAGGTAACCTTTAATGTGAAATTTGAACCCTAAGCTACTTGCAGTAATTTACGCTGGGTAATACAGCTGGGTAATTTTTACTGAATCAGTTTAGGATAAGTAAGGGTATTAATATCTACCCTTTTAACGGATATGTTTTTTTGTGGACTTCTGTCTTGGATTTTGAGTGTGATCTGAGTTTAAGTGCGCTGTACATAATTTGAAAAGAAGAGAGATGTTTGTAACCAGATCCTCTGCCCTCCCCAACAGCCCCGTCACCACAGCAATAGTCCAGCGGGGCACCTTGAGGAAGGGCTGCATCCTCGTGGCAGGGACGAGCTGGGCCAAAGTGCGTTTCTTGTACGATGAAAACAACCAGATGGTGAACGAGGCCAGGCCCAGCACCGCTGTGGAGATCGTCGGCTGGAAGGAGCTTCCCACTGCTGGAGAAGAGATCCTAGAGGTGGAGTCTGAGGTGGGGGTTGTCTGCAGGTCTTTCTTTAACAAATCGCTGAGATTAGCGAGGCCTTTGTCACTATGGTTGAGTCCATCAATTACCGTTTCTGAGATTCTGACTTGGTGAACTGAGGTGCTCAGAAGGTCTTATTGACTTTGAAGATCTTCAAAAGCAAGACATAAGAAGCAATAATTTACAAAAAGCCAGAACGGTGAATAGAAATGTCACACCTGTGTTCCACCAGCAAAGGGCACGTGAGGTCGTGGAGTGGCGGACCTTCATGGAGGGGCAGGAGAAGATCAAGGAGGACCAGCAGGTCATTGCGAGCAAACAGCAGCAGCACGAGGAGGCCTATCGGAAGGAGCGCGAGGGCCTGGCCCACCTGTCCTGGAGGAAAAGGAGGGTAGCGCTCTACAACGCCAACAAGCACAGGATGACATCAAGACCCAGCGAGAAGACCGAACCTAGAGAGAAAACCTTGTCCATCATTGTCAAAGGTATGAAGTGAAGGTCGCATCGACAGCCAAACACCTCGTCACTTTCTGGACCATTGTAAACTTGTTTTCATAGGGATAATGTGTGTGACATTTGGCTGCCGCCACAGGTGATGTGGATGGGTCCGTGGAAGCCATCATGAACATCCTGGAGAGCTATGATGCAGATGAGCAGTGCCAGCTGGATGTGGTGCACTTTGGTGTGGGCGACATTTCAGAAAACGATATTGCCTTCGCGGAGACTTTCTCAGGTTTGGAATCTAGAGATCGCCGCATCTGCAGGGAACATCATGTCTGAATTCGATTTTTAAAGCATCGTGGAAATATGGATGTATCTTCTACACATTATAAAGCCATGTTAATTTGTAAGCAATTAGTTATCATGAACGTGACGACGCCAGTTTTCTGTAGTTCCAAGTGCTGAAGTACACAAAGTCCATGTGCAGCCTACTCTCTGAAATTGTTTTCTCTTTCTTCAGGCATCATCTATGGCTTTAACGTGAAGGCCAACAAGGCCGTCCAACAGAAAGCTGCCAAGCTGGGCATCCAGCTCAAGATGCACAAGATCATCTACAAGCTCATCGATGACCTCAAAGAGGAGCTTAGCAGCAGGCTACCTCCAACTGTGAAGCAGCATGTCATAGGTGCCCGTCCTGATGCCAGTGTTTTCCCTCACTTGGTTTCCACCGATTCACAGCTAAAGAACCAGATGAAAGCCAGTCAGCCCTGGTCCTGAAGGGCTGCAGAGCGCGATGGTATCGCTCATCCTTACTTGATGGGGCTAATAGGTGGTGTAGCGGTTAGAGCCACACCCTTAAAACTGAACATTTGATTTCCAGCTAGGGCTGCTGTCCCCTTCATCTGAGTAGAGAACTTACCCTTAACTTATATAGCAAAAATGTCAGCTGTATAAATGAGTTTATTATTGTAAGTAGCTTAGTGTTCAAGCCTAACATTGTCTGTCAACTTAAAGAAATGCATCAAGATGAATGAATGTTTTGATATAATTTTTGGCTGTGATGGACTGAACCCCCCCAGGTGTTGTTTCATGTCCTAGTGCCCTGAGATCCTGCTCAGAATTAAGTGGTTAACGTTAACGGACAAATGGATCTAGTTTTTGGATAGAAAGTTCTCATCTTACCTGGTTTCAAGTGTAACTCAGATAATTGAAATGTGTGATGTCTAGAGATGACTTTTTCAGCCTTTCTGGAACAAGTCTGATCACCTCTTAATTTCATATAACCTGAGCAGGAAAAGTGTTTATTACAGTATAATATAACACTGACCCAGTGTGCCTCTGCAGGTGAGGCCACGGTCTTGGCTACATTTGAGGTGACTATGGGGAAGAAGAAGGTGCCCGTGGCTGGCTGCAGGGTCAAGAAGGGTGAGCTCGACAGGAAGATGAAGTTCAGGCTCGTCCGCAACGCCGAAGTCCTCTGGGAAGGTAACGTGAAGGCTGTGCTGGAGCATCACAGCTCAAACACTAACATTTTCATCCCAGGAAAGAATAGTGGAAAGTTTGGTTTGTTTTTTTGCCAGGTTAATCAGACACCTGTGTTAACGTGTGATGCTCATGCCACCTTCCCCTGTAGGTTCATTGACCTCACTGAAGCACATGAAGAGTGATGTTCAGGTGGTGAAGAACGGTATGGAGTGCGGTTTATCCCTGGATAAGAACGTGGACTTCGTGCCTGGAGATGAGATTATATGCCTTGAAGATATCAAGGTGGAGCAAAAAACCTCTTGGGATCCAGGATTTTAGGAATGTCTTGAAGAGACTTCATTACGTGTAAAGTTGTGCTGTTAACGTGGGAAACATTGTCCCTGAAAAAAGATGTTGCTCATAATGAAGACATTCATTTGGTGTGTTGTCTTCTATTCTCGAGTGCTTTTGTTGTTAAACAGGGTCTGCACTGTCCTTGTCCCATGCAGAACTGCTAACCTGTTTGTTCAACTTGGACACATTTTTCACTGCAGTTGCTTCTATTCTTGAGGTTTACTTCACACTGACTCAGCAGCAGTGTTAAACAAGCTAAAATACTGTTTCTAAAATAAAGTCAGTTACATTTAAGTATAAATCCATTCAGAGCATAAAAAGCTTTGAGGACCACGAACCTGTCACTCAGTAAGTCGAGTTTAAGAAAGAAGCCGATGCAAGCGGATTACATGAAGCATTTTATTGACTACAGTCCATATTCTCACTTATCCTCAGGCTTGTTGAAGCAGTAGGTGAGACAGCACTTGCCGCAGTAGTGCCTGTCAAAGTGACTGGCCATGAAGACCCCAGCACCGCACTCGTCCGCGGGGCACTCGCGGCGCAGGCGGTGGATCTTGCCGTTTTCGTCAACCTGGCCAAGGCAACATAAGTCATTAGACAGGAACGCGCTTTAAAAATACGACAGGTGACAATCTGCAGCCATGCTTCTGCACCGACTGCCTTCAGTCCCGTCTACCACCAAAACGCTTACCCATTTTACCAATTTCGGTTTCTACTACAGACTTTCCGTTTTAAACATTTAAAAGCACGTATTTACATACACTCAAGGAAATAAACACTTTAGAAACTGACCACCATTCAAATCAACCAGGCCCCTAGTTTGTCACCTCTGACGTTCAGGTGGAGGGAAGACTTCACAGCACATGTCCTACCTTGTAGTACTTCAGCACTGCAAGCTTGACCTTCTTCCTCTTGTGCTTGTTCTTCTTGGGTGTGGTGTAGGACTTCTTCTTCCTCTTCTTAGCACCACCACGCAGCCTCAGCACCAAGTGCAGGGTGGACTCCTGTGTCAAGGCAGCCCAGATGAGCCCGATTACTGACCAGACCCAGCAGCCCCGCCTCAGTCACCCCCTCCACGTGCCTGCTCCGTCCTCACACGTCTTCCAGAACCCTACCTTCTGAATGTTGTAGTCAGAAAGGGTGCGTCCATCCTCCAGCTGCTTCCCAGCGAAGATCAACCTCTGCTGATCCGGGGGGATACCTGAGGACGCGTTTGCACAGCAATGTCACAACTGCAGCGCCGAACAACGATTTGCGTTACGCTTCCACCTTCATCACATCTTTGGACAGGCAAGATGAATAAAAACAAGATTTAAGAGAAAAACCCTGTACCTTCTTTGTCCTGGATTTTAGCCTTGACATTCTCGATGGTATCCGAGGGTTCGACCTATCGAGAACACAGGAAATTCACAAGAAATTAACCGAGACATTTCTTGTTCATAAGTGAACAGGAGGCAGTTTGAACGTCCAGCGTAAACGTGCTGCGATGACCAGATATATCGCAAAAACGCGCAAGGCGTGTTGGTCACAACCCAGTTCTTTATAGCTGCAGCCCCACAGCATTGGTGTAAATATAAGGACAGAAAAATCGGCAGCGCAGCTAATACGTTTACAGTTTAACTAGTAAAAAAATAAAACACAGGAGTTGGAAGAACGTTTAGAGTGAGGAAACCACACAAGGCCGCGCGCCTCCCTGACACACGTGCTAGGAAACCTTGCTGCGGGAAGCCACGTATTTAGGAATATATGGCAATTTCAGCACATAAATGGGATGTTTGTTTTTTTTTTTTTTAATTTTTGGGTAGTGAAAGGAAGAGGCGCCCCCCAGGGCGGCATTCCAGTCCACGCGACTCCGGCCCTAAGACACTGCAGCCCGGCGGCGAACCCACCTCAAGGGTAATGGTCTTCCCCGTGAGTGTTTTCACAAATATCTGCATTTTGGGGTCAAGTCCACCTGCGCACAATAATCACACCAACATCAACTAACATTCCCATTCGAGTTACCCACTAAAACTAGGGTTTTATTGGGCCATTTCTGTCGTTAAAACGGAGAGCTTCAACTCACCACAAGCCTCCCGCTAATGGCGGATCACGAGAAGAGGACCAGAGCGGCGCGCGACGGGGTTTTCTGGGCTCCCCGAGCAAGGAGTAGGTGCCCTCGAAATTGCCTGTTCAAAATGGCACGTAATTCCATCCGTCCATTATCTTTAACTGCTTTATCGCGTAAAAACATTGAAGTATTTTTATTCTTATTCGCATTTTTCATTTTAATACTATTTTAGCAATCTGGAAATCGTGTCATTTTAAAACTGAGTATAGGAAGTTGATGCAAAAACTACACTACCCACAAACGTTACGGGGCTGTCGCTATTTCCTTAGTAACTTTCCTAGTTGTGTTTGAAACTTCTGAGAAATGGGCGAAAAACGTGATTTTGCATGGAGTATGAAAATAATGAAGTAAGAGTCGAATTATAAGATTGCTACCATGCAGATGACTAGTATAAGTATTATTTATCACAACACGCCATTAATGACAATGTAGTCATGAGTTTGTTTATGCTATTAAGACATTTGCTGTTGCACCGTTTTCTGTTACGGTGTTTCGTTGCTCAATTGTCACACGTTTCCTTTATTATAATTTATTTATTATTTTAATTATTTCGTAGCATCTCCTGCTTCACTAGACCACATGTAATTGTTTGCAGTACTTTCTGTGTGTCTAACTCCTCTTACCACATCCATCCCTTATTCCACCCTCTCTAGTTACTTCCCATTTGTCTTCACAATTTCCCACTTTTTTTTTGATTCAAACTCAGTCTCCCAAGCGTGAGCAAGTATGCACCACTTGTCCACCTCTGATTCTTTCATGATGGATCCAAAATTGAAAGCCCACCAGTTCAGTTTGTCTCTTATATAGTAAACAAACTCTTTCTGCATCAGAACTGCAGGATCTTTCCCTGCATTCAGGAAGAATTTGCAAACTATTCTCTTTTAAACCTATTTCTCTCCCAATTTCTGGACTATATAAATTTGTTCAGCACCAAATGCAATGATTAACTTTGTATTTGCTGTTTAAATGCCATCTATAGGCAGCGACTTCAATGATGTGTCCTGGCAAAAATGACGGTATTGGGCTGTGCTTTGATCCTGTGTCTGTGGAAATTTATTTAAATTTAATTTTTGTATATCCTGAATTAAATAAAAGTAAACTTTGTTTAACTTTTCAGCGAAGGAAGTTTTCTGCCACCAATTGAATCAACAAGGCATCAAAGCTTTTTGGATTCCTTGTACAAATTCATAGAAGACGAGAAGGAGCAGGTGGCTTGTTCGGAAAGTGAACCCAATGAGCAACGCTTTGTCATATACCGTGCGGCATTTGATAAGGTCTGTATCGAATGCACCTCGACGCTGTTGAACAAGTACCAGTCAGTAGCATCAACAAGTTATCCCCAACACTATGCTGGCAGTAACGGTGAACATCGGTGAAATAAACCCCGTTGTTATTCAACAAGAAAAGTCAATAACTGGAAAAGCCTGTTTGGGAAAACTTTCCTTTGTGTAGTTTTGGAGAAGCTTTTGTGGGCCCTACAAACTTTTAAAGCGTCTAAGTTCTAACAATCGTACAACTTGGGTTTTATATGAGAAGGCTTTTTCACTTAATTTATAATTCAAGGATGTACATTGTATTTTCTTTCAGGTCATTGAGCAAGCCACAGGTTACAAAAATATTCTGTCAGCCATCAAGAGGGAATATGACCGCTTTATCAGTACAATGAAGAAAAGCCTTTATGATGCAAAGCTTATTCAAAGCAAGGTGAAAGCCATGGAGGCCAACCCAGTCTTACTCATGACCTGTCAGAGCAGAGCTGCCCAGTTGCAGGAGAGGTAGTGACAGTGAACCAACAGGCATACAGAATAATAACTTTGTTAGAGCACATAATGTTTCTTTGGTATGGAAATTACTTGCTACTTAAACATTCTTGTATCTTGTCTGTGAAAAACTATATGGTACAAATGTATTGCCCACCTGTGACAGGATTGAGACCATCCAGACAGACACAGCTGAGCTGCAAACTGAGCTGAAGGCGCTACAGGATTCGCAGGCAAAGAAGAGATCTTTAGAAGAGCAGAACCTCTCGGACTGCAGAAAGCTGCAGCTTGTTGGCCATATTCCAGGCATGACACGGCAAGCTTTGAATTTTGAAATCAAATTCACGTTCTACATTTCAACTATATTTCCTGAAAGTAGTGAATAAGGAAAAGGTTTTTTGCACTCATTCAGAGTAAACTGTTTATCTCAATTCTGTCTTGTTCTAATTGATCCTAACTTTGGATGGAAAAACTGGATTCAAGTAATGCAGTGTGTGTGGTTGTACTGTAAAAGGAATTCTTCCTACTACTGATGGCACCAGCTGAGATTGTATGTGATGCGTTGCAGGCTTGATGCTTGAGGGGTCATTGAACATAGATGCCCTGGACAGACACCTGGAATACCTGAGGGAGACTCAAATAAACTTGCTGAACAAGCGCCTGGTCCACTATGTACCTGTCCAAGTGATGACTGACCTGGACTCTGAGCTGAGGAGAGTCTTGGAACAGAGGGACACTCTTCTTGTACAGAACAAAAAATTGCAGCTTCGGTGAGAAGGTCAAACCTCTCACAACCACACTTCTAAGAACCGCATCTTATTTTATTGAATAGTCTGGTAGCTTAGTTTTGTTGGCACAGGAACTAAGTGTTTAAAGGGTTACAATTCAACAATCGTGATGACTGAGCCAATTCATCTAGTACAAAATCAGCCTGGGACTAAACTAGGCACAACTGTTGGAATTAAACAAAAGAAGAGCAAACGGTTTGTAAGTAAAGTGAAGCTCTTATGAAGAAGGAACAAATAACACAGTGATTTAAGAATTGATGATCAGGAGCCTCATTCAAAGAACTTGGTTCAGTTTAATCGTTGACAACATAATACAGAAAGGAATAGTTCGTACTTAAGTCTGCTTGACAGTCTTCACAATTTGAAACTGTTCTTAATTTTGCTTTGGATATGGGTGTAAAAGTATTCCATCTGCAGCATTCACAATGGGGAACTTTGTGAATGAATATCCCTGTAGCTGAAGCGTCAGGTGTTCCGTGAATGTTCTTGTTTAAGCTGTTGATGAAAGGTGTTAAATGGTACTGTTGGGGTAACAGTTGTTCATGTATACGGAACTTTTTTTGTCTGTTTTAGGCACAGGCAGCTGAGGTTTGTTAAAGATGCCTTGTATTCCTGGGAGAGGTCAGGCAGCAAACCCTCCCTGGTGGAGTTCCTGCCCTTGGTCCTTCAGAAGGTCTCGCAGCTCAAAGGTTGGCAAATTTCTGCCGCAGTGGAGGGGAAAAATGTCTTTTGTGGAACTACACTATTCATAGTATTTTCAACATTTAAAATTGACTTTCTTTTATGTTTTTTGTTTAAACTTAGTTAATATTCTAACTAGTGCATACAATTTCATGTCAGCAGCTTTAAATGAAATAAAATGAATAATTGGCTTTTTTTCCAGCTTGTGATTCAGATGAGCAGTCCAACAGTCTGGATTTTGACCAGGATGATTTTGGAAAAATCAATAAATCTAAGCTCGTGGTGGAGTACGTTGAACGGTAAGAAAGACTCACTTCCTGTTAAATGTGACAGAACAAGACGCGATAGACTGATTCCTAGGGTATAATGTCAGAGGAGCTACACTGAAAGTGTAACAAGACAACAGTGAGCCGTTTCCTGCGCCTTCAGGTTCATGCAACTGTTGAAGAGCGGAGATTATGAGGCTGCCACCTCCTACGCAGCTGCATCCCCTCAGGTGGTTTGGCAGAACCCGGAGACCGTAGAGAGGTTCAAAGGTGCATCCCCACTGGCCGCGTCTGGTTCTGTGTGTTCACACTGGCGTGGTGTTGTGAAAACAGGGAGAGGTGTTTGCCCTTTCTCTGATCTCCTAGTGTTGACATCCACTTGATGTAGGTGAAAGAGTTCCCACTAAGTTGGTGAGGCTCACTTGTGGAAGCAGAAAACAGGATTAGGAAGAAACTTTCATTTAACATTTGTTTAATAAAACATTCATCCCTGTACTTCCTGATCCTCTTATCCACTTGAGGGTCGTGGTGTTTAAGCTTCACTATTATTAAAGGAATTTATTTTACAAATAATTAGGAAGGGATCACTTTGAATTGTTGTCCAGGTCAGTGCAGAAGGCTGATGTTGCTGGTTCCCCTGACAGCTGCTGCAGTATCTGAGGGGGAGCTGCCCCCTCTGCTGCTGTTCTTCCAGGCTTTGATGACCTCGGTGCATGATGGGAAATGGTTACCCAGTGAGGCCCTGTCAGTGGAGGGGGTGAGATGTGCCTTGCAGCGAAACCATGTGGAACAGGTCACACACTGGGTTACCCAGAAGAGGTGAGAGAGGGGTGGAGCTGGAGGGTGAAACCCTGAGCTGTGAATCAACCTCCTGCACTAACTTTTCCTGCAATACCTGCTACAACATTTATAACAAAAATAATGAACTTAAAACTGTTCAATTTTGTCACTTTTTTTTTTCCTGTGGTTGCTTTTTCATATTCCCAAATGGCTCCTGTATAACCCAGAGGCCTATGATACAGCCTGTCATGTATTCATTCCATTTGCCTGTGCTGTGTTGAAGTTCTACCACGGTGTTGATGGCACAGGCTGACATTTTCAGAAGCTCTGGGGGATGTGATCTGTGAGTACGCCGGCAATCGCGTGCCACAGCTGGCCAACACCTGCCTGGGATTGGCCCAGGTAGTGTACACAGAATGTGGCATCTGCAGGAAGGCAGTAGCTTGTCTGTGCAGAAGGGGATTGACCAACACAGCCGTGGAACTGATCCATCAGGATGGGACCTTCACCGTGGGTAAGGCGTGTTTGAGGTACACTGGTTCAGTAAACTGGTCAACTAAACTTTTGGCTGAAGTCTGGTGATGGCTGACATTAGTTAAGAACCTTAGATGAGGACCGAAGAGCAAGAAACCAGGGGAATCTTAATATCAACACCCCTGTCAGTAGGCAGATGGAATAGGATCTCTAACACCCCCCCCCCCCCAGATTGCTAGGGAGGGTGTCACTCACATCACATTTACTCCCTAAATCATAGAGATCTGAATGTAATAGGGTGGCTGGTCACAGGACCACTTCTCCCCACTATTGAACACTGGCAGAAAGTGTCACTTTCAGTTAGTCAGTAGCTCAGTTCACAGCTTGAGCCTAATTTACTTAACTGTAGGCAGTTTCCACCATATGGGTGATGGTGTGATCGGCACAACATTACTGCCACCTCACAAAAGACAAGACAAGCTAAGCTTTGTGAACAGTATTAATACACTATATGTTATAAAGATATTAGAACTGACTTCACCCTGTGAGCTGAGCTGTCCCTCTACACACAGATGACTGCTTGACCCTGATGAGGAGCTGCCCCAGTCTAACCCTCCTCCAGGGCCTCACTCAGGAGTACCGGGGTCAGCAAGCCATCCTATCAGCGGGTTCGGTCATTCACGGCCTCCTGACCACTGGCAGTGCGGACATTGGCTTGCAACTACTGACGGAGATCCACGTAAGCAGGACAGGTGAGCAGATGGCTAGACCTGGCCACCTCATCCCAGAATGCCAGGAAGCCATTTGGTTAGCAACTGCTGTGGTCCGAAACAGTCAGGAGCATATAATCCAGAGAGCAAATGCTTAGTGTGATGTACAAATTAAACATTTCTTCATACGTGTTAAAGCTGTTCTTTGACGGGTTTGTTACTCTAGCCTGTAAATACTTTCTTGTGGACCTGCGGACCTAATTGGGCATATGATGGTGACTCAGAGGGTTGCAAGAATGAACAAGACCTGCTGTTAGTCAAACCCATGACCTGAATTTCATCCATGTTTGTCCCTTGAAAAAGTGTCAACATTCTGCAGGCCAGTGTGATGCCATACTTCTGCTGCCATGGAGTGACAGGGTGGTGCACACTGTACAGTCACACCCTTGCAGGACTCCTCACTGTGTGTGTGTGTGTGTGTGTGTGTGTGTGTGTGTGTGGGGCTGCTCACCGCAGGTGCTCTGGAGAGGACCATCCTGAACGATGGGATGTGCACAGCTGTGGCATGGGCTGCGGTGGCTGAGCGCTGCAGACAATGTCATCATGACCAGCTCAGTAAGGAGATCTTCTCAGTGCTGGTATCCCAGGCTGGAGTCATGCCTAGCTGAGGGTGAATATGTTCATGCAGGGGGCTGGGCAGTAGGGGGCACCCTCAGGCTAAGGCTCCCACAGAAGAACCTGCATGTTGTGGAGCTGCAGCTTGGTGCTCTATCATGAAATCGACATGTCTGTGCAGCAAAGAAATCTTCATTCACTTCTGTGCCTCACTTCACATGTTAATGAAAGCAGGAATGAACCCAGAAAATAAAAACAGGTTTATATGATGCTTTTCTCTAAAGTGACAATTTTCTTAATTTTTATTTTATCCCCCCCCACCTCCTTCCCGCGAGCACACATGGCAAAACTGAGCAGGAACTCCAGCTTGTTTCTGTGTAAACATTGAGGGCTGCGCTCCACCCAGCGGCTCGTCGCAATGCTGCGGCTGTGGTCCGATTCTCCCTGGCTCTTGGCGGCAGGATCCGCTGATCCACGGTCTGTCTTTGTGCTGCTACAGGGGCTGCAGCACGACTTGTGTACAGGTGCGCGCGCGCGCACACACACACACACACACAGAGGCTCTGTTATGGATTTGTGGTTGTGAGATGGCGTAACACAAACGTTTGAATTGGGAGTCCCCCCCCAGCCTGTCTGTTTTCCGTGTTACAACGTGCTCTCTGAAACGACAGCCTCTTTAATACAAACCATCCTCTGTTGCTGCACTAAGGCCGCCCACGTTGCTGCGGCCTCCTTGCTCTCTTTCAAATCATGACCCTTTGTGCACCAGTAGTGGTCAAATATAACTAGGGAAACATCAAATACAGTTGCCATATGTGGAAATTCATTCATTCCTTCATTCAGTGCAGGAGCGCGACAGTTTAGTGTATTCCGAAAAGATAGTCAGTGAGGTGGGGTATATCCTGGATAAGACTCTAGTCCATCACAGGACTCTCTCTCTCTCTCGCGCACACACACACACACACACACACGAAGGGCCAATTAGAGATCTTGTTTGTCACAGGGACTTTTGATCAGACTTGTAACCCTCACAGGAAGGTCATTTATGACTAACCTATTTACTGAAGCCGGCACCCAGAGGAAGTCCTGAGTGGGGCAGTAATGTTACCCCCTGTGGGTCTGGTGTCCCAGTACACCCTGAATGCGGTTACGTAAGTAGGACGAATATTGCATTGTATAACTCCCCCTAAATTTTATATTCATTAACAAAGTTCAACCTTCATTAACGTTGTACCATGTTGCACGATTAGGAGTGTGGTGGTCTGTTTTCCAAGGTGTGCAAAAAATGAAAACCCTTTGGGTTTGGGGTGAAACACAACATGTGATTAAAGAACACTTATTTCAAAGCCTCAAACTAGTGCAGAGGTTGTCCTGGAATTGTCCTTTGTTGTTTTATTTTTTTAATGCCTAAAAAGAAAGCTGGGTTTTTGTTGTGAATGTGTTTATGGCCCACATGGTGCACATAGTACCTTTAAAGCATGAGAAAACTATAAATGATGTGTAGAATTTAGAAACTGTGATTATCTGATTGTCACCCTTGTGTGACACGTGCACCCCGGAATGGGGCTCCTCTGGTTTTGTGAAAACTCAGGGCATCGCAGTTTGGCATAAGCTGCACTCAGCGTTAATAACAACTGGAGCCAGCAATTTTTTGAAAATGCCAGTCTAAGGTCAACGCAAGGTTGGGAGCATTTGGTACATAGCACTGCACCCCCAAACACCACCCCGTCACCCTCCCTGTTTATTGAGCCGTTCGCCCTGACTGCCACTGGACTGTCACTATTCACTGTGAGTGTATCAACAATGAAAATGGAGCTACAGATATAATGATGTTTAACAGCTGGAACTGGTCTGTTTGCCTGCCTGTGTATGTTTGTGTATTTTCATTTAGAGATTTATCGAATTTAAAATGTCCAGTGCAACAAAGCACATTCATTACAGAAGACAGGCAGTGGCAAGTTAGAACTGCAGTCTAGCTTTGCTTATTAGCTCCTGTGTGTGTGTGTGTGTGTGTGTGGACACAGACGGTTGCCATGGAGGCTGGCAGCAGCTTGAGAAGATGTGAAAGCAATACTCTAAAGAGAGAAAGTAGGAGAGATGGAGAGAACGGGAAAACAGAAATGGTGCTGCATCAGCATTTCCTGGCCTCAGTTTGTCCTGCTCCTATCGATCGTCTCCTTGCAGGGAGGGGAGCAGACAGCAGTGGATGCTGGCGCATGGCAAGTCTGCGGGGAGTGGGCGACGCCCCACTTTAGTGGGGAGGAGCAGGAGGCCTGAATGGAACGGGGAGGGCCTTCGACTGCAGGGAAAGATGTCACTGTTGCAGTGTCGTGTGTGTGTGTGTGTGTGTGTGTGTGTGTGTGTGTGTGTGTGTGTGTGTGTGTGTGAGAGAGGGGGAGGTGGCGGCTGGGAACAAAGGCAGATGCATGAGCACAGTGTGTGAGATCAGATTCATTTATCACAGCATCCTCACTCAGACAGGGAGGGAGGCGGCTTGACACACCCTGTTAACTCTGCTGTGCTGGGCAGGGCACCAAACAGCCATCACTTTAAACCCAACAAGCATCAGGGGACTGTCTAAAAGATGGCCGCCTTAAACCGATATTTAAGCAGAGAAAGTGTAACTCGTGCGCTGGTTGTAACCTTTGTGGATGTGAATGGCTAAGATTGGAAGCATTCACAAATGACCAGTTAAAATGTATCAAGAATATATTTTAATCTGTTTCCAGGCAGCTGGTGGTTCTGCAACAGGAGACAGATTAGTTTAGCAGCAGTTTTCACTGTCCTCTGTGCCCGTCTTGACAGTCCCGAATCTCGCCCCAGTGTTGTCCCATTGGCACGGTAAACCGTACACTGCTGGGTTTCCCTGTGTTAGATGAAACAACGCAGGGCGAGGTAGCAGCCGGTATTGTTTCCTAGCAACCCCAGGGTTGCAGGTACCAGTGTGGTCTCAGCCTTGTTTGTGTTTGTGTGTGTGTGTGTATGTGGATTTTATGTTATTCATTTTAGCAGGAGTTTCCGGACAGCGCTCCATTTTCCTTCCATTCAGGTGAACTGTCACATGCTCAGTATCACTTGCGTGTTCCCCTGTGTTTACATGGGTTTCCTCGCAAAGTCCAAAGACACGTTTCTCTAATTCGCCCGTAGTGGGTGTGCGTACGATTACCGTGTGACGGAGTGGAGTGGTGTCCTGTCTAGGTGTGGCCTGCCTCTCACCCTATGCTTCCTGGATAGACTCTGGATCCTGGCACCCAAGCAGGTATTAATAACGGGTGGATGACATCAGTGCGTTTCTAGTATTGTGTATGTCTGCTCACCCTCTGGTTGGCAGCTGTTCCGTCTGAAGCCCTGTGTTCCCTGGAACGGCCCCTAATTTGATGAGCCTTTTCTGAAAAGGAAAGCATTGATGAACTTCTAGATGATGCCCAGGAAGTTGACACTCTATATGTTACATAAGAGTTCTGTTACACAACAAGTTATTTGGGGCACAAAAATGGGGCAATTAATCCTCACACACAATTATTTGTATGTGTGAACTTTTGAAGGCCACTGGACAGTTAGTTTCATTCGTCAGGTTTCTGGAATCTTCTTCAGCGTGGGCGTTTAGGGCTTTCTGGGCTGCCTAGTCCTATTTTCTGTGTTCTCCCCAGAGCCGGCGGGGGCACCTCAGTCAGTTTTCTCCAGCTCTGTGTCCTGGTTCAGATGCCCGATTCCCAGCCCACAAACTCGCAGACCTCTGTGGCCCCTGGTAACTGTGACCGGATCCGGATGTCCTTTGTGCTGACATTTCCATGTGTCACACTGACGGGCTGTAAGTGGTTATGATGTGTTGGAACACTTCCCGAAGGGCAGCGGCGCCTTCATGTTGAGACACATTTTTTATCTTCCCCTTTAGCTTCAGACCGGCAGGAAAGATTTAAAGCTTTGAAGGATTTATAGCAGATTTTTTAGGTGCTGGAGAGCCAGCACATTTTGAAAGCTGCGTCAGGATTTTTTTTTTTTCAGATAACATCTCATATGTTACAAAATTATCTGTATATACTGCCTCATATGCCTTGTTGTCAAGAGAATTTAGAACAATTGCTTCTGTCAATTTTCTCTTTCAGAAGAGTCGGAATTTTAAGATGCCCATTGGACAAAATCATAGCGGCATAAACCACGGAGCATCAGCATCTACCACAGAATCGGATTTTCCACACTGCTTAAAGACCCTTGAATACACGATGCTCTTCACTGGCCGGAGCAGCAGTCGCTCTCATATGCCTTTAAAGTTTGCGCAGAAATACGCTCTTATTCTCATTTTGATCCTCCTTGTTATGTGAACTGACATGACTGTCTGGCAAACACAGCCTGTGGAGAGAGAGAGTCAGAGGAGGTCAGAGACTGTCAGAGTCGGGGGGCTGAGGGCTGGTAGCTGCTCTCTCCCTCAGACTGTGCCCGACGTGCTGCGTTAACCACTGCCGGCCGCTGTGGTGTGCAGCCGGCTGTGTGTTGGTTCGAGCCTTTGCCTTACAATGAAAAAGCCCAGGTTCGAATCCTACCTCCTGCTGTAATACCCTAGAATAAGGAACTTACCCTGAATTACTTTTGGTGAAAATGATCTCGCTGCATAAAGGGATAAATCACTGTAAGAAACTTACTGGAAAGGGCCCAACACTGTAAGCTGCTTTCGAGAGACGCCTGAGATGTGTGATAATTTTGCAGCAAGTGGATATTTTTTGCCGGAGCAGACAATAACACAGCATGCTGGAGGCCCGTTGCTTCAACCACCCCAGGATAACGTCGTAATATTACCTCGAAACATCACTTCATTAAATAAAAGTAATTTAAACACCACTTCATCCACGAATAAGAAGAATGCCTACAGCTCCCAGTGTGACAGCTTGTTAAAAAAAATCTGAAAATAAGTTAATAATAGCGGTAATGTTTTGATACATTGTGCAGGGTAAGCTATGCCACATTAGAGCCCTGTATTAGTATATGTGCAAAGTTTATTCTAACCCCTGTACAACGTGACGGCCGTGCAGTGAAGTTCGATGTCTGGCAACGGTTCCCGCCGACACGGCCGCCGTTGGCTGCACGTCCAGGGATAAACGGCACAGTCATCCTCTGCTCCAGAAGCATGACTGCGCAGTCGGCTCCGCATTTAGCTCAGCACTGCAGACTGCGGCATGACACAGTGATGGCTGTCGTGGTTGCACCACGGTCGCTCACACCCCCCAGGACTGCAGAGAGGCTGCGCTAGCCACCCCCTCTGGACTGGACTGGACTGGACTGGAGGAGCGGCCTCTTCCTGGCCCAGACTCCCTCGTGCACCTTTCTCCAAAGCTCCTCAGGCTGCAGCTATTTCCTGGATGTCTTCTCTCCACAAAACAGGGAGTCTTAAACTGGCTACAGATTCTGTTTCTCACAGGAAACTGGGTCGCACGCAGCACGATTGCCCCCGTATGAAGCCAATGTGTTGTCTGTGGGAGAAATGTATGAGATTAAGAGCAGAAATAACACTGCATTCCAGTGAGTCATCCTTCCTTACACTGGGGCCTCTGCCTTCTTTAATATGAACCTGCTGAAACAAAGGTGTTGTTTGCATTTCGGAAGCCCACTAAATTGTGAGGCAGAAACTCTTCCTAATTAGATTCATGGAATTCCACCAACACACTGGTGCCCCAAACAAGAGGCCCTGGGGGGTCGTCGAGGACGTTACGTAAACATGTTTTTGCTGCGGTTTGCAGTTCAGCGAGCAGCCACGGTGGGTTAGGAGACATCCAGCAGTGGGTCTGGATCAGAGCCTTCAAGAGTTCCTTTTTTGGTGTTTCATGGTGTTTGGTGATGTTTTTTTTTTGGATGTTCAGAAGCATTTTGATGCAGCCTGCTACTGGCTGTTAGCTGAGAAAAAGAACAGAAGCCTGTTTAAAAATGGGAACAGCAGGTGGAGTCGTGGTGAGAACCGTCACCTTGCACCTGAAATCCCATTCCTGCTGTGGTACCCTTGACCTGAACTGATACTGGAACAGTTACCTAGCTGTATAAATGAGTGAGTAACAGTAAGTAGGTTGGGGTACGTACGCAATGTCGTAATGTGTCAGATAAATAATAACTGGTCCCGTTTTACTGAATTACTGTTTGTCCGTCTATGACATCTGCATGCATCAGCCTCACAGGAGTTCATAACCAAAACCTGCTATCCTACAAAGGAGCCTGCACTCTTATCTGTGAACCAGGGTCATCTCAGGCAGGGGTCTGCCCTAACCCAGCCTGGTGCAAACGGACGGGACCTGTCCTGATCTGAACCCCAGAGGGCAGGAGGCTTAAACAGGAAAGCCATGACTAGATGTCTGTTATTCATAACTAGTTATGTATGTTAGGGGTGGCATGGTGTTTAGGTGGGTGTCCAGGAGTCAGGCAGAGTCCTGTGTCTCTCTGACAACCATCAGGCCTCTGCCTGGTCAACAGGAACAGTGTGTAAGACAGCCTCTGAGGGTGATGCTGCTGCTTCTCATCCAGGAGTGGGTGTGGCACCATCAAATGCAGCTGCTAGATCTGTTTTTCCCCCCCCCCCCGTATTAAAAATATCCTCCTTGGTGCTTCATCGTTATTTTAATCCAAAAACACATTGTGATGAATGTCAGCGAGCAAGCAGTGCAATGAAAGACAGTGTTGTCCCTCTTTGAGCCATGCTGCATGTCACAGGGCTTTAATAAATGGCTTGTGTGTGGCATGGCTTTTTATGACAGACTGATGCAAATCGCATAGAATGTGCGAGGCTCTCCTATCACAGCGTTTGTTTTCACAGCTTCGGTCCCTTCACGGCAGTACGGTGGATGGAGGTTCTCTTCCATCACACGTGCCATGTGACTTCAGTGCCCCTCCCCAGCCAATGACTTGCAGATTTCTGGCTGCTCTCACTGCCCCTGGCGAGCACTTCCCCTCCGTGTCTCTTTTCATCTGCGCTCAGGCTGGAAAGGGGGTGGTACAGTGTCGATAGGGGTCTGTTGTTTACTGGCACAAGCTGGTGCTTGTTTGCCCTGTCGGCTCGCCGGATGCTCTCGGGTAACCTTCAGATGGAGCACCTGCTCCGCATGCTGAACAGTAGTGGAGTTTTGTTTAAAATGTAATCAGTCACACTACTTTCAACTGCCCACCCTCCCCCGTCAACCTGAATGAGATCTTATTTTCGGGCCGTCCTCCTGCTTAGTGGTCCGAGCGCGTTCTCAGCATTGTAACCAGACACGGGGATCTGCTGGCAGCCAGCCGGCTCACTGCAGCAGAGGGGCGGTGGGGCGGTGATGGTGGTGGTGGTGATGGGAGCAGAGGGACGGAGAGAGGAGGGTTAGCAGACGCGACAGCCCGGTGCTGGGAATTGTGGGTATTCGCTGTCTCACCAGGGGAGATATGAATCTGGAGCACAGGCGAAGAATGTGCTGAAATATTGATGAGACGTGTCCTCCGGCTCAGGCAGAGTCCTGTGTCTCTCTGACAACCATCAGGCCTCTGCCTGGTCAACAGGAACGGTGTGTAAGACAGCCTCTGAGGGTGATGCTGCTGCTTCTCATTTTCCTTTTCCCCCATTCTTATTGCTCCAAGACATTCTTTTCTTGCCTTCTGCTCTGAAGGATAAAATCTAGCATTGTTTTAGGTTAGAATGTTCCTTCAGCACAAATGACTTTACATTCTGAATATGGACTATTATAAGAAAACCGAATAAAATGCATAATCCGTTCAGATTTGAAAAAAGCGCATTGTGTGTCAGCTGACCTGATATTGACCAATAATCTGATGAAAAGAACAAGGGGTTAAAATGGTTGACACCAATTTGTAACCTGAAGGTCGTTGGTTTTAGTCAAGGAGGGGTGCTGCTGTAGTCCCCTTGGGGAAACTGCTACTCTGGAAAGAAATTTTGCATAGTAACATAATTATAATTACAGAATTTCAGATGTTGGAAAGTGCGAACTCGCTCGTCCGCCTGGCACGCCGCGGCGATAATTGTGGGAAGGAGATTCTCAGTGAGTCACTCAAGCGTGAGCAGTGTGTGAAAAGGAGGACTCCCACAGTTGAAAGATGTGAAAACTCCTGTTCCACTTCCGCCCCGGGTCCCCCAGTGTTGCACTTGACAGAACAGCCTCCATCTGCGATGCATCTCGGCGGCTTCACCAAGGATTACCACCTCCTAACATCACACTAGACTACATTACATTTATTGGCCTGGAATAGATTTAAACACAAATACAGCGATCAGTCACTCCAAGCTCAGACATATACATCCATAACTGTTGTGATATATTCTAGTACTTTCCCAGATGAGGGTCCTCCTTGGCTTGACTGGTGCATCGGTGTATTACGCTGGTCAAAGGGTAGCAGCTGTTCCATTAGTGTAATTTCTTTGTGCCGTTCATCTGCTGCACGCAGACCTAAAGGTCAGGCCCACACTGAGGGGATTACCGTCCTGGCCTAAAAGAGAAGTGACTAATCTGTGGTGAGCTGATGCCCCTCTGCCAGTGTCTTTAGTGGTGACACAGCCTTCAGGAAGGAGATGCTGCCTTACTTTTAGCACGGTACAGGTATAATCCCCTGGCACTGATAGGTTTTTTTGTTAGCCAAGATGGTGCTGACTGCATCATCAGCCACTTCATAGGCCTCAGATACACTTTCAGGTCTACTATCTGCCACCACCTTTCCTGCTGCTGCTGTATGGGGATGAGTTAACCAGCCGAAACAGACTGTGAAACTCTGGCTCGGCGATGGCCACAAGGCCATACGGCAGCACCAGGCACCAGAGCTCAGCTGTCTCCAAGAAACGAGGCCCGCCCCCATGCTGGCAGCTCCAGTTTCTTCCTGCCCCCCCCCCCACTTCTCCTCAAGGACAATGCCCACCCTGTGCCCTGTTGTCATGGTAACTCGTGACAATGCTCCTTTGGCAAAGTCCCCTTTTCCAGAAAAAGCAGCTTCACACCTTCTCCCCAGATCTAAATTCTGGTACAGCTGCGGTCTATTGTTGTCCAAGCCTTGGATAATGATTTCTTACATGTTATGCTGGGTAATGATGTCTTGCATGCCATGCCCAAAGTGTCCCAGAAATAGCTCGGCATTATGCATCTTCACGGGGATTTCAGGGTACTGCTTTGAAGTGCTTCCTGATGGGAATTCAAGTATCTGTACATAATTTTTAAACCACAGCCTCTGGCATTTCCCCATCATCCTGCTCACGCCTATCGCCTGGCGACTACATGTGAGAAAAGCTGCATGAAACCCAGACTGGTTGCTGTGCATGCTTTCACTGTTGTGAAGTCAGAATGGATGGCTCAGCTGGTCCTCAGCTGGACCTTCCCTCCCTCTATGCTTCTGATGTGTTGGATCTGCCTTCCTCAAGATGTTGCCAAGACAGTGTCTCATTCCTACTGAGCTGATTTAACATGAGATCTGTAACACTGGTCACTAGTTATTGGAACAGCCCTTAAAGGGATGAATTTCTACCCCCGGTGAACAATAACTGGGTGGACCAACTGGAAAATATGCAAGTCGTCTTTTCTTGATATGCACATAAAGATGTTTGAAAGATATTTGCACGCTTTTGATTCGCACCTCCTCTGCTTTGACCCTGCTGTGTCTCAAACCAAGTGTGACAATGGAAATGACAGAGCCCCTCTAGCGTGTGGAACTCTTGCGGTTTATTACAGTAAGTGGTAATAAAATATTTATTGTAAGACCTGTGACTCCGAGTTGCACTAAGAGATCATGCTCCTGTTTGAACTGGATGCACCTCTTTTGCGGTTTGGTATTAGTCTTCCTTGGTCGAAGGCGTGAGCTAACCGTGGCACTCCTTAGCTGCCAGCTTTGCAGGGTTACTACGAAAGCTACTTTGAGCCGAGCTGCTAAATGCAGCCTTCTGCGACACTGTACAGCCACAAAATGATCTCTTTACGCACCTCAGAAATAAATGTAATTGATAGGTTTTCGTGCATCAGCCAGACAGAAAGAAGCTAGTGGGTCAGTGTTATTGTCTCAAACTATAAATAATTAGAAGGCTGCCACAATAAAAAAGCCTGTCTCACATTACATTATTCTATTAAACTAAGGGCTCTAAACCATTAACAAATACAGATATAAATATACTGTACATCTTCCGTATGTCTGTTATTGACTGTGTAATGCTTGGATATCCAAATCTGGAGACTGCAGGTAGGGCAGTGGTTACAGCCTCCACTTTACAAGCAAAAGATCCCAGTTTGAATCCCTACTCCCCTTGCATTATCCTTTATCAAACTGTTTACCTGGAATTGACAGAGTAAAAATTACCCAGCTGCAAGTACGTGAATATCCGTACTTGGCTTATATGCAAACCTAACACTGTGAGCTGTTCTGGAGAAAAGCATCCGCCTGAGAAGGCGGCCATAGCTGAGCTTAGACAGAGTGGCAGGATCTAATGAAAAGGTAGTTTGTATCATGTTCCATATTCACCATCACTGCCTTGGGTGCCACTTTCGTACCCTTACGTGAGTCCAATAGGCTAGGGAGGCAGAAACAGGACCACCAGGCCTGTTGGTTGTATTTATCTGGGTTCTACTTGCTGGCTGGATGGACCTGGACATGGAAGACTGTCTTTGCTTGTTTGCCTCGTGTGACGGCAGCGCTGCTGTCCACATTCCTGTCTCAGAGAGCGACACAGTCAGCAGCTGTCACCGTGCAGATCGACGGGAGGCCCCTCTGCCCCTGACCCCCCACGGGGAGCCCCTGGACACGCCGAGGTGCCTTTTATAACTCTTTATCGACTCCTGTTTCCCACCGTAAGGAGACGTTCCTAAAACTCCAGCCCCACCCCTGAAGAACCTCACAAATTACTTGCGAATCTCAACTCTGGCTGGGTGTGGCTCAGAGTTTGTGTTAAGCCCTCCAGCCAGAGGTGAGCTGTGACATAGGAGAGGGAAAACAGGCCTTGACATCGGTTGCTGCTCAATTAATGTGTCAACATGATGAACCGTTTTGTCATTTCATCACCGGATGTTCAAGTAACTGGATGGTTTCTTCATGCATCTTTGATATCTTTTTTCACGCAGTGTCACACCAGACTAGGCATGCCGGTTGCTGTTCAATGAGCCACTGTCTCCGTAATTAGTTTGCATTTCTGTTTATGAATTTCTGAAGTGCAGTTTTTCTCAAAATACACTGCCTGGGGCCTCATCTGATGTGCAGAGAGGTCGCTTGAGCACAAGAGCTTGTAAAATACATTTGCGAAAACATTTTTCAAATAAAACCCACCCGATTTGCTACTGATAATAAAGGAAGATACGACACAATGTGAGGAGCCATCAATAATGGAACCGGGGCCATGTGACACCCTGAGTGCCACGCCCCTGCAGACCTCGGTGATAAGGAAGTGAGTCAGAGCATGTGACCTGCGCACAAGCACGGAGGGTAGGGAAAACAGCACCCCCCCACTCCTCCTCCCCGTCTGATGAGAAGAAACGGAAAAGGACGTGCAAGCTCACCGTGTGCATCCAGTAAAAGCAAGAAAACTTCTCTGTTTACATCAGCAGGGACACCATCCGTGTCTAACCTTGCGAGTTTGGGAACCAGGGCTCGGAACTGCAGTGCTGAGACCAAAACAAAAAGAAAAACATACTAACCGGCCAGATATGCGTATTACCTTGTTTGGCTGCGATACATGTCATGAAGGATGACTAAATGCTAAAGATGTATTACGATGTCTCAGTTTATCTTCCCCACCCAGCAAACAGCTGCCTGGCGTAGGGGATAAAACTGGAGATTTAAGCAGGTTGAAGTTGCTTCAGTTTCAGCACCAAATACTTAAGACAGAGCCCAAAAAACATTGCAGAGTTCCAAATTATTACATAAAACTATGTAAAGTTACCGCAGTGCCACTGCTTCACAGTAGCCCACCAAGGAGTGGGCAGCAGGGCCATTTGTCCCCACCTCACAAAGGGGCATCACTTCAGTTTTTGAACTGCCTAACGCTAAATAAAATGATAATGTCATGCATTCTGTTAACATTTTTTTACATGTTCTTTTCATTAAAATATTTTAACCCATTTCCCAGACCAATGAAGGGTCTCACAGTGTGAAATAGCCTACGCCGCATCTGAGCTCTCAGAGGACCTGGCTTCATTTTAGAAGAAGTTTCACACTAGCATTGCTAGGCAAAGCTGTGAATGTGGTCTGCTGACAGAGAAAGACGGAGCCAAGACTGAAAAGACATTTCTGTGAACTGCTGAAATGCTAATTTGTGCTCCACACTTAAAGGGTATGTACTGGATTTTACATGAATATATTGTAATGTCTTAAATGTTCAAAAGAAATGGTCATTTGCTCGTAATACTGCATTGTTATTTATTCGTCGCTTTTGCTGAGACACCGTGAATGCAGGTGTTTCCAGAACTCTTAGTTCTGCTTTATGAATCTCCTGCCATGAATGGATTCTTTTGGGAAAGGGTTGTTACCCTGTGTTATTACTTTAGCTCAGAGGTTGGAGCTCTGTACCACCGCACTGCAATTCTGGCCTCAGGTGGGTGACGGCACTGTGAAGCTCCCAGACAAATGAGCCGCCATTCTGACAAGTCTTCCCCTGGAGATGGATTCTGGGCTGTTCTCTCTGGGTATATTTCTCAGTGAGTAGGATGATCAAATTTATAATATGTTTCTGGAAACTGTCGGCCCTTTCCCTCTGATGCAGATTCTATATGATTTTGTATGAGTAAATACATATTCAGTGCAGTTCTTGCTTCATACGAACAAACTTCTTACACATATGGCAAAAAACAAGGAAACAGAGATCCAGATTAAAAAAAGAGAAAACTGATGCTGAGACCTTTACCTCACCATCAATAATGGTCCAAGATCAATACAAATAGACTTTTGTAATATTATTATGCAGCACTTTGCTCTGGTATAAGTGTGACCCTCACAGGCTCATAGGCTCAGGCCTTCTATCCCACGCCAGGTATCTACACTTATATTTACTTCAATACCAGCCAAGAGAAACGGAAAATGTCTTCCGATTATCTTTGAGGAACACACAGAGCCATCAACCTGTTCTCCAGTGAGTTAGCAAAGTCTCTGAGATATAAAGTCAGCTAATTTTGTGACATTAGGCCTTTACATGAATTAAAAGTACCTAAGTTAATGTGGCAGCATAGTGACAGCTCATCGTAACTGGCTGATGAATGAGACCATGTTATACTACTGTGCACTAAAATCGATACCATCGAATGGAAGATGGGAGAACATAGAAAGGTTTGATGATTTAACTGCCAATGTCTCAGACATGGTCTGCCACCAGGAGTTTGTGTCTTTCAAAATATTTTACAAATATCTTATCTGCCTGATTCTGTTGCTACATATCATGCCCTCAATACATGCAATGAAATTATTTTATATTTTGTATGTAATGATGTGTGTGCAGTATGTTTTCAAAACTGTGAGCTGGTCTGCTGACATAAGTTGTTAGCTGGATGTTTCACGTAGATGGAGGCTGTGTTCCAGCATTAATGATTTACAAGAAATTTAGCACACCGGTACAGCCTGCGCTGGGTATGTAAATAAAGACTTTACCGCATGGCAGCATATTGGCATTTTTTTAGCAGCAAATAACCTTTTTGTCCTTATGAGCACAAATCCAGCACCATGAGCACAGATACCACTCAGATTTCTATGTTAGTGCTGACTCTCTCCTCTGGCATAGGGCACCATGATGCAGCAGAGACATCAGTGCTGAGTTTATTGGCTTGTCTAAAAAAGGAGGTGGCCCATGGCCCAGGAAGGGTAGTAGTTGAAAGTAAATAAGTATGTAAGGACATTAGGAGGTTGAATCTAAACACTGACCATGATTTTTGATTTTAAAAAAAGCTGACCAGTAGGAGACATAGAATCATTATAGAAAGGTCTACCAACACCAGAAATCTACAGAAATAATTTCCTTTGTGTTCACTGAGTTAGCTTTGACTCACGAGTATGTCGGTCAATAGTATCTGCAGGACTTCAGGGTAATCAAATAAAGATTTCCGTCATTTCACCCACTCTCAAGAAGCCAAAAGGTCAGCGGTGCACTGTGACGTGCATTACATGCCATGTGTGAAATAAAACGTGATAAAACATGCAATGTGTATGTAATTTGTAGAACAAAACATGTCTGATCATAGACTTTATACTGATTGCTTGGGCATTCATTCCAAATATCTAAAAAAATCTTATATTTGCCTTTGGGGAACTCAGTGTTTTCAAATAAAATTGTTCCTAAAAGAGAAAGAACATTCTGTCAAATCATCATTGTTTAAAAACTGACAGCTGAAATCTTTTCCTCAGGAAACTTCAAATGAACAAGTGCATGAGTTCAGTTTTAGCTCCTGCGACAGACAATAGCTGCCCTGGTCTAAGTAATTACCACATTATAATATGTATTTATAATAGTAATAAAAGCATGAAAGGCCATAAGAGAGTTATCTATAGTTCAGTGGCAAAATCATGAGTATTGCACGTGTACACTTTTACTATGTTTGCATCTCTTTTTCCTCTTTCGGACACGCGTCTGACGACCAAGAATATGACTTACGAAACAAAATAAAACAACAGAGAAGCTTCATACTAAGTCCGACGGTTGTCGTTTGCTCCTAAACACACCATTCGGACACCGGTCAAGCGCATCAACACGGAGGCGTCAATAGTGGAAGGAGGCGGAAACAGGCGTATCCAGCCACGCCCACATGTTTTAGACTGGGCGGCGGAAACTATTTTTTTCTCGAACTCTGATTCGTCCAAAATAGCATCAGTAAAATTGTGCCGCTGTGATTGGCCGATGCAGCCTCGCTTCGGTTTCAATATTCTGCAGTGTGGCGCGTTGGCTTTGCGTGTGGCAACGGCACTGTGGCGCACTTGAAAAACGGCGGTCTGTCCTCACAAAACTGAAGCGAGACGGGTTTTTAATTTTTCATAACCGAACAGGGGGGTCCGGGTGCTTTTAATCGCGGAAGAACACCACAAACATCTGGAGAGAAAAAACGACTCGGAAGGATGGAAGACAACGTGGACATATCCTCCACGACCCCTCATGTAGGTGAACCCGATTTTCTGGAGGGTCGAACGACGGAACCGAGCTCGGATTTCGGAGCGACCCGGTTCGACGACCGCGAAGCCCTGAGCAAGTTCGACGAAGACATCCTGGACTTGGCTGGCGGAGCGAAGGAAGCCATCGCCCGCCACAGACAGTCCGACACCCCGATGACACACGATTTCTCAGCGTTCGGCTCCACCGGCACGGTTGAGGTGCCTCAGGACCCGCTGCCGACCGCCGGCCCAGGCTTCGGCGACTCACTGGGAGGACGGACCCCCTTTGAGGGCTTCGGAGGGATGCCGTCGGAACCAGAAACGTCCCCGGTGTGTCCGGCAGACACTGGAAAGGAACCGCGGTCCGCCTCACCACCGCCGCCGCCCAGTGAGTGTCCGCGTTCGCCCCCCTTTGTGTGTTCTAATACAGATTAGAGAAGGAAGGGCGCTGGTGCGAGATGTCAAAAAGGATGTTAAAAGAGATGGAGACGGGCGGGTGGTGGCGGAGGTGGGGGGGCTCAGACATGGCGCCGCGCGGAGCTCCAGGAACAATGGCTGCGGTTCCGCGGTGCGTCGACGTGTCTCCGGGCGCGACAACTCGCCGCTCTTTCCGACCGCGACGTCCCGGCAACCGGGCCCACCTGCTCGGCGGGCGCGTGGACGGCGGGCGCGAGAGCGTGCAGGGCGCGTTCATGTATCAGAAAATAATACCTCGCGCCCTTTGGCGACTGTGAAATGTCCCGGACGTGGCGAGGCGAACGTTGTCCAGCCTCTGACCAAAAGGGAGGTAATTTATTATGTCTCGTTTAAACCGAAAAATTAAGCCCGTCCGACATTCTGCGATTTCGTGATAGCTTTATGAAATGTCATTCTTTTGTTTCAGTTTTCGACGAAAAACCTATTTCTGTTGCTACATCAGGGACTTGACTCTCACATGGTGGGGGTGGAAAGGGAGGGGGGGGGTAAGGCTGTCTGCGGCACAGGGCGTCGAACCCCAGCACTCCCCACCCTTTTAAAACATCTGTATCGCTGTTTATAAAAATGTTGCTCAAATGGCTTCCGTCAGGCGTGGTTATCTGCACATGTGGGAGGTGACATCCCCTCCGCCCTGTGTCCTGTCACTGTGTCACTGTTGAATGTGGCCACATGATAGTGCACTTGCAGGCGCCTTCAGGACGTTGACCTCCACCACCCTGCAGGCTGGCTTCATGGGGAGGGGGGTGGCATGGGTGGGGCCACCTGGTTTGAAAGTCCCCTGATCCTGTGCACTCTAGTTTTGCTTTGGGTGGGGATGCGGTTCCCGCAGTTGGGGCAAGGGTGGGACCGGCCTGTAGCTGTACCTTTAGACCCCCTCGGAAGAAAATGAAATTAGAAGAGCACAAAGGCCTGGTCGGAAAGTGCAGAAACGCTGACTGTTACACAATACCCAGCACTGTCTGAGGGTACCAGTTAACGTGGCATTATTAAATATTTAGCTTTTCGTCGTTCCAGACATGGCGACGTCCTTTTCCCTGCGATGCCCGGACCTGGACGAGGGGAGGGGATCTAAAGCAGTCAGGTGTGGGTTTGCACGACTAGCGATTGAGAGGTCACATCTAAAAACTGTTGTTAGATAAAACATACATAAAATCATCCCGGGTTTATATGTAAGTCAGAAGGCTTAGAATACAGTACATTTTAAGGTTGTGTATGTTTGGGACGCTGCCCATATTCTATTAATGCTAACAGTTTTCAAAATGGGTTCTAATTCCTGAGTCATCCCATGTTTTGACAGAAAATTGACTGTATAGTTCTGTCCTTTTTTTCCTCAATCAACCCCCCCCCCCCCAACTGCCATGAGGGTGACATCACAATTTTTCCTACGGTGGGTGCGTTTACACCGTTTCTAAGGGGCTAAATCAGTATTGCTGATGGCATCACTTTCCCAGTTTTCCTTTCTCAGCTGTGTGCTGGGCATCATGACCGTGACTCAGTGTTGCCACAACAGCTGCTTTGAACGTGTCCAACATCCGTGACGGATGCTGCACTTGTGTGGGACTTGACCACAGGTCATCCTGTTTGATTCCTGTTTTAGTAGGGAATGGGGTGAAGATGGTTTGAAACGGAGTAGTATTTCATTAAGAGTGGCCTTATGCTGCAGATCATATTATGCCAGTGAAATTCTTTTGACATGTGGGCCTATTATGGGTTTTTTTTTTTTTTTTTTTGGGATACCCATTGTTTCCCACCATCCTGCAGAATGAATCTTTGGGTCATTAGTACTTTTAGGGGTTAAGAAAGCTTCATTGCCAAGAAACTTATTTTAGCCCAAGTGCGAAAGGTTAAGGAAGGCCCAAGGAGACCTTTTAAGTGCCTATACTTTTTTACAGAATACTTGGTATTCTGTACGAGTTGTCATGTGACACAAAATACGTTCCGTCTCACAAGTCCAAGCTGAAATAGTGTGTAAACTGAGATTAATTGTGCACATATATATTTAAAAAAAAAAAAAGCTTATACAGAAATACAAAAGATAATATTGTGGTTTCCTCCCTTGCTGAAAATGCTGTTCAACTGCAGAATGATGTTAGCGTTTTTTTCGTATATTTTTGTCTTTATTCTAAAAGAAAATGGCCGTAATTTCTTGATTAGTTGCTTCTAACTGTGGAAACTGGGATGACCGTTCTCACTTGGGTCACTGTGGGTCCTTGGTAATGCTTTGCATAATGACATTTCAGCCGCTGAAATGTAGCACTAGTATCGTGGATGATTTGCGTACGTGAACCATTACAAGGGGAATGTGGTTCAGGCATTTCTATCTGACCGGTAGAACATCTGCAGGTGCAGCGATGCCACTTCTTGTGCTACATTTTCCTTCCTCCAGTACTGCTGTGGTTCATAGTTCAGGTTTTGTTCTTATGGGTTGGGCCTTCATCTACTTGTCAGAAATACTCAAGCTGTCTTTCTAAATTGATCACTCTAGTTAAGATATTACTACGTTTCGAAGCTTGAATAGCTAATAATAGTTTAGGGTATTTTACATTCGTAAGCCTTGGTTTGACCAACAATTACATTAAATAAATGTAAATAGATAAATTCCATGATATTAAAAGACTCCTTATGGATAGTAGACACTGTGGTGGGGTGAATTGTTTAAAAAAGTGGCCAAAAATGGAAACCTAGGAAACGCTGGTTTTAGAAACTGTTTTTGTTGAGAGGTTGCTGTGAAATGCATGTTTTACATACTTTTAAATGAATCAGTTTTATTTAAATTACCCTTTGAGTTGTATAAGACTGTGGATTTCACTTAGAATGTGTGAAAATTTAGACGACTGCCTCTTTCATGCTGTGGTTTGTTCGAATGTGTTTATTTTTACATTTTATTCTCAGGTTTAATAGCCCAACACTGGAACATTGACAAGAGAGGTAACTGGGTTGTGGTGAATCCCTAATCTTCTCAAATCGCATGCCTCAGTCACAGTCCAGTTCCTGCTGGCTGTTCTCCGTTTGATTCTTGATTTGATAAAATGCTGATTTACAAAAGTAATTAGCTAAGCAATTTCTTATGACCTGATCTGTGATCCTCTCTGATCTCTTGTGTGACATGGAAATGACATTAAAAAATTTTTTTGTAACAATTATTCAAAAAAAACAAATGCTGCTAAATTAAAATGTTAGCTTTTCGTGTGTATGATGATTCAAATTAATTTGCTGATTGAAAAATGTGATTAAAAAAAAAATTTTTTCAGTAACCAGTCATGGGTAAGCTGAAGTTTTTTTTTTTCCTAATATACATGCTTTGAAGACTTAGCTAGTTGAACAACAAAAATGTAGAAAAACAGGTTTATTTCCCAAGTAAATTTAAATGATTTAAATTGCATTTTGGAATGTTGTTATTTGTAAGTATCACAACTGTGATTAAATATGTCTTGTTTCCAACCTGGGAATTTTAGAAGCCACAGCACAAATTTAATATTGGAAGCGTCACGTTCCACGTTGCCCTGAAAACTTCCTCGGCTGGCTGCTCCGACAAAACTTATAAATTAACCTACAGAAAGCGGGCAGGCTGTGAACAAGGTGCAAGATCTCAGCTTGATGTCCATCGAAAGGTGCCTTAAGTTGGCACTGTGGGAGCATTTTGCGTAGCTAAAAAAACAATCACAATGCAGAGAAAAATGGGTATCCAGTTTACAAATTGCCCTGCCAAACGTTGAAACACGTCTTAACTGTGCTTTGGCATCTTTATCAAAATCCATTCCTCTATGTACAAGTCAAGGTAAAAAATAAACCAGCTACAGTAATATTAAAGCAATTCCTTGATTTATGGCTATAATGTGTTCCTGAAAACCATTAGTAGACTTAAAATTCATAAATAGGAAATCCCAATAGTTTTAATGGTAATTATCTTTAAGGTTTTCAATGGCTTGTTTCCATCATGTTGCAAATGGAGGACTTTGGTCATGAGAACATAAACTTTACTTCTCCAAAGTATGTCTGACACAGCAGCCATTGAGCACCATAACACACCCAACCCCAAAGCTGTCATACACACCATCAAGGCCAGTATCTCCTGTAACTCAGGAGACAATAATGGTTGAATGACTATTTACACATACTTACAACAGTAAGGTGTGATAGCAGAGCTCCACCCAGGATGGTGGACCCTAGCCATCATCCTTTGCTGCATAATGTATGTGTTGTTTTACTTAGACTAAGTGTTTTGGTGTATTGTGCCAAGTCTTTGTTTTAGTTTAGTAATGGGGGGTGCGCTATTGTATTTAATATTTTGTTGCTCACCCCCAGTATGGCTTTGTTGTGTTTGGTGTCCTCTGTGCCTTGTTGTGCCTTCAGGGGATAACCAAGGGTTTGTGTTTGCACTTCATGGTGCAGACGTTTGCACGACACTGGTGTCGGTTGTTTGTTATTGTGGGTAATCCCTCATAAATGGTAATGCCGGAACTAAAGAGACCATTTTTGCAGATTGAGGGATGTTTGCAGTTAGCTTTCCTTAGGGGTTCACCTGGCTGGAGTGGTTCGCAGCAGAGCAGCTCTTGCTTGTTTCTCTTTCAAGTACATTTCGTGGGTATGCCTAAGCTTTAAACATTCTTACTGTTATTTGTGCTCTCCCATCACTCCATCCACTGGCCCTGGCGAGTAAATACACTTTTTACTGACAAGTGAGGAAAGGGATGAGCCAAGACTCTGATCTCTATGAATATTTCCATTTAGCCTCTATAAATTAGTTCTATGTACCCAAACGTTACGCTTCACCTATACCCTGGTATCTGAGTGTAATTGATTCCTAGAAATCGCTCGCATACCGCGAACTCAAAATATTGGAAAGTAGTTTCCGTTATTTCTCGAAAGAGGAAAATTATTATTTTGTTTCAGGTTCATCCAAGAAACCTCAATTAGTTTCCTCGAAATATCCCCAACACTCTGAAATGGCGGTTTCAGCACGATAAAGACTGAACTCCAATTACCTAATTGCCAAACAATTTAAGGTAATTATTACAGATTTGTGTGGCGACATGAAAACAAAGTAAATGCTGTAATGGGCTGTTACTGGGTTACTCAGTAACTGAAGTGAACAAAATGACAAAAGTGAAAACGGCGCTTGAACACGGGCCACACGAGGCAAAGGCTGAGAACACAGATGCAGGGCACAGTGGCGCTAAATAGCTTTTCACTCCAACTCGCTTGAATTTCGAATCTCAGATGTGGTTTCGCTGCATTTAAATGGAACATATCGTGCCAGGACTACTTCACTCGGATACCGAGTCTGGTGTAAATGTATACCACCCGTTATATCGGGAATTCGGAAGCTGGGAGCTCGGAATACCGTGGTATAGGTGTGTAAAAAATTACCAGATAGTCTGATGATTATGACGACGACAACTTTTTGGTTCATTTGCCGTGCTCGAGATATTCTTAAAATCATTAAATCTGCTGTACAATTTCTCACGTGGACTAGGCTAATAATTTTTTTTTTCACTTTTAGCTGAAAACTGTTTCCGATCCTGTTGCATATGTAGGTCATCCACCTGTTTTATTCCAAAGATAGATACAGATTTTTAAAATCAATTAACAAAAAATTTTGAATGTATTTAAATAGTTTAATTTTTAAATCTTCTAAAGGAATAGATACTGCAGTATTTTGATTTGTAAAGGCACCTAGAGTGAATGTGCTTACTTTTCCCCAACATATTTGTTTTTAATAGAACAGTTATTTATGTCTTTTTCCCTTCTTAGAGTCTCATAACCTGTTTAAAAAACTGAAAAACAACGTAATTGATGTTTTTTGAGACGATAATCGATCTCACTGTGACATTGCTTACTACGTGCTTATGGAAGGTTAACGTTGTATTTGGGCAATTTTTTTTTTTTTTTTTTTTTAAATAAGCTGGATTCTCTTATGTGTAGACATAGCTAACCAGCTGGAATTCTACCATAGTGTCTGTAATCCCAATGTTATACAGGTCAAACAGAAATGACTGTAAATCCAAAGCAGCTGAAGACTCTCTAGCTAAGATTTTGTTAACCTTACAACAATAATATACAGTGCAGGCTGGCATTATGATACTCACTGGGCAGTGAGTTTTTGTGGACAGTTAGAACTGAAATTGAGGGAGAAACATGACAGGTGTGATATAACTTTCTGAAATGAGTTGATGTATTACTTTTTCTTAATATGATAGGTGTAGGTATTTACATGTACCTGTGAAAGACATTTACCTGTAAAAGTGCCAACTTTAGACACCCCCCCCCCATACACACACAAGTACAAAAGCAGTAAGTGATGTTGAACCCTCTGTCAATGTACAAATTATACTGTCATTTAATAGCACATGGTCAGATTACAGAAAATGTTTGTAGCTCCATAAACATGAGCTTTCAGCCCCCATCTTCCCACACTGTCTTGTTCTGGTATTACGTGTCTACAAATTGCTACTGTTAAACCCCAGAAACTTCTCTCTGGTGGAGCGCTTTGCTTTGTCTTTTGGAGTATCTGTAGAAACCCTCTGAGCTGGTCTTCTGTTTTTTTTTTTTTTTTTTTTTTCCTCAGATAAGCCCTTTTTNNNTTTGTTTTTTATTTTTTTTTTTTTTTTTTTTTTTTTTTTTTTTTTTTTTTCTCCAGATGAGCCTATTTTTCCTCCTCCTGCTCCATCTCAGCCTTTGATGCATTCTTCTGCAGGCAAGTTCTCTCTGGCCTTGATTGACCTGTCCCTTTGTAACTTTTGTACTGTTGGTCTACTTCTTGCTACTGACAAATGGAAATGTGGTGCATGTGTGCAACCGTCTCTCTCCGTGTCTGGTGCACTTACTTGAAAGTTGTCGTCTTTTGGTCCGAGGGTGATTGCATGCTTTTTTCTTTTGTGTGTCCTTTTTATGCTCGTCTTTCTGTACTGCAAGCCCATGTCATAGCCTCTCGCTCTAATCTTAGTTGTCTGTTTTATTTGCACACCTTTCTAATGTATCTGAAGTATGATTTGACTGAAGGTCCTTTCCCAGATTGCTTCCTCAGTTTATCTGCGTAACTTGTCAACTGAGATGTTGTGTTGTGCTACTGCAGCATGCATTCCAGAGCCACCCTTGTTAACTCTGAATGATTTCTGGCTGAAAAGCCATTTTTGAAGTCCTTTAACTTCTGCTGTATTCACTGAATGATACTGGGCCCTTGATGTGTGATGTTACTTGATGTGTGGAATTTTTCCTTTCTGTCTGCATGCACAGCGGGCAGGGCTGAACCACTGGGTCAGGAGGGTGATCCTTCTCGGCTTGGATCTGTTGTATTTCCTTCCTCTATTTCTCCTCTCCATTCCCCTGACTCTCTGGAGGAACTGTCTCTTTCTGAAAGCCCCAATCAGGTCCCCATGTCCATGCCATTTGGCTCATATGCAGCACCAGTTACAGAATTCTCTCAAAAACCAAGCCAGGATGTGCCTTTGAACGAAGACATGAATATGTTTGAATGTAAAACGGAGTCAGAAGTAAGCCTCGGTAGCCTAGACCGTACCGTCATAAGCAAGCAAGATGGAGAGACCCTGAAGGCGGATACATTGTCTACTGTAGAAGGTGATAGGTTGTTAAGCTCCTTTATGGCTTCAGAGATAGATCTAGGGGCTAAAGTGGACACAGGAAAGTCCGCACGTTGTGAAGACAGTGGAGTTGCATCCTCACCTGATGAGAAGTTGGGCAGTTCAGTGGGGTCTCACGATGATGCGAAAACTGATAGTGACAAAGAAGGGTTTGATAAAGATTCAGAATCCGGAGAATCAACTGGATCAACTCCTACACAATCACCCGTCAACCCGCCAAAGATCACAGCCGAGTCTCCTCTTACATGTGCCCCCTTCAATCCAACAGCAAACATGGATGTGCCACTGTATGACTCTCAAGATGTCACCAAGGCTGTGGATGAAAGTGCTAAAGGTGCTGTTTCTTCAAAAACATCTTTGTATGACTCTGGCCCTGTAACAAGCAAAGTGGAGGCTGAAGATGATGATTTCATGTTTGAGATGAAGGCTTCTAAGAACCCTTTCCAGGGATTCTCTCCCATTGGAGATTCTAACAGTGGGTTCCCACAGTTTGGTGAGGCTGCTTCTGATAGAAAAGGTGCAAAGGTGTCTGAAAGCCCCACGCCAGATTTGGTGCAGCACGCACACGATGGTGATTTGCAAGATGTCGTTCAGACAAAACCTAAAGAAGAAGCAACTGTTGATTTGGTCCAAATGGCATCTGATTCAGCAATGGAAACAGTCAGTGCCTCAGTGCACTCTGCTTTACCCGAAGAGTCTGAAGAATCTCCAGTGCCACCTTCTCTTCCAGACATACTGAAGTCTTCTCCTTTGAACCCTGACAAAATAGATTCAGGATCATCTGAAGAGAGCTCTGATTATGAGCACAGTCCAACCCAGGAAGTGAGGGTGGAAAACCTTTCAGCTACAAACCCTTTTGCCTTTGACACCAAGATTTCACTCCTGAAGGAAATGGTAGAAGAGACAGAAGCTCGATCAGAGCAATCAAAAGACATTGAAGAGTCAAGTGCTGAGAAAACCTTTGGTGCTTTTGACCTGTTGAAAGAGGCTGAGAACACCACTAAAAACAAAGATTCAGAACTGGAAGAGAAGGACTGGATGCTTACAGGCCAGGATTCAGCTAAAGTTCTTGAGCCGTCTGAGATTAGGAGCCCTCCAACGTCTATGAACCTGCCCGCTGTGCCACCTAGTAAACCCACAACAGCTGAAGAATCCGATTCTGAAAGTCCAGTAACCGATTCCTTGTCCCCAGTCTTGGAAGCAATGGCAAAGAATCCTGCAAGTTTTCAAGTTGAAGTTGAGAGCAAGTGTTTGGAGGATGCCAAAACATCACCTGTCAAGGTGATTAAGGGTCTATCAGAAGGTGGAATGTATCTAGAGGAGCATGAGGTCTCTGAACAGGAGGTCTCATCAGAGGAGTTTGAGTTCATAGAAAGGCCCCCAAAAGGTGCCATGGATGAATTTTTAGAAACCTTGGACAGCTCTAGGTTTGCAAAGGCACCAGAAATCGCCACCGATGATGATGCGTCACCTGGTTTTGGGCAGGCGGAGTTGCCTGCAGACATGGGGTTAGAATTGGGATCACATCAAAACTCTTACACGCTGTTGACGCAGCAAGCTGTTGGGTCCTCGCCCCCTCAGCTGAAGATGGATCTGGAGCACCCAGCCCCTCTTTCCACAGAGGTTGTACAGCACGTCCACGAGGCTTCTGCCCCTTCACCTAGCCCTCTCATGCAGTCCAACACTGAAGAGCTTGAGAAAGCCACTCCTTCCCAGAAGAAGGAGGAGGACCAGGGAGCCAATGTGACAACCCACCCCGCAGGACTCAAAGCTGCTCACTTGCCAAGCTTGAGCACAGAAACAGGTAATTCCAGCATGGAAATGCACTGTTCTCACACACTCATTCCCTTTCACCTTCAAGGACATTTTTTCTCCACACCGTTCATTCAGTTTCCCTACCTTCACTCCATGTTTCAAGTTTATCCTTTTAATTCAAGTTTTCACTCTCAGCACTTTCTCTTTGCACGTGAGCCACCATTCATCAGCACTAAGAAGAGCTTGTCTTTGTGAGCTTGTTTGTTTGCTTTAGTACGCATAACCATTAACGTGTGTGTGGTGTGTAGCGTTCTAGCAGCTGTGTGTGTTCACCACTATCGGCAACGTTTACCCGCCATAAACTTTGTACGTTGTCTTTTTCTGAAGCTTCCCATCTTTGGTAAGTACTGAAGAAATCGTTTCTTTCCGCTAGATCAAGGAGGTATTATGAGTTTTTTTTTCCTGAGATGTGCTGAGGTGGTGTCAGTGAACTGCGGTGAAACTGGGTACAGTTGGTGGAAACTAGTTAACTAGTTTTGATCAGGAAATGAATCGTGTCTTCTCAGCGGTCTCCAGTAGTTCCCATGTAGGACACTTGTGGATTATTTTCTTCTGTCCCCGTTTGTTCCACGCAGGTATTTTCCAGGTGTTATGCTGTGATACTAATATTGTGCCTAAGAATAAATGGTGTCATTTTTGGAATTATGATCTGGAAGTTGGTTTCTATTCAAAAGAAGTTCTGAGCATAAGTCTGCTTTTATCTTTTGGAAGCTGGGTTAGATATAGCACTAAATATCCTCTTGAAGTTAACTTTTGATACGAGAGGTCACTGTGACTGAGGGAATTATTAACTAAGCGAGATAATAATTAAATGAGAGGATGACGTGTTCGGCTCGGCGCCGATGATGGAGTAAAGAACGGCGTTCGGAAATCGTCCTGCTCTGTGTAGGACTTTCCGCAAGAATGTGCGCCCAGCGTTGTTATGCAACACAGGGAAACAAGCCGAGCGATTGTGTTGTGAAAAGGCCCGCTGTCCGAGTTGTCGCACCACAAACGGCCCCTCTACGAACGCAGAAAATTTAAAGCCGCTGTTATTTTTTACCCCCCTTCGGATGCGTCGGCTTTGTGCCGTTGGGTTCTTTTTCCAAGATGAACATCTCAGGAAGCCGGATGTGATCTTTTCGAAATAAGCTGGCTGTCGTGAAGGTTTGCCACACTTAATTGTTTTGGTATCCCGTAGAGATGGACTGTCCTCAACTTGCAGCCGGGTTAGGGGGGCGACAGCCAGGTCGTAAGTCGCATCATGTGAAGGTCCACCGTACGGTATCTTCTTCAAACATTTGTTGACGTTTTGACCTATCTTTATTTTTGGCTGTGGTATAGGTTATTATCCGTACCATTATTAAATAAATCACTGTGTTCTTTGCCCATAGTTTTTTTAAAAATTATGGAATTATAAAATTATAAATGATTTTTTTTTCAAAAAACAATTAAGCATTCTGTGCCGCACGACAGCGGGATGATGTAAGCGAAAGCACCGTGGTCTCTTGCCACTGGTTGGTCAGTGAGCTAGCGGTCGGCCAGCGGTGTGACCGGTGCAGGTCAGGTGGAGGTGCTATGGTGGAGTCATGGGAAGACGTTTACTGCTCTTGTTCGTGTCTGCACTCACACTGGGATAGGATGTACTGTGTTACGGCACGAGAGACAAGAGGGGGGTTTTCAGGTCGAGACGCGCAATAAAGGGAAGACGTGCGGCAAATTAGCCTGCCGTGTCTTCGAAGGAGAGGAAAGGATGGGAAGGGGGCTTATGGTGGGATATTTTTGCCAGGTGTGGGCGGGGCGCTGCTGTCGTGTCGTAGCGCCCTCTCACGTGGTGTTTACCTTACGCGGTCGTGCTGTTAAGACGTCTCACGTACGTAGCGTGCAGCTACACACGAGAAATGTTTTAATGCATTTGTGTACGTTTCATCGACAGTATAAACTATTTGCACTCAGTCCTGGGGTATGTTTTTGGTACGGCTGTGGACAGATGCTGCGCTGTGATACATGTACGTGGTTTAATTGGCTGTAAGATGCTTAGTCATTTGCTTACCAGAATTCCTGGAAATTATTCTATTTTTTTAGACACATTGATGCAAGTGCAGGTTTGTCGTACGCGGGGTATATCGTAGGTCGAGGACAGGCTGTATTAAAGTAGAGCAAATCCCCCATAAAAGTCCTGCTGTGTATGAGCTGTTATTTGGGCGAGTGTTTTTGTGGTGTAGGAGATGTTGCAATGGGGAGAAAATGTCAGACTCCCAGTAGCAGGTTTTGCAGTGATTTGCTTTATAAATCACCTTTACAGTGAAAAGATGTGGGTTTGTATTCAGCTACAGTCTGTTTGATCAGGACACTTTGTGACCCTGCTGTATATACTGGTAAAAACTGGTAATACTCTATGATGCTTTGGAGTTAAAGCATCAGCAAGAGGAATAGATGATTGTAGTAACTCCTGGCGCTGTCTGCGTTAATTTCACGCAGGGTATTTATAGTAAGTATAAAGCAGGATTATTTCGAATTTGAATTTTGAAGAGCTGAGGTCCACAGAAACACCAGTTTGATTTGCAGCAGTCGGGACGTCTGCTTTGTTCAGCCTGCTTTGTTCTCAGGCATCTGAAACATCTGAAGTATGAAGGCCTTGTCATATCTCAAGTACAGTTGACAAGAATGACAGGAATATGGGTCCTCTGGGAGGACAGACTTTTCTGTCTGTGTCTGACCTGGCGGACTTTATTCTGACTGCACCTCTTTTTACACACTCTCTGCCTGCGGAACCTTTTCCTCCCTTTTCAGGAGCGAAAATGACGTTATTACAGAGGCTGGTCACACACCTTCATACGACAGCTTCTTATTGTCAAAGCACACGTGTGGCATTGCTGTTGAAGGGCTGCAGTGGCCCGATGTAGGTCCAGGGATTAGACGTCTCATTACAAAGTATCCCGCAGATCAGACAGATTTGGGTTTACGTTCGGAAAAAATAAAAAGCAGCCACTAAAGTCGATGCTAATCGGGGGTTTTGTCGGCTTAAGCAGCTGCTTCAAAGCAAATCGGTCAGGAGAACGGTTAGGAATTTGTGGAAACCGACCAGTTGATAAAATGAGTTTTGGAGATGAGAGAATTCAGTTTGTGTCAAACGAAGATTTTGCTATAATCGGTCATGTTGGAAACGTGTTGAGGAGTGTGTTGGTTTTACTAATGTTTGTCTTGTCTAGCTTTTTCCCCCCCCCTCCCTATTGTTAGGATTTTCAGACAGGATTGGGTGGGTGCAGGTCTGTCGGCACTTAACATGAGTGTGCTGCCCCCTACTGGTTAAACGGCGCAACTTTTTTCTAGAAATTGCTTTTATTTTTTATTTGGAGGCGGCATTCGGTGCTTTAAAAATACATTATGACACAGTGCATTAATATATTGTGATAAGGGCTTTATCCTAGGTTGCTGAGACATCTGCTTGATATATCTGTAGTCATTTTAAATTTCCTGACTTATTAAACAGTCTGACTAGTCTGAGCTAAACTTCTCTTGCTTTAAATTGGCAGGAATTTGACTGTCCAGGTTACAGATGCAGGTAAAAACTTAAGGAAGATTGTGTGTGTGTGTGTGTGTGTATGTGTGTTAGTCAGGAGAAGTGGGTTAACTTTGACAAGAAGGCTTGTGCTGACCCATTTACTGAGAAAGTCTGAACTGAGGCAACCAAGCACTGTTTTTATGGGTGAGTGGGTCAGATGCTCTTGTGTTGGGCTTTTACTTTTGTTCCTCTCGGCCTGAAGAAACCATCAGACAGTTTGACCTTTACTGGATGTCTGAAAGAGAGCCAACGTAGGTTGTGTCAGCACAGTCTAGGGGAAGACTTGCGGCAGAGTGTCAGTGTAATAGAGCAGTACTACCAAAAGGGGTGTGTGTGTGTGTGTGTGTGTGTGTGTGTGTGTGTGTAGGGGGAGGGAGAACGAAGGTTTAAGAGGGGGGGCTCTAGGCTGCTGCGTCAGTTCTTTGCTGCCTTGTGTGGCTGCTAAACAGTCAGCTGACCCCCCGTTCTGCAGTACTGCTGCTTCTGGCACCTCAGGACCTGCTGCCGTCTGACTGTAGTGGTGGGGGGGCTGGCTCATTGCTGTTGCCTCCGCCCTCCTTGTCACTCTTGGGGGGGTACGAGACATCAGAGGCTCCACCCACTGCCGCTGCCCTCCTCGCTCGCTTTTGCAGAGGCGACTCTGGAATGCCTCGCTGATCCCTGCTCAGAGTTTTTAAGACGATCCACCGTGGGGGGGGAATGATGGCAAGCCAGCCGGTAAAACACTGGAAGGAGCACGGTATGCACCTTTTTTGTTTTATCGCCATACGTTCCCTCGAAACGTTTCAGCCAGATGGTGTCGATTTAGCCTTAAGCTTTGATTGACTAGTTTAGAAACGGTCTGCTACTTTAATGCAGTTGTGTGGAAGTAGAAACATTAATGAATTAATGTGATGTGAGATGCGGTGAAGCCACCGTCGCCGATTCTGTGCTTGTACACCTGACGGTATATGAGTGCGCGGCAGTGTCCGTGGTTTTGCTGAAATCCTTTGAAGAATATGTCACAAGAAGGACGGTCAACCTTTGGACAGGGTGCACTTTCTGCGCAGTGTCTGGCACAAGCAAAGTTGAAGCAGTGTGGCACGTAGAGACATCTCATTTGGAATGCAGCGTCACCCGTCCAATGATTTGCAGGCCAGAGCAGTCGTCACACCCCGGGGTTTTTCCTCGAAGGGACAGCAGATCGGACTTAGAGTGAAAAGGTGCATCATTTTCTTCAGAATAGGACACATATTGATTGTACATATTCCTTTCCTGAATGATGTGCCGTACAAGGGCACACATTTTGAGATATTGTGTTTAAAAAAAAAAAAAAAAAAAAAAAAAAAAAAAGATTAAAGAAGTGTTGCACAGTGTTCAAGCTGCTTATCGTTGAGCTGTTTTCTTTCCAGCACAAATTGTTACACACTTATATTACATTCTCAAGGGAATTTTTTTAATTGAATGNACACAAGATTTATTGTGTATATTTTCGGAAAGTGGTCTGCTTTGATAAGGTCTTTATACCAAGGTTGGAAATGAAACAGTGGTGCAGAACTGTTACTTGCCATATATTAGACTGCATTGGTACCGGTGAGCAGAAGAAGATTTTGCTTGTGAATGATAATGCTCCTTTGTTGAAGCAGCTTGGTGGTGTCTGACTTGAGGGATTGGGCACCTGGGGAAAACGTGGGATGTAGGAATGGCTGGTTGTACAGCTTCAGTCGCGGGGGGGGGCGGCACATTGCAACAGTGTGAAACTGTGAGAAATGCTTCCACTGTCACCCGTTACAACAGAAATGGGGCCTGTACTGCAACATGTTTGTGCCAAAGGTCAAACCTTTTTATCAGGTTGGGCTATTGAAGGTTTAGATTTGCTTAGTCACAGTTCTGTAAGCCTGTTCTGTGAGGGAGGGGGCTCTTGAATTTGCACCTTTTTGTGGTGCAGTACTCCTTCAGACAGCACGGGGGGATCCCTCTGGATTCGGGAAGGTTCTGCTGCACATGCTGTTTTTGAAACAGAGCAAGACTTGTAGAACCATTTTTCATCTAAAGAGTATTATTGCTGTTGTGTCAGATTTAGAGTCATGGTTCAGACTATCCCCTTGGAGTCGGAAGGGTTTTGGCTTGAATTCCACTCTTGCTGTTGGACTCTTGATACAGTTAAAAAGGGAAAAAAAAAGCCGTCATCTGTCTTGCACAAACAGCTGTGACAACTAAATATTAGTGATCGGAACTGACAATAACAATAAGCACATGATGGATTTGTCTGCTTGGGAGCCCCCTATGAACTTCATTCACTTGTACTGTATTTAAAGTTGCAGGTTGGGAAAATGTCTGTCCTCACTGACTTTTTTTTTTTTTTTTTTTAAATGTGGGGGGGCAGGGTGAGCACAGTGAAATCTCCCACTGACCACTGAGCAAAATGGCCACAGCTGCCACGCTGTTGAGCGAATACAGTAGGATTTCCTAGCTATTAGAGAAATGAGAAGGCATCAAAGAGCAACTACAACGACACACATTACCTTCACCTATATCTTCTCCAAAGTGCTGGCCATAAATAGAAATGCCTGAGTGCAAGTTGTGGAGACATCAACCACTTGAACCCTTAATGACCCGCCTGTATCAGTCATTACCTAGAGCACAAGGTCACAGTTAATGCCTGGGGGGGGATGTGCAAAGGATTGTGGGAAATGCAGTTCCCCCAGCCTGCAGTTAACATTAAGGGAATGTTGTGTAAAATTCGTTAATGAATTTTACACAACTTTCCAGAATAACTAGGCGTTAGTGGATCACGTAACGTGTTATGGGCAAAAGTAGCAGGTTTTTATTTAAACGTGTTAAACTGGAATGCAGGGTTAATGTAGCATTTATTAGGTGGTAATGCAGCACTGGTTGTATACTTGTTTATCAGTACAGTAGCGCTGGTGCGGGCCCACGTGAGGTCTTCGTCCACAGACGTCATTTCGCTCGCGGGCCCAAAAAAGTACTGCTAGGAGATGTATTCGCAGCGGTGTCTCCGCGAGGCGGCGCCTGGCGCGAGAGCGGACCTGAAAGAGACACGCGCGTAGAAAAGCCTCCCTTAGTGACGCGTCGAGCGTACAGGTGTTCGGCACGCGGGGGTCGCGCGCGCCGGCCTGAGGGAGGCCAGCAGGAAGCGGAAAGCGGGAAGCGGAAAAGCGTCCCCTCAGTGACGGAGTTCGGATCGGCAGGCAGGCAGGCAGGCGGCCCGGGGCGAGCGGCCACAAGATGGATGCCAAGCGCGGTTAGTGAGCTCGTTCGTGGAAGCGTCGTCTTCCGCGCCGCGGGGTTCTCTCCTCTTTATTCGTAATCGGATAAATGCGCAAGATGGCGACGCGTCCTAATGGAAGCCCGGCGGAAGGTGGGGTGGACCGAAGCGGGACCGCGCGGGCGGCACGCATCGCCGGGGTTCGGTTCGGGGCGCCGACGCCACGGGGTCCGGCCGCAGAAGCGGAGGATATGAGGAAAAAGGAGAGGAAAAGGAGCCGCGACCGCGCGAGAGCAGCGACACTCGGGAGCTCGTGCTCTGCGCTATTTTTAGCGCACGTTCGGGATTACTGACCAAATGTAGGCAGGCGGCTGAGCTCGCGGGTTAATCGCAATTATAATAATAACTAATAATGCTAATAGCGGCGCTGTGTGGGAGGGAGAAGTGAGCAGAGCCCCGCTAGTGTGCGGGTCCGTCCGCCCCGCCGTGAGCACGCAGATCGGGGACGCGCTGGAAATGACCTTGGGGGGGGGGCGGCGGAACGTCCAGAATCGATAAACGTCCACAGCGCGCCGAGTTACTTCGTTTTCCCGACAGTTACCACGGTGCGCTTCCTGTGCTGCAGCGCCTTGCGGGCGCAGCTGTGACATCGCAAAACGGACACCTCTGTTGTCATGGCAACGCAGTTGCCTAAAATGTATGTGCGTGTCCTCCACGTGTCCCAGAGGGCCCGGTGTGAGGAGAGTGCTGGGAGACTGACCAGCCCCCTCTTCTGCTCTAATCCCGGTCTGACCGGTGCGGGGAGGATGACGTCACACTGTGCCGGTGCTGTGCAGACGTGCGGGAGGGCTACCGTGCGTGACCGCACGAAGGTGGAAGCGTTTTCCAGAAGGGTTCTCCTCTGCCATCGTGCTGGCATCCGCCGGTGACCTGTGGCTTGCACCGTTGCTATTCTGGTCGAGTGGGGATTATCACCAGGCCCGGGCCACGTTTAGGGTCTCTGCAGCTGTTGGAGGGGATCCCGGCAAAGAGTCGTCTTTGAGGGACAGCAGAAACGGGCCCCCGGGCCGCGGTTCTGCTCGGTTTCTGGTGCGCGGGGTAGACGATGCTTGGCACGCAGATGAGTTTACTGGACCCGCCCCTCTTGCCGCTGGTTCGAGTGACCCGGCATTCCGGGAATTTGGCGCGTATGAAAATTGGGTAAATTTTGCACTGCCGTGTTGATCTGATCGCTTTGAGGTGCAGCTGTTGGAGATGTTTGGAAGCGTGACACTCTAAGTGCCCACCGGTGCCCCAGCAAGTGATCGTCCTCTCTGTCCTGTCTCTGCAGTGGTGGACCTCCTGTACTGGCGCGATGTCAAGACAACGGGCGTGGTGTTTGGTGCCAGCCTCTTCCTGCTGCTGTCGCTGACTGTGTGCAGCATTGTCAGCGTCTGCTCCTACGTGGCCCTGGCCCTGCTGTCGGTAACCATCACGTTCAGGATATATAAGGGTATCCTGCAGGCCGTCCAGAAGTCTGATGAGGGACATCCCTTCAAGTGAGTGACCTCGTGGGAAAACTTGGCCTCTTTACGAGAGATATGCAGCCTCCTTCCCCACCCCTTTGTTCTGTGTTCCTGCTACTTGTTTATTTTGTTACCCTTCATGTTTAAATTTGCAGAAGTGATGTTTTACTGTGGACCCCCTCCATCCCACTCCACTGCTTGGAGTGCGCCGTTGATCCATCGCCCTGGCCGGCCTCCGCTGGTCTCGCCCACTGCTTGTTAGGATCGCATTAGCCGGCTTTGTTCAGAAGTTGAATGTAATATCAGCTTAACTCGGGGCTTAAATAGCAGTATAAAATCCGCAGGCGTGACTTTGGGTTTTATTGCAACCTTCTGAAGCAGGGCTGCGGTTTTGATGGGTTTCACTCTCGGTGAAAGTGCTCCTTTGCTGCCGTGTTAAATATTGATATCGTGTTTGTCTGAATTGGTTTTCTTCCCGCCGGTGTGTCAGGCTTTACCTGGACCAGGAGTTGGCCCTGTCTGAGGATCTGGTGCACAAGTACAGCGACACGGCCCTGGTGCACATCAACAACACCCTGAAGGAGCTGCGACGCCTCTTCTTGGTGGAAGATCTTGTGGATTCCCTCAAGGTACGATGACGGTCACACGATGGTGTCTTGCAGGGGTGTGTGTGTGTGTGTGTGTGTGTGTTGAGGTCTTGCTCTAACTTCAGTGATAGGGTGTGAAATGGTTGTGGTTCCTCGGGGGATCTGTTTCCAAGAACCTACTTCCAGTAGGTTGTTTCCATTGGAGGAGGGGAAGGAGCTACGACTGTATGAGTTCAGTGAGTCTTTTCCCAGTGCGGTGTGTTTGCCACCAGGACCTCGAACGTCCTCGCGCTGGGACGTCCGCTTTCAGGTAGAGATGCGGGACGTGCAGCCTGAGCAGTGAATGGCTGAGGGCGGGGTGGACGCCTCTGGAAGGGGGTAGTTGTCTGCCCTCCTGGATGTCCCGCAGCTTTCTCTTCCCCCAGTTAGATCCTTCACATCTCTGGCTCGTGTTTAATCGTAGACAATGGCGTTCTGCAGTTTAAAATAGTTCCACGTCCCTGCTGAACGTCCTTTAACCTTGTTTCTTAACCCCAGGCACACGCTGACGTGCTGCGCGGTGGCGCTCAGCAGACTTGGACTGGGCGTAAACACCGGGCGCCCGATGCCAACCACCGTCTTTCAGCGCCGTTTCTCTGCCAAAGGCTCGTTGCGGATCAGCACTCAGGACATTTTATGTTATAAACTGTCATGTCGTGACACTCGTGATCATCAGATTTGCTGTTTGTAACACGATTTTCTGAAATGGGATTGGGTGATATGATTCGGCGCGTTTTGATATTCCTCTTACTCAGTTCAGGCGTTCTTTGGCCGACTCTTGTTCTGTCCTCTCCTTTCTTTTTCAGTCATTTGGTTATTTTAATATTTGAAGGGATGTTACTTTAAAAAAAATGCTGGAGCTGAAAAAAATTGAGCTTCCAGGAATGAAAGTGGCCCGTTTGCTGCTGCTGGTTGTGCTGGTGTTCAGGAGGTGGCTTTGCTGGTGGCAGAGAAATGGCCTGTAGGGGTGGGGAGCGAAACTCCCTCAGTCTGAGAAACCCTGCGCTCAGCCAGCGATGGTGCGACGGTGCATTATCAGCCGAGGCTCGGCGGACGTTTGGAGACCGTAGTAGAGCTGGTGAAGACGGAACATCCGTTGCGTGGTTTTGTTTCTGCTTCAAACACACACTTTATATCCGAGTTCTCTGACACTTAATACGTTTTCTCCTCCACTTACTGACAGCGTGGTGTCCAAACGTGTTTGTAAAGCGTTTTGTTCAAAACTCCGCAGTCGTGGACCAACAGGTTGCAGTGAGCAAGAGCTGAACGACCCAGATGGCTGTGAGTCTGGCGAGAAGGGAGGTGTAAACACGGTAGACGCGAGTTCGCCGTCAGGAGGTCCCACCGTCCCGTTGTGTTTGTGCACTTTGCTGGCGGCTGTTGGCCGACTGTAAACACAGTTGTTGCGGTTTGCTGTGCTGCGAAAAAAATTTTGGAAAATAATGAAGTTTTTACATTTTGTAAAAACAGCAGCGTTTTCTTTTGTAACTTGACTGTTTAAATTTGGTAAAACGGCCCAAAAAATAGGGATCTGCGGTATGGAATCATATCAATATTTGATTATTTTAGTTTTATTGGCGACAGACCAAAGCTTGGATTTAACCAGTAACTGAAGCCCGTATTTGTGTTTGTTGTGTTCTGGGTGAGCAGAACATTTAGGTGACGCTTTTGCTCATGTAAAGCCTTGTGTGGAGCGACCGAAATATGACATTTCAATGGCAGAAATGTAACTTGTCGACAGCAGGAGATATTGTTCAGTACAGCTTCTAATGCTGAGAGGAAAAGGAGACGTTTTCCTGTTTAAAAACCTCCCCGTTGTGCAAAAAAACCACTTCCAGGAACATGTTAATGTTGTTAACAAATGTTATTTATTTCTTTGTCACTGTGTTGTTTTGCCCGCCCCTCCTTTCAAACTGTCATCATTTCAGTTTAGATTTTTTCCCTCACAGAGAAGCTTCATGCAGGATTGAAGACTTCAGCCGGTGCTGTTTATTTTAATGAACCTACATGATCAGCAGAACCGACGTGTTACACACACACAAACGTAACATTTGTCTGTAAGTCCCATCTAGGCAGACCTGGTTCCATTTTGTGAGCGGGTGTATCGGCATTGGCAGACGGTGGCTTAAAAATGGTCCGATATCAGCATCGGCCAGGGATCTCGCACCGGCGCGTCCCTAAAAATGGAGGCGATATAATGACCGTGGCAACGATTGTGCGTTAAGAGAAAGTCATTATGTAAATTTCTTGATGGTCGCTGATGTAAAAAGTGTGAATTATAAATCATAAGTCAGGTGGCATTTGGAAAGAGGTGATGCTGGTGAGGTGAGAGGGAAGGAGACGCTTTGTGTGGCACAGAACGTGTTCATATGGAACTGGTTTACCCTGCTTCTACCAGTGTAATGGTGGTATTATTATTATTATTATTATTATTATTATTATTATTGACTAGACTGCATGTAGGACCAGGTCTGTGTTGTTTGACTTTTCTCTCCCCTCTTAGTCCTCTGGGTTTGGGCATCAGCACAAATCACTGCAGGAAGTATCCATGTAAGGAATGTGTTGGGGGGGCTTCACAGACCAGCTGACCTTTTCTGTAGACTGCTGACATCCTGGAGCAACTCCTTGCGGTGTGTGTGTGTGTGTGTGTGTGTGTGTGTGTGTGGGGCATGGGAATCATGGTGAAGCAGTATAAACAAAAGGTGTTTTTCTGGGGCCAACGGGTACCATAGTGGTTAGGTGTTCACCTTATTCGAACCCCCCCCCCCCCCCCCCCCCNCCCCCCCCCCCCGCCATAGTACCCTTGACTGTAGTACTTTATATTGATGGGGTAAAAGTGACTGGTGTGGAAGTGGGTAGATCAGTAATGCGGCACCTGGTGAATGAGTAAGCAGCGAATCTCCGAGGGTCAGAGAGACACCATAGCTGAGCGGCGAGCGGTTTGCTGAGGTCGCGTCCAGAGGAGACACCCAAGGACGGAACCCAGCTCTACCGCTTCAGGTCACTGGCTGAGATCACACATGACTGTGAAACATCCGCTCGCTTTCAGAAATGATCTGCTGCCGGGTATCAAAAAAGAGACGAATGCCAAGGCTGAGGAGGTGCGCTCGGTGGTGTCGTGGCCTCAGCTGACCTGTGCGTGTCTCTCTCCGCAGTTCGCTGTGCTCATGTGGATCCTGACGTACGTCGGTGCCTTGTTCAACGGCCTCACTCTGCTCATCCTCGGTGAGTTTCTCCTGCCCGCTTCTCGTCGTGTGGCGAGATGATGCTGAACGGTTAACGCCATTTCTGCTCAGAATTGCAGCAGACGTTCCTTTGGGTGGGGGGGGTTGTTTCTTCTCCAAGCCAGAGTGTAGAAGACACTTTTGGAAAAGGTCAGAGGTTGTTAATCAGATTTGTTGTGCTCCAGCAACACGGGCGGCTGAGTCGACTTTGTTGTGAGAGACATTTGCCACATAAACAGAAACTTGGGGGGGGGGGGGGTTTTTNATCAGATTTGTTGTGCTCCAGCAACACGGGCGGCTGAGTCGACTTTGTTGTGAGAGACATTTGCCACATAAACAGAAACTTGGGGGGGGGGGCTTTTTGTGGCGGAACAGTGGTCAAGTCTGACCTTATACACCTCTTTTTCAGGTCTGATCGTGGTGTTCAGCTGCCCAGTTATTTACGAAAGACACCAGGTACGTGTTACCCTGCCGACGATGACTCAGGAGTTAGTAAGACTTCAAAGTTCACAGAAGTTCGGTATTCATGTAAAAGAAACCTGTAGAAACTCCTTTTAAGCATCACCCAGAGTAGGAAGTTCTGGGTAACACTTACACCCCGGTGCGTCTTAATGCCCGTCTGGGAGAAACGTGTGACGTTGCGAGTGTGGAGCTGCGTGGCGACGGCGCCCGGCAACAGGGTTCTCGGCCTCAGCCTTTCCCCATTTCGTTCGGTTCGCTCGTGTTCAGTCAGTAGGTCCCCCAGTAAGTTCTTCACGTTGCCGTCCCATTTTACACTGGTTTCGTTTCTTTAACAACTGAATTTATGTAAAAAAAAAAAAAAAAAAGTTTGTTAGCACTTATAACCGGGAAAGAAACTGCACATAAACACAAAAATGCATATCAATTACCTCATGAACTACTTGGTAATCAGGCAGTGTGTTTTTATTCCTGTCAAATGGGTATTTTAGTGTTAGGGATATTTGGGGGAAATTAATAAGGTTTGTTTTTTTTTTAAATAAAGATGAGGACAAATTGCAGTTTTCCTCAAGAAATAATCGAAAAGCTTCTCAATATGAGTTTGGGTCCTAGAAACGGCGTGAACAGCACAATTACACTTGGATGCCGGGGTGTAGGTCCGTTCACGTTGGCTGTAGATGTTATCAATGAAGCTGCTGTAACATTTTGCAGCAGTTATGACTTTTGCTGAAATGTTTGTTTCGTTCCAGAAACAAATCGATCATTACTTGGCCCTGGCAAGAAACCAAATGAAAGATATCGTTGGAAAGTAAGTCTTTGTGTCACCGATGTTAGTTCCCATGTTTAATGCATCACAATATGAAACTCTTCTGCCTGAGTAACAAGTCCAGTAAAAAGGTGCAGATGCTGGTCAGTTATTGACGCGTCAGCAGGAGCTCTCGAAGGACACGAGCGCAACTCGCCCGAATGTTCGACTCTCACGTTCTCCTCATCTGCCAGGATCCAGGCCAGGATCCCTGGGATGAAACCCAAGACGGAGTGAGCGACGGGAGAGTCTCTCCGGGGGGGCCACAGGGAGGGGCCGGTCCAGGCCAGTCGACAGCCCTTCACATTTCAGATGTACTTGTCACAAACCCCCTTTCCCAGTGCGTCAGTTCTCTAGCTCTGCGACAGATGCGATTGCACGTTAACTTGTTTTTTAATAACCAGCTCACGAGCCTTATTACCCCCCACTGCACATGAAATTGGATCAGTTTTTTATTTATTTGAAGAGTGAAGGAAAGGAACAGAGAATGTGATTTTCTTTCAAGCTTGTTACTTTTGCACAAGCTTGTATGTAAGAGGAAACTCGAGGTGCACAAGGAGCTGGTTCTTTTCTTCTCTGTTTCAGCCATGGTTCCTATGGTCAGACTTTTTTGAGCGGGGAAAGCAAACATCCGAAATTGAATGGTACCTTTTTTCCTTCTTTTTGGTATGATAAAACATGTAGTGGTGTTGTGATTTTACTGTTTTATTGATTGACTATGTAGTATTTCACAGAGCTTCTAGCTTTCTTCAGCAGACCCACAGTGGAAGAGAGCCTCTCCATAGTTCCTCATGCTTCAAGTGTTTCAACAAACATTTAGTACTTTGCGAGAAACTTTACTACATTGTTGTTTCACGTCATTGCAGCTGAGTATTTAGGGGGGGGATTAAAAAAGAAAAAAGGAAAAAAAAATGTTTACAACCATTAATAAAACAACAAACTGCTGTCTGTCCGTGGACCCAATATCTAAAGCTGCAAAACGTATAAACTTGGGAATTTCAAGCATTGTTTGTTATGCAAGTAATTCATTGTGAATGAAACTTCATACAATTTGTGACAAATTCTGCTGAGAACTGTTTGTGAAATGCATTGTGAAATGTTAACAAATACCAATAAAGCTTAATAGACGAGCTGCTGCCCTCTCAAGCTGTTTTTTTGAAATACCTTTCTGCTGTGTAGTGATGTTCACCTGTGTTGCAGGATTCAGAGAATCGAGCTGCTGCAAGTAAGGCCTTCACCCGGGTTACCATGGTGATGTGTGGGAGGAGGGTATAACTGCCACTGGGTGTATTTGTGTGTCTGGGCTGGTCTGGTCTGTCAGCAGGGTCTGTGGACGGCGGAACAGGGGATGATTTAACCATTAGGCGAAGGTAGGAAAGTGCCAAAGACCCCACGGTCATTTGCTTTTATGAACTGATGAAATATTTAAAAAAAAAAAAAAAACCGAAGCGTCAAACATTACAAAATTGCCGTTACAGCCACTAGCGTAGCCTGCTGTCAGTGTGGGTCCCTCTTCGGTCCTGTGGAGGATGAGTGAAACGTGAAAAACATTATTCCTGATTCTTAAAACTGAATGGAAAACAATGCATCAAATGAATGAAAAAATACTACAGAAAATCAGCACTGATGACTAAATCAATGTATAAATATATACATTTGTCTGTGTTTAAACAGCGACTTGTGCTTTGCTGGTTTCCTCATTTTGATACAGGGCTGTGTTCATAACCACAAACACACCGGACTGGGTGAGTCAAAATGACCAATGTAGGTCCCACAGTGGTGGCTCTAGATGTTGGCGCTCAAGTGAGATTCAAAAAGTGGATTAATACTCGAGTATCTTGTGCCATAAAACTGAGACATAATAAAGTTAACAACATATTGTACTTTTTAAAAAAACTGGTAAAGAATACAGTAGTGAATAGTTTTAATGGTGGTATGGATAATATGCTATACTGTGAGCAGGAATAAAATGGCTGAAAACGATTGACATGTTTGACGGAGTTACTGTATGTTGGACGACACTGAGAAATAATGAGTACAATAACTTTGTTGTGACACAACTTACAAGTTAGCGGTTGGTACGCTGGGGACAGTCTGTACTTCGCGAGTCACAGCATCTCTGCTGCTGTTCGATGGCAGGAACAAAGACACAGTCCGGTGTTTAACAGAACAAGAAAAGTGTGCCATTTGGATTTTGTATTATTAGATATCCTGAGCTGTTCCTTGCACCCTGGTAAACAGCCTAACTTAAACACTAGTGTTGCAGCCCAGGCAACTATGCTCTAGGCAAAGAATAGGGAAAGTGGATGGATTTAAGAGTTTATTTTGCGTTGCACTGTTAAATTCATGTTTACAATTGTGAATGAAGGAAAAACTATCAATAGTAGAACTAGTGGTACTGGGAGAGCGTAACTTTGGTACGGGGAAGTAGCGGAGGGACGCAGACAGGTGAACAGCAAAAGGGGGAGCGACTCCCAGGTGAAACGGGCTTATGGTGGGAAAAAGGAGAAGTAACTGCAAGCTTTGAGCAAGGCTGTAGGTGCAAAACAAGACAGTGTAGCGACCTCTCCCACCCGAAGGCCTCGAAACGGGAGTGAACAAGGAGGGGTGGGGAGACCAGATAGAGCTAGCACAAACCGCAGGCATAAGCAAAAGCAGAACACCTTATCAAAACAGGTGGCTTGGCCTCGCACGCAAGGGGGGAAAAGGCCCAGGGATAAAAGGACGACGAAGCAGACAAAAAACAGACCCGTTCTTCTCCTGCGTGAGAGAACGGCTCTCCTGAAGCTTCAGTAAAGTATAAGTGTGTGAACTTGTCAATGTCTCCTGTGATGTTGTTCCTCTCATCAACGGACCCGGCCGAGTGAACCGGACTCCGACACTATGTACCTATTTATTTTCTCACAGATTAACACGTGCAAGATGCAGTCTGGAATTTTGCAGCAGCTCCTCTGCTAAACAGTCTAGTTATTTTACAACTGGACCTGACTGTTCAGACTGAGCGGAAAAGTAAGTTCATACCAGTAAACAGAGAGAGAGGTGAGGCGCTGACTGATGGATGAGGCCCTCAGATCTGCTCCTGGCAGGAACTTCAACAGTAATCGGGTTGTAAACTAACTTGTCAAGTTACAAATGTGTAATATTGCTGGCGTCATTTAAACCACCGATGTCACTGCTCTGAAAGGCCGGACTTGCGCAGCAGGGAGGGGTTAGTCGGCACCTCTGTGTGTGAATGACAGTAAGCAGCTTACAGCGGCAGGTCTGCGCTCTACTTGCGTAAGTCGTCGTGGAGAAAAGCAAAGCATCATCGGTGGGAATGAATTGCCTCCGTCCGGCATCGAAAGGACTTTTGGCTTGAAAGGGGTTCAAGCGCCGACTGGATGGTATCAGTGGAGGTTTAGACTGCAGCTCCGACGTTAATTTAGTCCAATCCCACGACGGCCTTTTTCAGCGTAGGGGGTAAATATGAAGCGTTTACTTTTTACATTGTCTTTATTATATTTAGACCACCGAACGCTTGAACATTCATCAGTTACATTGTCTCTGTAAAAAAAAAAAAAACCATTTGTTGCTGGCAAACACGTTTAAATTTTAAAAATAAATTCATGCACAGAGCAAATTTCTTTTTAACTTACAATATAGTACAATCGGTCTTCACGCCAGACACGTCGACAGATTTATGTACAAAATGTAAAAACGGCGAACGGACGTCAGTGTCACGACATTTAACACCGTTTGCTGTCACAGCGCTTAGCTAAACAGGTCACCGAGAGACATGGTCACAGTACAGTTTGAAGACTGGTCGACAGCAGTTAAAGGCCGATTATCTGACAGCACGGGGGGGAAGGGGGGGGGGACGCGAGACGAGGTGGACGTGGCGCACGGGCTGCATAGTAAGCTTTGGTGCTCGGGAACTTGGTCCCGCCGAACTCCGGCGTCGGCTGCGTTTTGGTGGCACGCTGAGCGATCGGAGCAGTTTGCGGAATTTCTTCAGTGCCAGTCGAGGACGAACTAAACGTATCGGCATTAAACGCAACGCAACCCTTTAGTTGTTTAAAAGTACAGTACTTAAGCCTGGATTGGCCCCTGAGCTTTCTCAGTGACATTTGGATATTAAAAGAGGAAGAACTGTCAAAATATGCTGCACAAATACTTAACAAATGACTAATGCGATTAAAAAAAGGGTTCATGCACGTCGAGTGAGTAACACTATAGTGAGAGCCCCCCGATTAGCCATCTCATAGCACCAGAAGTGTACAAAACAACCACAATCGTGACACTGGGGAGGAGCACAACTACGCTATATAAACAACATCTCCAAAAGGCACTTATATATGTTTGACTTTCAACAACAAAGGCTTCAGCAGAATTGAATGGCTTGGAAAAGTTTAAAAAAAAAGAAAAAAAAAGATGTCAGCGAGTGGGAAAACTGGCAAGATATTTTTTTTTTTTGTGCCACTTCCTTTGCGGACAGCAGGTGAGAATGTAAACAAACAACCGATTGTTCGCTAGTAGGCCGTGGAAAAAAAAATAAGATATGTGGCAAGATTTGGTGAGGCCAGCTGTCCGTGACGAAAGTGTGCAGAGTCCAGTTGAGGCCGGAATTGTGGAGGTTATTGCACAGCGCAAAGCCCCGCCCCCCGCGCGCCGCCAGCGTCCTCGTTCACGGTTCGGAACGTGTGAGTGCAGCATTTCATGTCGAGGTTTGTAGCAGCGAGACACTTGTGGCGAGTTGGATCCTCCTGTCTTGACGCGAGTTGTGGCCGTGAACCAGCCGTGTGGCTCCTCCTACAAGCACTTCCACACAAACACGCTGCACGCGCACACACACACACACACACACAGTGGGGTAAAATGTGAGGTCAGGGTTCATACCCCTATTCTGAAGACACATCTATAAACCACTGAGTTCTGTAGAGAGAAATGGGTCCAAGCAGAATGACTACTGATACACATGTAACACTTTCATGTGCATACCATGTCAAGTATGTATACGTGTATTTACAGGACATTTTAGGACTATTTGTGAAAATGTTACACAATTTTTGTAAATATGAGGCAAAAATAGCCACCTACACCCTGGTATCCAACCCAAACTGGTGCCCAGAAATGGTTTAAATACCACAAACTCAGATGCAGAGAAGCTATTTCCCTTATTTCTTACGAGGGAAAACCCCTGAAAACCCCAGTTAATTTCCTCAAAATCTCCCTAAAACTCTACAATACCTGTTTCAACACGATAAAGAATAAAAACCAATTACTTGATCGCAGAATAAACCATAATGGATGATATTAATATATGTTTGTATGTTACTGTGCAGTATTTTGTATTTTGTTTTATAAGTAGCACATTTAAGGGTCAGATGTAAGTAAAAAATGAAGAACTGGAAAAAAAACAATAAAATGTACCTGCTGTAATGAGCTGTTACTTTGGGACCTTCTGACTGAACAGAAGGGCATTAATATACAGGGGACCCAGGAGCCTGAATACCAGGGTATAAGTGTATTGTTGCTACACCCCACAGCAGGTCCCAGTGTGGCAGCAATGGGTACAGTCTTATGCTACTAAGGTAAAAGTATTTATATGTACATGTTAAACATATCACTAACTTCTCAGCTGATTAATTTTGATTTACTTTCAGGTGTTTTCCGGAGGCAAAGCCTCAAGATGTCGTGGCTGGGTGGCACGGCGTACCTGCAGTCGTCGCCTCCTGTGCTTATCACGTACTTGTCATCGTAGGAGAAGCGGATGTTGGTCACGTGAGCCGAATGGCCAAAGTAGCGCTTGTGTTTGGCCTGGAAAAAAAAAAAAGAAAAAAATCACCCCACTGAGTGTCACACAGGTGCTACATGCTCTTCTCCAGAAGCTACCGACGTCGGAATCGTGTACGACTTACAAATTTCTCAGTGCAGGGGAAGTCGAAGAGCTTGACCAGGCCAAAGTCGTCGCCGGTGACCACGTTGAAGCCGGCGTGGGAGACGCAGGCACAGTTAACCTCCGCTTTATCTGCGTTGCGAGGCCAGATGCCGAGAACCTCGTCTCCCAGGATGCTGCGCCGCGACAGACAGGTTTGTCAAAGACCACGGAGACGTATCGAAAAGCTGCTGCCGCGCTTGCCTGGTATACCACGTTTACCACTTTTTCCATGGGATACATCATTAGGAATCGAGGGCAGACCGAAATTAGCTCTCCCAGAATGCCGAGACAGATGGTTGCACTGCGCGCGGTATCGACTGTCCTACATCGTCCCATTAATACACATCAGGAACTCCTGCCCAGCTGCAACACGGCATCTATAAATCAGTTCCCAAGTACAAGAAACCTACAGGGGGTGTATTCAGCAACACAGGAGACAGGCTTACTGCGTCGGTCCTCCCACGCACACCAGAGACTGAATGGTTTCTATTGTCTGGGGTCGAGGTCCGTTCTGTGAGACAGACTGCAGGAACGGACACTAATGTTCACCTGCTCCTCCACTGGCCCTCGAAATCCCTGGAAATTTGCATTGTTCCTAATCTCTGTTAGTCGCTTTTACCACCAAGTCACAATCAATACAAGCTTAACACACACATCCCTCGAGTCCCTCGATATTTCACGTGTTAAGTTGTATAAAATTACAGCTATAACAGCTTTGTAGTTTTTTTCATATGATCACAAATATTCATTGTTTCATTAATTGAAAGAACTATGTTGTCACTGTAAGCTCTTATTCACCGAGTCACCCCAAAAGCAGGCAGCGTTATCTTGCTTTTGAGCAACAGCACGAGACACCAGCTGTAAACAAGTGTGTTGAACTACAGTGCTGCCGCACTCCTTCTCTGAGTGTGTTTGAGTGACACCTGAGTAAACAGGTCATGTTCACTCCAGGACAAAGGGAAACTTTAGAAAGTGCATAAATGAAAATGTAATTAGGGCTGGAAATGTTTGTGAAAAATTCTAATTCAGTGGGTGAGGGGACCAATGCGCAGCACTGACTGCGTGGAAGAGGCTGGTTTTTGTTGCTGTGTTTTCTTTTTGGCCCTTTTGGATGCTGTCCTGCAGGGACCCCACAGGGGTTGGTGCACACAGCCAGGTACCAGCCGCTCTCCCACCTGGTCCAGGTGGCCCATGTGATCCTGTCCACAACGGAGGGCTCTGCCACCAGCTTCCCTGTGGGAACCTCGTGCACCTGCCGCTTGTAGGCTCCTGTGGACACCTGCCGCATGTGGAAAACAGAATATAACACACAAACATTAAACAGCCAAAACTAGACATTAAATATATTCTTCATACACACACACACACACACACACACACACACACACACACACACAGCTCACACACACACGTGTGTGTGTGAGAGCGAGAGAGAGGGAGAGCACCATCCCTCAATGTGAAGCAGAGACAGTCTGGTCTGTACTACAGTTTTACCACGTTTCACACAGAATTTCTTAAAAGTTGCATTACTGTTTTTTTCTATCACAACATTTATTGGGTGCAAGTTTACAAAGTGGTCCACACTGAAATTGAGGTGGGTTTCCTATTCACGACCACAGGCCCACAAGGACAAATTCCGCCCCATAGCTGACGTGAGGCATCTGTGGTTATTAATAATCCTGAGCTGCCACACGGTCAGTCTAAATATACCTTCAGTGCCAGTCTGCTTGGCTGCAGACAGAAGCTGCTTTTTACTGGCTGCCAGAGTATTAGTGAAAACCGTCAACTGGCCAGAGCTGGCCTGGCGCAGCGGCACCCCTGAATGAGCGAGTCTCACATTTATTGTGAATGGGAGGGATATCAGTAGCGAGAGCAAGAGCAGCACACGTGAAACTGAAATATGGCAGGCCTTTAAATAAACCTGTTGATCTCTAACAGCTAAAGACATTACAATTCAGATCAACTCGAGTTATTTCTGTAGAGCACTTCTTCTGACACCAGGACCAAGAGCTCTGAACAACAGGTTGAAAAGCAGAACAGATGTAACAGATATAAAGTGAGGCTGAAGATAGAAAGATCAGCTACACTGGGTGAAAAAGTAAGCCATAAAATAAGCCTGCTGGCAACTGAGGAGAGGAATTTAAACACGACTGAGACACACTGACTCAAGTTAAATAATGCATCTCTTAGCAATAAAATAAACAGCAAAATATGAATGGCTAAAATTATGACCACACAATTCGTGTTGCTGTGAATTATTTTTCAAAGTAGCCGAGTGTTCAGAATACAAAGCCAGCATTGAAGTTTATGAAATCTAATTAAACTTACACCCATCACCTCGTCTGCTGGAAGAAGAGATCCATTAAAAGAACCACCAAAGAATCTGTCATGATTTAGAGAGAATGCAGCCCACAGGCAAAGGGGTTGTGTTTGTGAGCGAGGTGTAGTTGCTATAGAGACACAGAAGCTCAGAATTTTGTGGGTAGCTTGACCAGTCACAGCACCTGTCCACAGTTCCTATCAGCATAGGCCCTTTCGGCTTACCACAATGTACTTGCTGTCAGCGGCGAAGTCCATCTGGATGACAAAGCTGGGAATGTCCTTGCAGTAGCCAATGCGGTTAAGCGAGGGTCCCAGCGTCAGGTCATAGAAGTCCACTGTGCTTTCCACCGAGCCCACGGCCAGCAAGCGGTTGTCCGGACTAAACCTGGAGGGGGACCCCAAATTCATTGCAGTACCACCTTAGAGCTACACATTCCTATCCTAGCCTATGTATCCTATGTACATATATGACTGACGTAAAAAGGAAGTCGTATGTGAGAAACTGAAAAAATAAGACTAAAATGACTCATTTGAGCATTTTGTAGAAAGGCAGATACTCCACATCATAACTGACCTCACAGCTCTGCCCTTGGTCCCAATCACCCCATGTCCCCATCCCAGTCCTGGGTCCTCCACTCACCGGACGTCTTGGATGGCAGTGCTGCGGTCCCGTTTCTTGCCCCACACCTTCAGAGAGTTCACCAGCAGGACGATGAACTCGCCGTTCTTCATGCCGATGGAGACCATTTCCCCGTCCAAGCTGTAACTGGCGCACTTTGCCGAGTGACCCAGATTCACCTTGTTGAGCAGTTTCTGGCGGTAGACAAAGAAGAACGTTCACTGAGAGGTGACAGGAACCTTGAACCGCACGAAATGGTGTCAATGACTTTGACTTTTAAACCAATTACAAAGAACAGCCCATCAGCAGTCTAAGGCGCAACCATAAAGATGGAGGTGGCCATCCAAGTGGTGGCCAAGGAAAACGTTGCCAAACTCCTATCTCTTCCTCCTTGTGTAACAGAGTCAAGTGACATTTTGAAATATGGACACATTTGGGGGAGTTTCATAGCCTTGTGCCGGTTGCTTCTGGGATTGGCTCTGGATTGCAGAGACCCTTCTAGGGGTAAAACGGTTAGGAAACACATTTTCAACCTTATTCTTATTTGTTTAAATTGCTTTTTCTTCACTGATCTGTTTATTGCAGGGTGAATGCGAGCTGATAGATGGTACAGAATAATGGTATGGGACTGCCTTAATCCATAGTTCCATTCACTTCCGCGGTATTTACAGCTGGTGACTATTCCTGAGTTCTTATGATCAGTAACAAGATGAGGAACATCACACGTGTTTGTGGTACGTCAGACAACGATCGACACTGAATAGAAGTCTGTAGAAATTATTTTTATTTTTAAATTAGTTCTCAACTGAACGCATCTTCAACTGAAAATATTCAAATATTTTTTCCATATAGATGACTCCTACTATTTTTATACTATAAAAATATAACTTTCTTATTGACTGTAACTTAATCAAGAGAGTGACTTCTAAAGAAAATAAATTACAGATTTCCCACCCGAAATGTGCTCGTAAGCCAAGGAGCTGTGCTATAAAACAAGACAAAAACCCGGTGACTGAAAGTAAGACTAAGATTCTCTGGTTTATAAGTAAAGTTAAACATGTCATGGTCTCCTGAAGAGCATCTGGAACATCGGGAGCACAAATCGTACGGTGAAACTTTTCCCACAGAACCGGGCACTGGATACCAGAAAAATTTAGGACTGACTTAAAAGCATTCCTCTTACTCAACTGAATGCTTTAGTCCCCCTTTTTCATAAGAACTCATTATTTGTACAAAGCAGAACAATTTTAGGATGTCTTCTGTTCCTCGGATTAATAAATCATCTGCTGGAGGTAAAGCCTCCAGTCACAGGGCTCTAAGCTGCAATCGAGTCCCTCGGCCAACATTAGGTATCCCGTACATTCACATCAGGACTGAAGGGCCACTGTTTCTCCATACCACAGCCTCAGCAACGCTGCTGTCTGTCCAACTGTTTGCACAGCTGTCAAAGCTGCTGTTCTAACTGTCACTATGTGTAGTAAACATAGTGTGGCATGCAGTTCCCATGGCAACGCTGGCACGAGAGAACATTCCTGCAATCACAGACCGCATTACTCTGAAAGGAATGGACCGCAAAAATGACACTGTATAACGTGTCCAGTGAAATGTAAACATACAGCAGAACAGAGTGAAGACGGACACACCTTGTCATGTGACTGACCAAAGACGACTGCACCACTGATGGCACGACGTTTCCACTGTTCTTACCACGATCTGCTATGGTGGGGCCGGGAGGTGTCTGTATCAGCCTAGATAGTGAAGTGCCTGATGTGTACTGTGCAGTGCTGACTAAACCCATCCACATGCTTTTCTGAGCCCTTGGCAGCATGACAGCTGGAACACCAGCTCGACAGCCATGAGTTCAATAAACCAGAGTAAGACTCTGAAAATGATCACACCGTTCCTGCATTGTAACCTGCATGTACAACAGCAACTTATTAAAAATACATGAGCGGTAAGCTTATTATTCAGCATAACCACATCTTGTTTGTTTTTCAGCATAACTTTGCGTATTACTTCCATAACTGGTATTTTACTCTGTTTAGTGACTTGTATTAGATATGTTGAGGCAGAGATACTGTCTCAAATGTAAAAGGCTATTGTCCCTCAACTGACTATTTTCTTGCTAAATCTAGAGTATTAACCTATACAAGACCATGGAAGCAATGACTGCTATCATATAAGATGTTCTAATTTAGCAAACAAGTGAAGACCTTCAGGTGTAAAATATTCAACATTAATGCTACACAGCACCTCTAACAGCACCGTGTCTGCCTGCTTTGTAGAGTGAGAGACATAGACAATGATCCAATGAAGTTTATTTCTTTATGTCAAACATCCAGGATCCTAATGATCAAAATGTCTCTGTCCAGAGTATATCCCATCACACACCCTTATGCTTTCAGAATAGGCACTGGACCCCAACAACCCTATATTGGACAAGGAGTTAATGATAATGTTAAGATGAATGCTAACAGTTGATAACAGAGCTCATTGCGAATACATCATTTACATGATGTGAGCCGTTGTCCACGATGGACTGCAGTTTCCTCCTCATTCTCACCTCTGCCACGGCCCCATCGAATGATGGTTCTGACTCACGATGGAACCTGCTGTCTTGACAATTTTATTGAGTCTGCGCCCCTCACCGGGAGTGATGTCTTCCCCCAATACATCACAGCGTAAAAGTTCACACTGGCAACCAAGGTCTGGTAGAACATGTGGACGATGTTGCCACCCATGTTAAAGGAAGATAGCTATTTAAGGAAGTACAGCCTGTTCTGTCCTTTCTTATACAGCACATCTGTGTTATGAAAAAATTTTTTTTTTATACATTTCAGTCTGAAAATTGATTTTTTTTTGTCCATGAGAAATAATGGTTACTCAGTCCCTTCACAACAGGAATTCGCCTAAAGGCGTGATTTCACAGAACGCATTAACCTTTATGTATGGAATGAGTGTGTTATTATTAGTCTTATTTTCAGTGCTGCTTAGTTGAAGGTTTTATTCAAAGCACAGCTGGCGCATATAAATGTAATGTACAGATGCTGCGTAGAGAATTCTGTTTGCAGGACACCTCTCCCCCACCTTGTCAGCCAGATCCCAGATCCGGATGGTTCCGTCGTCGCTAGCAGATATGAACATGTCTTTGGACGGGTGCGTGGCCAGGCCCCAGATCTCCCCCTGCATGTGGCCGTTGATCAGGATATTGGAGGCGGCGTTCTTCTCCCCCACCTCGATGATCTCGCCATCCTTTGTGCCCACCAGTATTTTGCCCTTAAAGGGTAAAAAGAGGACTTGAAATGAAATTGAGGTGGAATCGCATTAGACGGAGGAGTCACAGCAGGGGTAATGTGCACATCCCGTGACTGGAGGGAGATGGGTGCTCACCTTGCCACGGCACACAGACCTCACGCACTCCACTGTTTGGCCCGTCTCAAGTTGGAACGCCCGGCAGCGCTTCATCTCCTGGTCCCACAGCTTGACAGCCCCGCCCTCCTTTGTCCTGAACACACGCATACATGAGATGAAATAACTGGACATACCTAAAATTACATGAAGATCGGTCATTGAGGTCTCTCGACACCAGTGAACTTCCCTCCTGCCCCAGTGACACCCTTCTGTACTCACGGTCTCTCCTTTCCGCCTGTGACGATGAGGCCATCCCTCAGCGTGGTGTACATAGTGAACACAGGTCCGGTGTGCGCCTTGGCCACCACACGCACCAGGAAGTGGTCACGCCAGACGTACACGTCACCGTTTATGGCACCAGTGAAAGTGAGGTTATTCTAGAGGGGCACAGGCAGGGAAGAGTGCATAACAGGGAATCGCATGGGTTCCAAAACAGGCTTTAAATGAGGGTTTTGGACAACTTGACCTTTGAATGGTAATATCAAGAATTTATCTCACTCTTTTGTCAGCTGACTGACATGCTGTCACGTATATGGTGATGGACTGAAAAGGAGTAGGAGGGAGGAGAGGACAAAGAAAGAGAGTTGACCAGCTGTACTCACAGCACCAAAGGCCACTGACAGCATGGTCTGCATACGCGCCTCCTCCACACCACCAATCACTCCTTTCTTATACATGAGGGAACCGCCTGCCAGCGTCCAGAACTTGGTATGCTTGATCCCGACCGACACAAACTGCGAATCTGAGTCTGGCCGGAACTCCACCACAAAGATCCGGTCTGTGTGGCCACTTCTGCTGGTCACTTTGGCACCTGAGCAGAAGCAGGGAAATCACATACACGTTGTCTAAAAGCTGAAAGGACTGATTGACTAATTGATGAACAAGAAAACAAACTGCAACTTAGGTTAATTAGATAACCAGACAGCCTAACAGGCTAATGTGTTCTACCCCACCTTCCTGCCAGCGCCACACGGTGACAGTGTGCTCCGGCTCCACGCCCACCGACAGCAGTAGTTTGCCTGTGGCGCTGAAGTTTACATAACCGATGCCTTTGGTGTGGGAACAGCGCAGAATGGAGAGGGTCTCCTTGCTCATGGCGTCCCATACGTGGATGGAGGGGGTAGTGCCTACAACAAATGGAATCATCCAAATCAGTTCCACAGGTCATCCATGCCACCGATCTCTAATGGCTGCCATGGGCTGTTTCAACTGGCCAGGACCCTCACTGCCTCCACTGTTACACAGCTGCAAGCATGTCTCCTGAGCCACCTTGGGATCCATGTTGAAGCCACGCACCATACCTCGTGTTTTACTCTAATCAACCTACAGTGATGATAAAAAGTAAGCATACGTCCTGGAAAGAGTTGCCATTTTTAAATAAGTGGAGGTGGAGTGGTATGGTGATCACATTTAACAAATAACACAGGTCCCTTGTACTTTGCAACTATTCCCATTTACTGCTTGTTTAACATGTGGTCATGATGGTCTAGAGCCAGAGTGAAAACAGAGGACATAGGGCAACCACACACAAACATGCAGACACCATTTGTCTCACACACTTTCAAAAAATTTGGAGCCACAAAATCATCTGATACACACATCTTTGAACCTGTGGGAGGAAACTGGAGCACCTGCAGGAAACCCGTGTGAAACGTGAGGAGAACATGCAAAATTCACACAGACCAGGCTGGATCTGGACTCACATGTGAACTCATAGTACAGGCACTATGAGGCATCAGCACTAACTGCTGTGTTTGCATCTTCAGAAAAAATAACCACATTGTTATTGTCTGTTAATCTCTGGCATTGACTGGGGGGAATTTTGTAAAGTCCGCTCTTCCACAAAGAAGTGTCAAAACTGCAAGATATTTTAAGCCCTTCTTGCAGACACAGCTTAGTCAACTGGATTTAAACCTGGATTTTGACTTGGCCACTCAGAAAGTCTTCATTTTACTTTTTCAACTATTTAACCAAATTATTTCTAGCAACTTTCCCACAGGAAGACCTATTTTTCAGTTCAGTTTTTTGACAGACAGCCTGAAATTGAGCTCAACTAGTCCCTGGAACAGTGTAGAATTCATAGATAATTTGACAATAACAAGCTATGCTCCTACTACCACTTTTACATCTGCTATGAGATTCATACGTTCAAAAGTCAGTTTCAGCAAAACAGACATTTAATTTTTCAGCCTAAAAACAATGACTCATTTTTCCAGAGCACATGTTCCAGAACCCATGTTCTGACTCAGTCAATCTCTAGCAAACTTCAGACGTGCTTTTATTTTGTTTGATGAAAGTAGAGGCTCCTTTCTTCTTGGTCTCCCATGAAGACCAAGTGTGTTCCTTCTCTTTTTAACTCGTCTCATGCAGTGATATTATCTGTGAAATAAGATGATTTGATACCCTTCCATGTTAACTCGAAGTTGCTGGAGGTATTTCAGAGCATCATTTGGGCAACATGTAAGCTGAATTTGGTGAAACACCCTGTTCTTTGCAGACTGTTTTTGATTTGGAAGTTTCATCCTGTTGCCAATTATGTTTTGCTGAGCAAAATCAAAGACTTGCAGAACCTTTAAAATGGATAAAATGAGAAATATCTTTTCTCAGCTGTAGGCATCAGAACCTCTTCAATCTCCTGACAGCTCTGCTGACCTTGGTATGATTTATTCTCTCTCACAAATGGTTACTTTTAAGTTTCTCATCTTTGTGCAGACTTTTGCTTTAAAGCTACCCTGTGTTAAATAATTTGCATCTGTTTTAGTAATCCAGAGGCCAATTACAATCAGTTAACAAAATAATGAAACTAGATGGATGCTCCTTTTTTCCATGGCAGTAAATCACATTTCTATTTGAGTGCAATTTTCTAGTGAACTTTGTTAAATGTGGTCACCTTAACCCACTGATCACATTTCATAGATATGCACGTTTTAATATATCTCAAATTACAAAACTTTGCAGGTAGTGCTCCTTTTCACATTAATATTTGATATGGAGATAGTTATCAGCAGGTAGCATAGTGGGTAATAAGGGATTGGACAGTAGCTTCTACAGGTTGCATGTTCAAGTCCTGAGAGGAATTGTGCTTTTGAAACCACAGTAATTTGAGAAGGTCTGCAAAATGTGTCCATTTCTAAAAATGAGTGATGCAGTCAATAAAGCTGCAAATGAATGCAGGTCCTCAAGCACTAAACTAGGTGGACATTGACTCAAGCATTTCAAGATGGCCTCGCCTTTGTTTTACAGCAGGTTCCCTTCTAGGACCTGGACAATACAACGCTTTGCTCACAAGTCCAAGTCCTCACCACTGAGCCTGACAGAATCTGTACAGCTGCATGAAGAAGGAGGAACTGACAGAAGCAGGTTGATGGAGCTTAATGTTATGGATGTCGCACTAAGTTGATGATGAATGGAGTTACTGCAATGGTGTTTGTGGAATGACGGACAGCCTGCTTTAAGGCACAAGAGCACTCCTATTTACGGAGAGCACCGAGAGACTCAGACTGAGTACACAGAAGGGAAACAACAGAGCACAGACAACCAAACAGATCATACACATCTGTGAGGACCATGTGTTTTCAACTTTTATTCTGTGATAATCTTGTTTTTTTTCCTGCTCTTTAAGTCATCCAGGTCTTATACACTTATAATTATCACTTATGCTGAATCTCACAATCTTATTATTTGGTAATTACTTTACCCAGAATGCAACCTTGCATAGCTAAGACATGAATCTCAATGAATGAGAAGATGACAGAACACGAGGAGGTTTTCCTACGTTCGGGGGACAAATGCGCCTCTCCGACAGCACATTGTGTGCGGACGGATGCGACGACGGGGGAAGATACTAAACAGGTCCCACTGGGCGACTGGGCACGGACGGACAGGGGGAGCCCAGGATGACACGCAGGAGCAAGAAGAATCTTACCTGGCAGGTCTGTGACATCGCCTTTTGTGTGTGGGCAATGGGGTATGGAGAAGCATCGAAAAAAAACAGCCGGAATAAGTCACCTCTTTTCTAATGCTGCTGAGGCACACGACATCAGCACCAAAAGAAAGCAAAAGTAATAGTATTTATAATAATGATAAAATAAAATAACCACAGCAAACGCAAAGGGGAGGATAATAATGTAACTGATGCGAAAGTGCAAACATGGTAAAACCAAAGAAAACTTGATAAGCACCCAAGTGGTGAAGGTTTTCACTAAAATGATTTGGCATACACGTGCCGTACAGATGTACACATAAACACTTTTACTAACGCAGGCAAGCCTACTTCAATGTGCAATATACAGAGATGGAGACGCACTGTCCATGTTTCTGATTCATTAACAAAAACACACACGCACCTGTGACACGTGTCAACAGGCAGAAGGCAACGGTGAGCTTACCAATCTGCCCAGTGGCAATGACATTTTTATACTTAGGATGTTGGTTCACAGTCAAACAAAGGATGTCGTCGGTGTGTTCAAGGTAGAAGCTCTGTGTCCCTGAAGAAAAGCAGTAAGACATGTCATTGGTCTGAGCTGACCAGAGATCCATTCCAGAGGCATCACATTTGTTTATGGCTTAAAATGGCCACAGTTCAGCTGTTAGCAGTTCTCATTTTTCTCTCTGTAGAGCCAGTTTTACTGAAAGTGAAAAAATGAAACTTCACAGTTTCTATGTGATTCCATGTCATCATCTGCTTCAGTGTGTTGCTTGTGGAAGTTCTATATCCAAGTTTGTATTTGGCCAAAACATTCCAGTGATCAGTGCACAGGACAATAAGTCTAGGCCGGTTTGTTGCAGATCACCTGTGGAGAGGCTTTGCACCATAGCCACTGCAGCTGTGTGGAAGACAATGTCAGCCCCGTCGTTGAGGTAGTGCAGGTTGTTACGGCAGTCAAAGCCTCTGTATCCAAACACGTGTTCCAGCACCAGCTCCTGAATTTGAAAATGGCGAGCAACAAATGGAAAGTTATTATTTTACTCTTTAGTTATCCACTGCTACTCAGGAACACTGACAAAGGTGGGCACACAGGGACCAGGTACTCAAAAGGACTTGGTAAACAGCCTTTAGGTTACGAGCCCCCCCTCTTTTTTTAACTGAGCTGCCTGTTGGTTTGATAAACAACATGAATCAGGTCATGAATTACTCTGAGACTGAAGAACAAACCTCCACCAGCTTCTTCTTCTTTGTGACATTATTCTTCTGGAGTTTCTCTGGTTGGGGGGCAGCTCTGCTCACTGGGGGCCTACAGAGGGCATAAAGCACTTTAAGATGACCTGTGGATGAACTGTTCTTGCCAGAAATTGCTCAGTTCTGTACCAGTGAAGCTGCTGAAGCTAGTCATATTAAAACTAAACCGAAACCACTGGGCCAAATGACAACCAATCACTGGGTTTTTGACCCAGTCAGAGAAAGTTTATGAATCCTTACTGGATTTCTGCACGAATTTCTTCTAAAATATTATCTGATCATCAGTTATACTAATAGATGAATACAGTCTGGTTAAACAAATGGCATGCACAAAATTGTACACTGATTTATATTTATTCAACATATTTTTAAAAATATTTACAGTCAAGGATGGAAAAGTATGTGAACCCTTATATTCATTAACAGGTGAAACCTCCTTTAGCCCCTCAACCAAACACCTGTAGTTCCAGACTAGACTCGCACAGCTATTAGGAGGTCTTTTCTATTTAAAGAATTGCTTCTGTTAATTTATACTGCAGGGGTATCTTGTATGAACAGCATGCTTCTGACTTGGCCATTTAAAAATTAAACACTTTGTCTGTAATTGATATACTCTGGTGTTTAGGGTCATTGTAATGCTGCACAGCCAAATTTCTTTTGACCTTCAGATCATGCACAAATGTCCTGCTATTTCCTAAATGCAATATGGAATTTATTTCCTCAGTGATTTCATTTTCCAGGTGCTGAAGCAGCAAAGTAGGCTCCAGTATGGCACTCCCTCTACAATGCTTCCCAGCCAGGACGAGGTTTTGTTTACTATAAATATGTAGATGTCAATTTGTCACATTCAGAACACTATCCCAGTAGTGCTGAGGAACATCCAGGTGGTCTTTTGCTAGACGGGCTGTGATGTTTTTTTTTTTAAAGTAGGGGTTTCCTGCACAGCAACCTTCCATGAATACCACTCTTTGTGTTCATAGTTAAGAAATGCCTGCTAATCCTTAGCTTTCTCTGTATGGTTCTTTGTCACCTCCCTAACATTGTATGTTCTGCTGCAGTGATTTTTTTTAGGTACTCCATTACTAGGCAGAGTAGCAAAGGTATAGAACATTTTACCCTTTTGTGCACTGCCTGACTGTGAACCGAAGGGATTCTTTAGAAATGCTTTTGTAACTCAGTCTAGCCTTATGAGCTTCAATAGCTTCTTGTCCCTGGTCCTCTGAAATATCTTTTGATTGGTCCAATCTAATGTATAAGACTAGGCACCTGAACACCACCCTTGAAAGTCATCTCATTGTGAACCCTGAGTCCAATGGTACTCTTGGGTGTATTCCAATGGGTACTCCAATGGCACTTGTGGGTACTCTTTCCAAGTCCCCACTTTCCTGGAGGCTCACAATTCCACAGTTGACCTTAAACATTAATTTACACAATAACTTCACTAAGGATGTGACAATGTACAGTTTTGTGCATCTTTGTTTGGTCAGACTATCATTATAACTTGTATGAGAATTAGACCACATTTATAGGCAAACGGATTCAGTAAACCATATTATTCTAAAGGTTTCACAAACCTTTTTTCACAGCCGTAGATTAATGAAATATATGTACAACATACTTACAGAGAACTACTTACAGAGAATGCTGGGATATTATCTACTTGCAGAAAGTTTTACTGTAATGCTCGGCAGTGTTGATATTGCCGGCTTCAGCTGCACCAGATCGCCCCTTCAGTTACAGCACAGCGAGGCGGACCTCAGTCAAACCACGGTGTCTCCTTGGGCTACACACAACTTCAATTGACTTTGCGTACCATTTGCGGCTGTTAATTCAACTGTGTTGATAGGCAAAGAACCACAGCAGACTAAATATATCCCATCAGACCTCCATCGCAGCTTCATCGGTTTTCTGAGCCTGACACTCGCATGATCTTGTGCCCCACACAGCTTTCTCTCCCTCACACTGGCTGTGCTACTCTCTCACACCCATTCACAAGGCCCAGACTCTGCTACACAAAGATCTGCTTATATGTAGAGCCTACAGACAAACACTGTTTACTCTTTATGTCAAAATACAAATATCTCAGTGCTGTGCAAAGCATAAAAACTGTAGTTTATTACACTGTACCAAAATAGGTTGGGTTTGAAATTAAATTGGGTTAATGTTATACATTATTAATCATGTACAATGATATGATGCACGTTAAAGGTTTACATATTATCTGTCATCCATACTTATTTTGAGTACACCACAACACCCTCTCTGGTACCATGTGTACAGAAACACCACAGACCCACAGCAACACATCTGGGAATATCTTACAAAGAAGTCACAGCCACAAAATCACATGGCCACAAGACAACAAGGGCACACAGGTATGAACATGGGTAGCTTAGGTGTGTTACAACATATTCCTGACTGTGCTTTAGTTCAACAGCTTATGAGATAAATAGAGCTGCAAGTAGAAGCCAAATATCTCTATATTTTAATATTTGTTGCCTTCCTCCTGGTTGCAATCAGTGCAAATTCAGTATTATTTTCAATTCAGCTATGCTAATTAAGTCTCATAATTAAATTACATATCTAAATTATAAAAGCTAGAAAAACAAGCATTAGAAAAGCAAATATAATTGTAAACGCTTCATTTTATTTTAAGCCCAAGAGGAATTACTGAATGTCATGACTGAATTAATTCTTTACATTACAGACTGGAGTCATGCTTCAGTTAGGCCATCATTTACACAGCACTCAGCTAACTGGTTACTTTAAGGGGAACTATTATTTTGCACAAAAACGTCTTTTCTTTCATTTCAGCAGATTTGTCAGAGAAACCTGGTGTAGACTGAATGTATGGGCAAAAGACAGGGATAGAACGTTCAACAGTTAAAACATGTACAATAACATTCACACACACACACACACACACACACACACACACACACACCTGCAAGCGTGCGCAGCATGTTACCATGGCGATGGAACTAGATAGAGTGCGATGACTGTGGACAAGCACCAGTTAAGGCACTGCTTTTAGACTGAGCAGTGGGTAACTACTGCCTTGCCAATGGGCTGTGTCAGCCCGGGCACTGGTAAAGCNCTGCAAGCGTGCGCAGCATGTTACCATGGCGATGAAACTAGATAGAGTGCGATGACTGTGGACAAGCACCAGTTAGGGCACTGCTTTTAGACTGAGCAGTGGGTAACTACTGCCTTGCCAATGGGCTGTGTCAGCCCGGGCACTGGTAAAGCACCAACCTCTGCGCACTGGGTACATGTTTTGGAAAGAGAGGAGTCTGTAACCTGCTTCTGAAATGTACATGACTTCGTGGAGATGTACTTGAGTCAACTTGCTGTGAACACAGTTAATCTGATGTCTGGCTAGTACTTTACCAGCTATAGGTTGGCATCTTGCAGGAGGATGTATTTATAGCATCACCCTTCTGCTGTTACAGTGTTTACAGGTAGTAACCAACCTCTTCTGGACATCCTCATCCTTCTGATCTTTTCCAGTCAAATATGGTTTATGGGTCAATAACATGAAAGAAAGTATAAACACCAAAAATTGGTCCTCTTTCTCTGCCAGGAGGGCATGTATGTTCACATCCCGACACTGATTCTGGATCATTTTAAGATTTTGCATGAAAAATATCAGTTTAGCAAGCAAATGGGCAAACTGATCCTTGGTGAATGCTCCAGGATAGTCTCTACAGAGACTTCTGAATTAAGCCCGTGGCCTATATATTATTTTTTACCCCCTTCATTTGCAATTCTCTAGTTTTTTAACTAGGTTCAGCAGTGACCTGAAGTAGGCTGCAACAGCAGATAGAGGATGAAAAATTTCACTCCTGTCAGGCGGTTCAAAAAGCAAAGGTGAACAAAACAACGGATGTCACGCCACCGGCACCAGGCAAGAACACAGGGCACTTGGGGTTGGGGTAGGGACAGCAACTGGGTGACACAGAAGACTCCGACAAAGGCGTTTACCTGGATCCCCTTGATCGCAGCAGGCAAAGCCAAGGGAGAATTTTAGTGGAGAGACCCTCTGGATCCTGCACACTGTGCTGGGTATAACTAGCAGCTAAGAGGTCACATGCACAAGCAATCTGGAGTGCTAAGACCATCATTCCTGCCTGGCGCAGACCATGCGCTTCAAGCATGCCAGGGAAACGGCGGCATGGGGGTAGCTTTAATGAGAGAAGGGGGGGGGGGGGGTCATACCCTGATGTCCCTGGGAAAACTGTGCACTAAAGTTCCTAGGGTGAGGGGACGGAGGGAGGAACAGGAAGAGAGAATCGGATCAGTGCTTCTGCACCAAAGCCTCATGGGAAGACAGGGTCAGGCGATTGAGTGGACCGCTGCCCTCTGACAGAGAGACACATGCGGTTGCCGTGATTTTAGGGTGGTTCCCGACGGCCATCCTTTCAGACAAACATTCCCGTCAAACTCTACACGCACACATCCTGGGTGTAAGCTCTTTACACACACATCCAGGACGTAAGCAGACTGGGATGCCGTCAGATCACAAGGAGATGTGACGATCATTTTAGAGAATTAGACACAGGCAAAATCGGCATAGAGAGAAATACATCAAAACATAATTTTTGCAACATCTGATCTTAGCTCACACCTCATCTCTGAGTCCAGCACAGCTGTCAACATACAACATTCACCAGGTCTCATTTAGAAGATGAATCTAATAATACATGGAGAGAGCAGTACAGGGCCGAGTCCTGCACTGCTAAAGAAAACACATCCAATAGTCCAAACTAGGTACGAAAACAAATTGAAGTACACAAAAGGGCAGAACTTTTCATTATAGCACTTTCACAGGTTCAATCACACACAATAAAATATAATAAGGAAGTAATTGTAAACAAATTAATTCCTGCACATGAACCATAATCAATAATTTTAACTATATTCATCATTACTGTTGGAAAACAATGGAACATGTATAAAGAGAAACATTTAATTTCAACATTAAAGAAACACAAATCATTATGACAAATGTTAAAGACAGCAAGGATTCAATACTGATATAAAGAAATGACTATTATATAACCTAAGTAAATTTCAAATAATCAGTTATGTACAAATGCCTGTTAATATGTTTAAATTGTTTTCTCAAGTATTACATTTTTTAAAAAAAATTAATCTTCCGGTAACTGTCACAATAAAGGAAACACCAACATGACATGTCTCAACAGGTTCATCACAAGCCACCAGAACAGTATCAACATGTCGGGAACTGTCCCGGAAGATTGTGACACTGTTCTTCAGTGAAAAATCTGGAAATACTATTAGATACAGTTCCTAAATCTTTCATGAGTGCTCACCTAGGTTAAGATGTGGTAACTGGTGCAGTCTTTGTATATCATTTATATTGTTTTCATGCTCTTCAAACCATCCATTGATCACTGGTACCATATGGTTATTATGGACACGTGAAGAGAGTTTCATTAAGGATACAGGTATTTTACCCCAATATAAACATGATCACTTAGAATTTTTGTATTTATTGCCAATAACCTTGCCCCACAGGGCAATCGATGGACCAAAGCCATGTAAATGCAACACAACCCTTTACTGTACAAAACAAGCATTTGTTAGGCGTGAACTTCATATGCACTAGTCTTTTATATGATTCTTTACCCTCCTCAGTAGACCACTCCTTGTCTTCTTTACAATACTTTACTCAAGTTTTTTTCCTCAGCTGTAAAAAAAAAAGATTTATGCATTGCAACCAAACCATAATATTGCTTCTCTGAAGTTCTTAGATAGACTATTCATGATGAAACATCTTGCTTGAAAATGGACATTTTCAGTGAAGTGTTACAAACTTGTGCACCTGTTTTTTCTTGGATCTCAAGTCTATTGGATGGATATTATGGGTGATGTTTGCCCTTTTGTTTCAGGCTGTGTTTAGCTGATGATAATATTTCTTTTTCATTATTATGCCAACATCACCTTAGCCACTCGCCCTCATGGAACATTGAGTTGGGTAGTCTTCATCACTAAAGCTCCTGCCAGCTGTACAACAGTAATAGGGCCTCTCTCAAAGTCAATGAGCTATGCCCTTCTTGTAATGGTTGCCAAAATATTGAGCCACTGAGTCTCTTAAGCATTTCAATTCATGTCCTTAAGCATGATAGGATATCAACTACTTTACTATTCCAAAGATCGCACTAGTATAGAAAGACATGCTCTAAATATTATTTAAACCAGATTTAGAGGTGTTTCCATTATTTTGGCAGTTACCCATATAGTCTTCACCCTGTAGCTAAAATTCCTCATTTTAAGTACGTGTTGTGGAGTTTGATCTATTAGCCAGCATGAACCAGCCATAGCCAGTGACCCTTGAGCAGGATAAAGACTCATACCCCAATACAGTAGGCCCCAGTATGGTTAGTTATGCATTAGGGGGTACTTACTTGACAATTCCCTGCCTCCAAAGGAATGCAAGTTAAAACACAACACAGACATTAAGAGCTTCTGACGAAATGGAGCAGGATGATGTCTGGACATGGGGTGGAGTTTGGTGGGGTGGTCGCAATGGTGGGGACACGATGGAGAACAATAGTGACTAAACCAACCCCAGAGCAAAGAGTTGTCCTCTGATGTAACTGCCTTCTGCACATGCATAAAACAATGGCAAACTCTGCTCTTCACTCAAAACGTAGACAAAAGATTATAAATATAGTGCCTTTACGAGGCAGTTTTTTCACAGTATCACTGTACTGTTTTCAGATATATAGTTTAACATCGCAGGTATTTATTATTCAAACTGAAATGTTTGGATATTTCTGTTTCGTAACCTATGTCCAAGCTCACTGCTACATGGGGTTAGTGAAAATGGATGAAGGTTTATATTTCAACAAATATGTTCCCTTGTAAGCAAGCAGCACTGCAGTAGAGAAACATACTTCATATAGGACATCAATAAACAAGTTCTATAAATTCAGAATTAAAACATCATGAAATCTAAACTGTGGAAAGTATTATTGGTGCATAATGACCATTCCTCCATTTACAGTTCATCTAAGGAACAAACCTAACAACTGTAAGATGTATATATCATAAATCAGCAGCACAAACTAGGTTACCCACAGTGTGAGTTGGCTTTGTTAAGGCTGAGCACAAGATTGTAAAGGTGTTTACAGAAGCAGCGAGGGACTGCTCCCCCATCTTTGCTCCACCTGAAGCTTCTCTTTATGACACAGATGGCCCATTGCAGGTAAAAAGCAACTTGTAATTGAAAGTGATTCAATAAACCATATTGTTCTGACCCTCCAGTGCCAGGTTAACTTGTGCCAAGAAACATGAGTTGGAATCACTTCCTCCTTAGGATGCATGAAGTCCCAGTCAAACTGAAGTAGTGTTCTCTGTTTCTCTCTTGTCTATCATATTCTACCTTATGTGGGCTAGTGTGAATGTAACCTCTATACACCCAGAGGAAAAATCTGCCAAATACATAAAAGTAAATAATTAGTCTCATTACGGCTGAGTGACCGGCTGTCTTGGTACAGATATGAGTTTAAACTGCTTACATCATCTGACCTAATTTATTACACTGGCACCTCAGGTTATAAACCGGCAAGTGAATGTATTTCTGAGAACAAATGTTTTATAGTGTACTTAATTGTGTTTTTTTATTTTCTTTTCTTTTTCCTAAAATGTGTGTTTTTTGTGGAGTGAATATAATCCGTTAACCCTTTAGCCAAAAGATGGCAGTAAAGTGCATCCAAACATATTAACAATGTTGAACCATCTTAACTGAACTCCCTTCCAGTGTTCAACAACTCTCAACCACTGGTACTAAGTAGAACTTTGCATATGTTTGTTTTCCATAATTTTAAATTGGTTGTTGTATTGTAAATTAAAGTTGACAGAATAATAAAATAAATAAATCTCACGCTATTGTATTAAAACTGTTAGGGTCTTTGCAGATCCTAAGTTTTAAATAAATACAGGGGATGTCTGTATTATTAAGCTTTTTTAACTGTGACATCGGAGTAAAAGTGACTTGGCATTTATGAACAAAACACGAACAGACTTCCAGTGCCAAATGTGTTTGCATCACAAGGATCCAGAGTAGCGTAGCAAGATCCAAACCACATGAAAATAAAGGCATTGTCTGAGTCTGTGCTGATCTCACCTAGTCCTATCCTATTTTTTAATTAAAAAAATCACACTTGGTTTTAATTCACCTGTGTAGCTGCAAGAAACAATATACAGTAAAATCAATTAAGCATATATCCTTTTTTTTTAAATAAAATTAGTTGGCATATTTGGGTTGACATTTTATCAAAATTTAAGCTTACCTGCATGCATTTTGTGTACATACAGGCATTTTTCATTCTTAAGTTGTGGATGAAAATGCGTACAGACACATCAAAATTGGATTCATAGTCCTTCAACATGCACTGCATTTTTGTAAAATCCCATCAATATTATCATGAAACACTGAGCAGTGACCATTTTTAGAATATCGTATAATAACATAAATACATAAAAAGGGATATATTGCTGGTATGTTTTCATCCTGACACAACATGGCAGTGCATGCACACCACATTCCAGAAGGTCACAGCACTGGAGCACACAGCAAGTGACTGTGGGTGGGGTTGCAAGAGTGCAGTTCTTACGCATGCGAGAGGCCACTGGGAAATGGGTATACTGAGCAGAAATATACACACACGCACGCACGCACGCACGCACGCGCGCACTATGACCAGGGCTACACACAATGACCTTGACGGAACAACTGACAAAGTGCCACTCCAGCTATATAAATCAAACTGTGGTTTGATTCTTGTTTCTTGAGATCATGCAAATGACAAGCATGATATGAAAATGAGTGGCTAACACTGTGACTGACATATTCAGTTCTTTTATAAGTTCAACACCCCTTTGTGTAGCTCAGCAAACACGTCAAACAGAGCGCAAAGTAGTGTTGTTAAATCACAGTTGTCGGTTTTCTTTACAGTCCTGAAAAGTGTTTTGACAATTCAAACCACTGTTAAATAATGTTACCTTGACATGTAAATCTGTGTTTTTACTGCTAATAAACTACAGTTATTCTTCACTATCCAAACTCTCGCTGCCCAAATAATCACTGCCTCGGTATCCAAACTCTACATCTGAATTTTCACTATAATGACACTTGAAAATGAACACCTATATATTGGCACCCAAATGGAAACTTTAGCTAGGTAATGAATTTGTATCCGAAGCTTATCTATAATTTAAAAAATCAAAATCCAAATAAAAATCACAATAAATGTAAAATACCATACGGTACTGTACAGTATACTCTAATAAAGTAATTCTGTATATATGCAGTAATAACCTGCATTGTGTTATGAATTAATCCGAACCCAGACATGTGCGTTATCAGGTGTTATCAGCTGTTTATGCCTGTGTTGCGTTATCTAAACACCTTTGCGCCGCTTCACCGCCTTTACTGGGCATTTTGTGTATTAAAAAATAAGCCTATTTATTTAAATGTTGGTTGTTGTGTCAAACAAAGAGGCAGATGCAGCTAGTTACTTTAATACACGTTTTCCTTTTATTCAACATGTCATAACACTGAACTCCCACTGCAAACCCAGCACGTGGGCCCTCTCACCTCCCGTGTGTAACGCAGTGACAGGGGGGCACTAACACGCTAATTGTCCTGTTCTGTACACACTGCACCACATGTTATAAACATGCAAATTAATGACAACATTGAGTTTTTTTCTAATAAGGTGTTTACAGTGTTTATCATGCTGAAATCACGGGTTTGTAGTTATACGGGTGCTCCCCGATGGTCTGGGAGCACATTATTTATTTATCGTCCGCCATTTGAAATAATGGGAAATAGGCACTCAGTATCTGTAAAATCCACGGGTGTCAGGGACAAATTAGATTCGGATAGTGAGGGACTACTATATAATACAATGAATTGGAAAAAATTTGTACCCAAAGCACTCACTATCGAAAAAGTTTTGTGCCAGTCCGGGGAAAAGGATTCAGATTGTTAGGAATGTTAAAGCATTGCTTTGAGAAAGTGGAGCATTATGAGAAGTGAATGTAATTTCAGAAAAGGGTCTGTCAGCCATTTCTGGGTATGTTATTGGAATAAAGGAGGAGACAGCTGTAAAAGTTACATAGATAATTTTTCTGATAAATGTGTGCCTTTAATAGTAAGTGTACAGTAATAAAATTGTTTGCAATAAATGCAATGTGCTTAGTGGATCCCTGCTTCAGTCCCTTACTCACTCTTGGGAGAAATGGTCACATTAAAAGTGGGAATTACCCCTGGAGCAGCAATTCTGGTCCTTGAGTTTTCAGTGGAAATCTCCCCTGGGATTTCTGACCACTAATAGAAACAATGCAGAAATGGTAGCAAGAGTGCTACTGTCATATCTTGACTGTTCTCCTAGCAGAATCGTGTCTTGTGCTTGTGTTGTTTAAATGTGTTGTACGTTATCGATGTCATCTCCACATTACTGAGTGAATGTCTTGTAAGAAATTGGGGAAAGCTTGTTAAAGTAAACTATAGGTGTTTGAGTATTTTAGTGGTACTTGGGGAAATTGGCTGGGTGGGCTTGGGTTGGGAACTTTTTATTATTTTTCCAATTTAAAATGATGAATTTCAAAATTCACTCAGACTTTGTCAGAAATGGATTACATTCGGATAACAAAGGATGCCTGTAGACTGTAGAAACTTCTCTCTATATTTTAAGCTACAATAGTAGCTATATTTTAAACCACAAAGGTGTTATAATTTAAGTGATTTTTTTTTTAAGTGAACTGTAAAAAATCCGAAAAAATCAGTTAGTCCAGTCAGAAGGACTGAGTATACACACAGTTTACTTACACTTGGTTTTGTCCTGTGGGCATTCCTTCTGGTAAGAAAACACTAGCAGGATTATGTATGCAGTGTGTTCATCGATACTGGCAGGTGGAGGGGTCATACTGCTAGGAGGTACTTTAACAACACTTCATTATACTGTATACAGTGCCTTGCAAAATGTCATCAACACTGCCTGGTTTACAAATTATACTTACACATTTTTCTAGTCAGTATTTTACTGTGAATTCATATGTTATAATGCTAAATTCTCAGAGCCAAAATAAGTTATTTGTTTGCAGATATTTTAAAGAAGGTGGAAACCTGATATTTGCTAGTTACATAAATCTTGGTATAGGTCCTGGTGATGGACTGGACAGTCTTCACTACCTTCTCCAGAGCTCCCAAGCTAGAGGTAATGCAGATCCCTAGCCAGACTGAGATGCAGGAGGTCAGGATGTTCTCTATGGCACATTTGTAGAAGGTGGTTAGGACGGGAGGTGGAAATCCAGCTCTTTTCAGTCTTAGGAAGGGGAAACGCTTTTGTAACTGTTTTACCATATGGGTTGCACTGAGGGTCCAGGAGAGGTCCTTGGTGATGTGCACTCCCAGGAACTTGAAACTGCGCACCAGCTCCACTGCTGAACCACCAATGTGTGAGCAGCTCGAGCCCTTCGAAGTCAACAATCATCTCCTTAGTGTTGCTGACACTGGGAGACAGACTGTTGCCCTTGTACTGGGCTACAAGCTGCACCACTTCCCTTCTGTAGGCCAGCTCATCATTGTTGCTGGCAAGGCCCACAACTGTGGTGTCATCAGCGTACTTGATGATGTGGTTGCTGCTGTGCTTGGTGACACAGTTGTAGGTTAGGAAGGTGTACAGCAGTGGGCTGAGCACACAGCATACCACCACCATCTTGACCAGTGGTGGATCCACCACTGGTCAAGATGGTGGTGTGGGAGGTGCTGCCATGGATCCTCATGACCTGTGGCCTGATGGTCAGGAAGTCCAGGGTCCAGTTGGTTCTGCTGTGGTGGTAGGCACCCTGGTGTGAGTGTAGTCTGGAGGGCAGGATGCAGGCCTTGATGTGTGGCATGATTAGTTGCTCAAAGCACTTTATGATGACTGGGGTGAGCACAATGGGAGAGTAGTCATTAAGGCAGGATACCAGTGATTTCTTGGGAACCGGGTTAACAATGGATTCACAGCATTTGGGACCTTGTACACATCGCGAATGTTTGTGCAGTCAAGGTCCAGTATGTTTTTCCCCTCATGTAGGACATTGGTTGTGCTGATAGAATTTAGATCTGTCCTGAGATTAACCTGGTTGAAACTGTCAGTTGACTATTTAGGTGCAAACAACTTATTTTGGCTCTGACAATTTAGTGACAGCATATGACTTAAAAAAACTGATTGGAAAAACGTAAAAGTATAATTTGTAATTCAGATAATGTTGATAACTTTCAAGGACTCTGAATACTGTAATTCCCCTCTGAAAGAGAGGCAATTCTCACATGCTGCTTTATTTTTGGTCATGCCAGGGCCCAAAACACTCACCAGTAGATGGCGCCACAAACTGATATAACAAGCACATCCCTCTTACCCGTGTTAGGAATTTGAGACAAATTTAGCAAATATGCACTATATACAATCGTTTCTTGCTTAAAACCTGTAAAATTAATAGTGGATGCCTTTGATTTTTAAAAACTTTTTAGTTTATATTTTTTTCAAATCTGCATGGGTGTGGTAGCAGCACAGTTGTGTGGTAAAGAGGGCAAGAGGAAGGCCAATTGACCGAATCGCAGTCATGAGGGGTGTACCTCTCCTCAGGTGATGCCTCCTTCTGCTGCTGGTGCGGCTTTGTGCCAGCCATTTCCCGGATGCTGACTGCATAGATCTTGGTAGTGTAGTCAACACTTCTCTCCCTGGCAACATCACTGTCATAACCTGAGGACAAGACAGCTGTTAGGGGACTTGTTCCTATGAAGTGCAGTCAGCGAATGAGAAACTCTTGTGAGACGTGTGACAGAAAGGAGTCAAGCAGACTTACCACCGTCCTCCTCAGTATCATCATCTGACTCCTCGCTGTCCACTGGGCGGCTCTCGCGGCTTCCTCCTGCCTCGCGGGTCCAGATCATGAGTGCTGTGTCAGCCCCTCCGACTGTCAGAAGCGTGGTATCATCCTGGGACCACCGCACATTGGTGACATGGGCGCTGTGGCCTACGTATCTCTTAAACTTGGCATACTGACCCTGAAAGCAGATCATACATCAGTGGATTTACAGTAAATGTAAAATAAATGTTATTGAAGACTAAACCAAAGGGAACTGTGTTTTCACTCAAAGCACCCAGATTTGAATATTTCCTCCTGCTGTAGTACCCTTGTGCAAAGTACTAACCCTGAACTGCACCAGTAAAAATGGCCCAGCTGAATAGACACAGGTAAATCATTGTATGTAGCTTAGCACTGTGAGTTAATCTGGAGGACAGCATCAGTTAAATAAAATGTAAATACTGCACATTGCTTAGCTATTGTAGCTATAGCTAAGATTTTTACAGAACCTTAGCTTACTAATTGCTAAAAAAGTAACTTTGAAAATACAACCCAGAAAGTTATGGGTCTTGCTGAGTTTGTAATTTGAAGTGCTAGTGTACGATGGGATTTATTTGTATGCTAATGGATCAGCTAAAATGTACTTGCTGTTTTTTGTTTTAAAACACAGAATACAATGTCCAAATTAAAAGGTTTTTTCCAGCCGGTGGAATTCCTGCTGCTCGTAAAAACATGTATTGGTGTCTCTGCGGGCACTTGAAAGTGTGGAGTTATCGCCCATGCAAACAACCATCCTGGTGCCCCCTCACCTTGGCTGGGTAACTGAAGAGTTTGAGGAAGCCAAAATCATCCCCTGTGACCAGAAGCTTCCTGTCTTTGGTGAGAGAGGCAGCATTCACCTCTGTGATGTCGCTGTGGATCGGCCAGATGCCCTCGCAGGTGGGGCCCAGGACACAGGTCCAGGTAGCCCACTCGATCTTCTCGATCTGGAGAGCAGACATGCATGTCACACAGACACACAGTCAGTATAGGACAGTTAGTATATGAACCAACAAGCTGCCAAACAGGAGGCCTAAGAGATCTATTTGGTTTTAAGTTTCCTAAAAAATAAGAGCAAAAAAATACAAAAATATTAAAAGTCTTTCTTAAGTGAAACTTTTTACCTCCGCTGCACGGATAGTTTGCCTCTTCCCTCTTGGGGCTTCAAAGAATAGCTGCTCTTTGGCACCTGAATTAACTTGAAGCAGTTTACCTGCAGTAGGAAAAATGAGATAATGATCCCTGGAGAACAAATATCTAAATGCTAGTGATAGCTGTTACTAAAATGTTGAACTTATATTGTCTTAAATTACCTAGTACAAAGTGTTATTAAAGCAAAAAACAACTTCTACTTAAATTGTCATGGCAATTTAAAAGAGAAACGTTCTCTGCTTCTCCAGTACAAAGAGTATGATCTCCTACTAACTTTTAAAAAACGTTGAAACCATTTAGTCAGTGGGATGCTGGCACCATCCTGGGCAAGAATATAAACATATAGCCACTGAAGACAATAGAACCTCTGGAGATGACAAAGGCCACCTTCCCCTTTGTGAAGCAACTCGGGGTCTCACCGCGGGTGTCCCAGTCGATGTGCGTGATGTAACTGGAGGCCCCCTTGCAGATGCCCACCCTCTTGCTAGTCAGGACATTGTAGATGTCCACAAAGTGGTCATGGGAAGCCACAGCGAGGTACTTCCCAGAGTCTGGAGGATTGGGTCAACAAGAATGCCAAGCAGTCTTAGTATCAATGTTACACAGCCTCATCTGAAGCCTGAACTACAGCTACTTTTTAAAATATGCTGCTTAAATCATCAAAGTGATTATGAAAATGAGCAGTGATATTATTCACCATGAAGCCCAATTGATAAGCACAATAGACAGTTACCTTAGTACATTTGTTTATGCTTTATCAGTACTTATTTATACTTGGGATTAGCTGATGCTTTTGTTCCCCCAAAGACAGGACAATACAATCATTACTATTGATTCAGTGTTCAGCTGACACCTTTATCCATGGTGATGTACAATGCTAGACAAACTACACTAAACTTTTTGCAATCATTCATCCATCTGTAGAACAGAGCAAAGTAACAGACAGATTTACACATATGAAGGCCAATTTAGACACATCAGTTCACCTCAAACATACCATACTTTACAGACTATAAGTCAGAGTGTTTTTCTCACCTTGCAGGCTGGTGCAGCTTATACTACAATGCAAGGTATATTATTCTAATAAAAAAGCTTCTTACCATCTACTGTATTGTATAACATGTAGCCTACACTGGTAGTTTTGTTAGTTGATTACAGAAACATTCATGAACAATATAGAGGGTGACATTGATGAGCAGGAGCAACCAATGTGCCTCCGGGCAGAAATCACTGAACTGTTGAACAGCAATATTGAAGATTTTGACAGTTTCAGCAATACGGGTAAGGACTTGGATCAGTGTGTTCATAATCTGTGACAGCGCGTTTGATAGTGTGCACTGTATAATGATATTTAAATGTTTATATTTGGGCTGTTCTTTATGTTTGCATTTTTATACTAGTAATGTCAAGATCTGTATGCTACTGTTTTTTAAACACTTAACTTAAATATTCAAATGATGGACTCATACATATACTTGACAATACAATAACCATCCCCTGCAGGAACCAAAAGGTTAAATAAACTAAGACCGAACATTTCACACAACTGACTGTAACAGAAATGATTCTTTAAGTCAAAACATTTTAATACTAAATTTAAAGAAATACAAGCACAAATGTATAAAATCGACTTGTGTTTCTTACCATTGTATATTTAACACCCACTATTTACCAAAAGTTGGGAAAGTTATAAAAAGCACAGCATTGCACAGATAGTGAACATGGAGAACAGCCACACAACCTTAATCATAATCACCCTTAACAAATTGTAATCCATGTCCCCATTTTACATGCTCTCTCTAGCATTATACACCCATATCTGTTTAAATAGTTCTTAACTTGTTTCCAAATTTTACCAAAATTATTAAATCTGCCTGCTGTAGTGTATCTCAGCTCTTCCGGGTAAAGCAGGTAACTAAGTTCCCTGAGCCACATTTCACAAGTGGGCAGTGTCTCTAGCTTCCACTCCAGCAGAATTACCTTTTTTGCAACTACCATCCGAAATGAGACGGCTTGACCCTGATGCAATATCCAGTTACCCGAAAACACCTGAGGTGGTTTGATAACTGAATACCCTTTTGATAGAAGTCAAATAAATGCAACCAAAATGTTTTTATCTTCTGGTAGTGCACCATTTATCGTTTTAGATTTATCACACAATGGTGATATGTCATTGTATATTTTGTGTATTTTAGATTTTGAATATAACTGAAAAATATTATCTTCTCCTAATATAAAACCCTTTTATGTTTTCTAGGCCCTCTTGCCAAGCCACTCTTGATATTTCTATACTAAATTCTGTCTTCCACTGTTGTTTTAATCTGTCTATATTTGTGTCTACCTCCTTCAACAATATTTTATAGAGAGACATTAATGGGTGTATGCTTTTTGATCTTGTCAAGTTTTTTGTGTGTTTGCAAAATCTCAAAATTTGGAATATACTTTGTTGAGAAATCCCCGATTTGTATTTATTTATAGAAATTGGAAGTTGGCAGTACATATTCAGCGTGAACCAAACTGGCTGTCAGTATAGAAGTTTTTTTATTGTTGTTATCATTATTATCGTTACCATCATGGTTAACTCGTTTCCACTGGGACAAAACCCCAAACCAGGAGGAATGGTATGCTATTGTTATTTCAACCATTTTTAAAAAAATAAAAACATGATAAACTACTACTGAATGAAGCTGCCACACCTTGGGAGAATCTGATGTCAGAGATGGGCTCTTTCCTGTGATGGAAGGACACCATGTCCTCCAGCGTATCTGAATTGACCACCAGGAAACTGCCATCGTTCAGGCCCACTGCTAAGGCTTTCCCATCTGGGGAGAAGGCACAGCATCTTCCACCTGGAATACACCAGAAAACACATGGATGTTTCTAAAGAGGGTGATAAAATCACCTAAATTGTCACACCATGTAAACATTGCAAGGACCCCAGTCAAAACGTCACCAGAAAATCTGTATAAAAGTAGCACCTTTTTTGAGCTTGCGCACTGCAACCATGCGGTGGTTGGAAGAGAGCTCCCAGATGCGCAGGGTCTTGTCATCGCTCACCGTTGCACAGATGGGGAGCAAGGGGTGGGCTGCCAAACCCCACACCTCCCCCTCCATGTGACCCTGGTCAGACAAGAGCTGTCAATCTTTCACAGATCCAGAAGAATAACATCTGACTTTTTGTTGCAAACAGCAGCAAGTCACTAAACGAGTAAGTTATTTCCTGCTAATTCTACCACTGCCCAAACCTAAATATATATCTACCCCCCTGAATGCTATGGATTTTTTTATGGCGCTTCAGTCAGCAGTAAATAGCTCGTCATAATTAAAGTAGGGCATAAAATGAATACCAGGTATCCAGGACTTTATGAAATCACAACCAGCCTTCACCAGCCTGATAAAAACTGACCTAACTTATCACCATAGCAACATCAACATGCAAAGACTGTTGAGGAGTATACCAGCAGGTGGTAACACAGTCTACACCCCAGGGTGGAGAAGTGCCAGAAGCCTAGTATACACCATCTTAGAGTTTGACAATTTTTCTCATGGAGAACTAGATCTTTCTGAGTAATGCGGTGTTTTTTTCAGCATCGGAATCCTCCACTGACCAATGCAGTCATTGGAGACAAAAGGCTGCCAAATACTCAGTAATGGACTGTCAGAATCCTTCCATGTAGAAAAATGGCACGAGAGCATGGATGAAAAAAAGGCATGGAATATCTGCAGATGTGGGCAGATGGGTGTAGGCAGTTATGGAACTAGATCAAAGTGGTACCAAGTGTGGTAGAACTGACCCTAGTTCTGTAAACCTGTCCACTTAGGTCTCAGGTTGGGCATTTGAGCTTGCCAACTTCAGTGTAACTCTGAACTATATAAATGGGTCAAATAGCAAGTCATTCTGGATCAGCATCTGTTATGGACTGCTACTGAGAATCTCAGCCCACCCTACCTCCCCTCACCTGAACCAGCAGGGTCATGGGGCCACTCTTGTCAATCTCAAGTATCTCTCCATTTTTTGTCCCCACCAGAATGTGACCATGTCCCAGAGTGATGGCACGGATTGAGGGGTTGTCCTCCAGCAGCAAGCCTGTACACCAGCAAAGTAAAAAAAAAAGACAGCATACCATGAGGCCCTTGGTGTAGCCACCCCAGTAAACTATACCTCTTTTAAAACAGTAGCCATTTCTTTAGGTGAGACACAGTTTCTTCTGGTATTTTCTGTAGTAACAAGGTTCTATTATCCATATATCATAGTCTTTTTCAAACTGTGAATGGAGAGTTTAAGGCTGTGAATGGAATTACTTAGCTGCACATCATGAGATGGCCAAATGGAGGCAGCATTAAACAAGATCTCTAGTTGAGCGAGGATGCACAGCCACACCATATGCCAAACCTGATAGGTTTGGCAAGGGCAATTATTACTGCAATGTAATCACTATTACTGAAAGTTATGATCAAGGACTCAAAGCAGTGCTCCTTTTATCTGATTTTTTTGAGGAGAACCAAAGAAATAGGGTGTTTTATTTACTTATACACCTATACCCCGGTATCCAAATGTAACTGGTTCCTAGAAATGGCTCAAATACTGCAAATTCGAATATCGGAAAGCTATTTCCATTATTTTCTATGAGGAAAATGCTGATCTGTTCTGGGTTCTTCGGAGAAACCCCACATAATTTGCCCAAAACATTATTTATACAGTTAGAAAATTCTTACTGCATCAGTTCAAGGTAAATACGTTGACCAAGGGTAGTAGCTGGAACTGAACCCGAGTCCTTCCAGTCCAAGGTGACAGTTCTAACAACTACACCACTTACTCCAAAATAATCTATGAAAACCAAGGTCAAAGTCTTGCACTCTAGTCACAACAGGATAATGATCAAATGGTACCTTTGGATCCAGGAGAGAGGGCTGCCCTCTTAATGCTGTAGGTTTTCAGGCACCTTTCAAACATGTCATCCCAGAGTTCCACCACACCGTCCTTCCCTCCTGTTACGAACCCCTAGAGCGAGGAGAGAGTCAGGGAAAGTCTGAGAGTCTGAATGGTATATAGGGGATTCCTGGAACATGGCCAACCACAGTCCCAATGTCCCAGTTGAAATATTTAAGTTACATTTAATGAATATAATACAAAACCCATGTGGCAGTGCAAAGAGAAGTCTCATTTTGCAGACAAATACAAAGTCAATTAGAGGTGGACACCCAATAGAGGAAATCGAGACGGCTCTCAGTCACCAGCTTGGCATTCAACTCTAAGGATGGATGCAGACCTACCCAAACTTTTGAAATGTCCAAAATCACTCTTCAAGGAACAACATGAACCAGGTCATCATGATTTGACAGTTACTTTTGGGATTTGTCATTAACTCCTGCCTCATTTGTCTAATTTTAACATTCATTAACAGGTTACTGCATTGTGATGCTATGCAGCATCATACAGCCCCACTAGAGAAAATAAATCATAGCCTATTTGTTTAGCAACAGTTAGATTTTCTTCCAGCCAATACAGGCAATAGTAGCGTTAGACAATTAACATTTTTATTAGGACACTAATGAAGTCTCTGGTATTCAACAGAAGTGGAGAAACGACCAATTAGGGAAAGGCATTCTTCGCTTTTTTTAGGTTAATTAAATTGCCTTACAATGTCATCTTTGCTGCCAGTATCATGACTCGAAGGGCTTCATTCATTTTTTACACTCTTTGGCTGAGAACGCCTTCAGGCTAAACCGCTGTGCTGTGAACAAACATGGATGAAAGTGAACCTTGCCCACAGAGATTTATTGTAAAGCTGTCAAAACAACAAAGCCTGTTTGCTTCACAAGTTGGTGCCTTGCTTCTCCCAAGGAAGTTTAATTTCTCAAGTCGCTGCTTATTGCCCTTGAACTGCCGCCCACAGCAATTCTCACTCATTGCTCTACTTGCAATTAAACAGAATAAACCACAGGGTCAATGAAACACTGGATCTCTGTGTGGTGTCCCTCGAGCATGAGATAGACAGCCTTTGTGCTGTAGAGATGAGGAGAAAATCCATAACTCATTTCATTCTCACATACCTGTACATTTCAAATATATGCTTGACTTCAGAATTCCACAGCAACCACTGAAGTGCTCCTGTTTACGGTTCTCTAAAGCTGTGGGCAGGGTGGGGCTTAATTGGATTTAGCTGGGCTATAGAGCTCAACGGGTGAAGTGGCCCAGAAACACAAGCAGGAGTGGGGGTGGGGGAGCTGAATAGAATAAACAAAACCATTTTGAAATGGGGCACTTTCATTAATGCCTTTAGGTAAACTCATCTATGCGGTGGGTCACAGGGTGTTCAAACAGAGGAAGACATGACCTGAGGTCTGTTCTTTTTCAATTTCCCTCAAATTTGCATAAATTGAGTAAATATATTCTGGCACTAAACAAAAAACAACTGGAAAATGGTAGGGAGGGTTGTGAATCGTCCAGCTCAAACCTTGTCTAGGGAGTACATGGCAAACACAGGTCCATCATGAGCCTTGATGGTCTTCAGAAGCACTGTCTCCTTCCAAATGTAAACGTCGCCTGTGGCTGCTCCAGAAAACACCAGCTCCTCTGTCCGCCCATAGCACACTGACATCATGGTCTCTAGCTTCCCCAGGTTGCCAAAGATGCCCCGTTTGAAGGTCAGACCCCCACCTTTAGGAAAGACACCTCACTCTGAGAACACGGAACTGGTTCCTGGTCAACTTCAGGTTCACATTCAAGTGATTTCAAAGAGGTTGAGGTCTCTCTGTTACACAAACAAACCACACTGGCAGGATAATAAGATGGATGGATACAGTTACAGTTCATCTGATTTGTTTACCGCATACTTGTTATATTTGGTCTGTTAAGAAGGAATTTCTATAATTGTATTTATAAAGTTATTATTTACACACACGCACTTTGTATTTGTGCCTTTATGCAATACATGACCATTGAATTTATAGTTTTGGCAGCTAAGTTTCTGCAATGACAGAAAATACTTCAGTAAACACTGCAGTCAGACGGTGGGCTGTGAACATACCTGCCATTTGCCAGAATCGGATATGCTTCATGCCTACAGTGACCAGTTTGTCCATGTGCAGGGGATTACACTTGACCACAAACAGCTTATCTCTGTGACCCCTGGATGAGAGAGGGAGACATCAAACAGTTTCTTCAAAGCCTTATTGTCACAGGAGTTTCACAGTATCTTCGGGGCCCCCGATTTCCTGGGAGACCATTTTCTTAGTAACAGGAACAAGTGGAGTCCAACCCTGCCTTGCAGACCTTCTCAAAGAGTACCTTGCGGTTGCCAGTTTCTCTCCCTTCTTCCAGTCCCACACAACGATGGTGTGATTGTCATCATTCCCTACAGACACCAGACTCTTCCCATCAGCTGCATGGGAGAAAGAAAAAAGTTCATTATCCAACCAATTCTGCAAGAAACACAAACAAACAAACTTTCGTAAAAATACCGCATCTGTTCTCCTACGGATATGGATACAACTGAATCATTTATGTGGGGCTGAAATTGTGAAGGGGTGCTTGGTGACAGCCTCCCTAAAGGAGTGAATTGGTAAAACCTGTTCGGGGTATGGACAACTATTTCCTTACCATATACATGGAGTGCTCTTTGGTGAGATTGATTATACTGTGGAGTACTTCTTACTGTGATTTGGAGCTTTAGCATAAGGAAGGAATGGTAATGTGATTCTGTTGGAAGTAATTTGGACAATAAAGTACTGGCACAGAGAGAATTTTTTCATTCTCAGCTATGTCATTGTGTGATGTAAGTTTAAAAAGAATATCGCATACAAATCAAATGTGAAACATCTCAAAGACAAATTGATAGCTCATTATTCCCTGCTGGTCTGCAAAATATAGGACCCTGGAAAACAATTACTCCAACGCAGCTGTTACTAGCGACCTCGATGTCACACTGTACCCCCTAACCGTTTTACCCTGAGTAGAGTCTCTGCGATCTGGATTCTGTTGTGGAAGCAACAGCAGCAAGGCCATGAACCTGCCCTTGGATGTGATGTCAGTCCATTGCAGGTTGACTACACACATCACTATTCACATTTTATGGGTATTTTAATACTACGTCTTCGGACAGTGGGAAGAACCCGACATACAAGGGGAGAACGTGCGAACTCCACACAGACTGAACACACATCTAGCCCAGGTGCTGTGAGGCAGCAGCTCTACTTGCTAGGCCGCTGCAATGCCCAACATATCGTTCCCGTTCAGTTTAATTACACTTGCTGGAAACTTTTTTCGTTTGGTTAACAAGTTTGATAAGGAAATGAGCCAGCTCTACATCAATTCCCAGAAACACTTTGAATTGTTTTGCTTTCATTCTTCTGTCCAATTCATCTGATACCAGTATTGCTCAGATTGCCTCCATATACTTTTGACTTGTACTGTATGAGTCAAAACCAACCAAAAACTGGCAAATTAAAAACGTCCCAATTAAATATATTTGGCTTTTGCACTCTTTCATGTTGGAAAGTTTTTCTGAGGGCCAGTGTGATCAAAAATTCAAAGTGTACAAAGCATGAGTACTTATTTTCTTTTGGGGATCAGTGTGATGATTTATTCAGGGGCTCAAGCCCATGTGACAAGCAATACCACAGGTATACCTGAAAAATCCAGAGAGCAGACTCCTCTTGTGTGGGGGCCTTTCAGGAGAGACAAACACTTCAGGGTTTGGATGTCCCACACGTGGATGGCTGGATCACGGCCCACCTGTACAGCAACGAGTAGGAAAGAGTCTTCTCTTTAAAACTCTGTACCTGCTTCCTCCTGTCCGTATCATCATCCAGGATTGAAACATGCTGCAGAAAAGCTTGTACCTAAGAACCTAAAAGCAACACCTGAGCGATCACCTGACCACAGAGAGTCAAAATATTCCGATGATGCTGTGAGTCTGAATTGTACTGGTGGGCACTTAGGTAATAATAAAAAAATACATTCCCTCACCATCAATAAACTTTGTCCAAGTCAGGGTTGTGGTGATTTACAGCTTATCCCAGAAGCACAGGGCTTGTGATAGAGTACACCTAGGGCACTCAAACACACTCATTCACTCACACATGCACACACTAAAAGCAATTTTGAGTCACAAATTCACCCGAAACACATTTCTTTGGACTATGAGAGGAACCCAGAGCACCTGAAGGAAACCCTTGTGAACTCTGTGGGACTTGAGGCTACCATAAAAACGTTTTACAGGGTTTGACTTTAAAACAACAGGGAACATGTGACCTTCCACTGCTGTGTTCATAGATGCCAGTCTAAGACTAAAGGCTGAAGGTTGTTTCCATGGCATGCCACCCAAGTGAATAGGACTTTACCTGTCCAGTGGCTGTGTAGTCCTTAAGTGGGTGTATGGCCAAGCTGAGAATGTCGTCATCATGCCCCAAGTAGAAGCGCTGCATGTGCTGCTGTCGGTTATAGACCACGGCCACAGCAGCCACATGGTATACCACCTCTCCCGTCTGCGTGTAGAACAGGTTGTTCCGACAGTCATAGCCACGGTAGCTGCAGGTACCATGTGAGAAGAATATGTACATCAGCAAAATTACATACACATCTTATATATACACATTTAACTCTTTTCTCCAAAGCAACCTACAGTGTTAGGTTTTGCACACTAAGATGCTTAATTTGTTCAACTGGATAATTTTTACTGTTTCAATTGAAAGTAAGTACCTTGATTAAGAGTAGAACAGAGCAACTGCAAACCTTCACATTATAAGTGATCACTTTTAGCATTACACCACCTGCTGCCCCAAATATTAGGTTAGTTTACACTGAGATTTTGTTCATAAGCCATGAAAAAGCCCTATTCTGTTTCCAACTTAAATGTGGAGGAAGCTGTGGTCTGTGTGAAGTCAACCAATATTTTTGTGTTACCAGACAATGCAGACACACCACGCACAACAGCAGAGGAGTGACAGTTGTTATAATAAACCAAAAGTTAGTAGGTGTTGTAGGAAGTCAAGAAATAAGCAGCGAGTTGCTGTACGTGAGAGATACCAGGTTAACACTTCACTTTAGACCCCACCTGGGCAAGGGGGGCATTTCCAAACTCTCTAGTGCTCTTTCCCTTTGGAGAATCCAGTACACCTTAAAAAGAACATGACAGAGTGCCCCTCATTGGTAAACAGGAGCCGTACACAAAGTGTTTCTGAAAAGCTACCATCAATATTTCACGATAAGCACTTCCAGATATGCAGACTTTGTATTCAGAACATCCACCAACTTTTCTGGGCACATAGAAAAATGGTTCAAATAAAAGTAAAACTCAGAGAACAATTTGTGTTTCCTGATCAATCCCCTTCTCACTTTAGAGCTCAAGACCAAACCTCTAATAATTATGTAAGCACCATAATGTTTTTCAGTTCTTAAGGCTATCCCAAAACTTATATAAAATCAACAGATCGGCACAGTTCTGTCAAAGACAGAGGAAAAGGAATGAATATGGAGTTTTATGAGCTTATTGGACTTTGAACTGTACCATTTAAATAGAAGAGAAATATATGCAATTGCAATTTAAGCAACTTGTGTAACTAATGTGCAGCAATTTTTTCCTCAGTTATTAACAGAAATTCTAAAAGTAAAATATTCTATTAAAAATATGGTATTTATGCAATGACTCCTTATAGCAAAGTGACTTTAGATCTGCATCTGAAAGCAGGTAGACGGGAACACTCATTTCAGAGTCAATGCCATGCTAATTTTGTGTAACTGAAGTCTGGAGTCTCTTCTCACAGAAGATTTACTCTCATCCTCATAAGCCCATGGGCTACTATCCTTTTATAGCATGGTGCTGTCTATCAGCTGCTTGGCTGGAAAAGCACTATTCAGGGCTATCATTGGCCATTCACTTTTAAGAACATAAGGGACTTGTCTAGGAACCAATGGTGACACCTTACTATGCCACTGATTGACAGAGTATATTTAAATCAGTACCAATTCCCTTGCACACAAAGCCAAGAGTTAGTTCTTAGTAACTGTAAAAAATAATCTAACAACATTAAAAATACCAGAGACTATTTTCATGTGGAGTATAAAAAATACAAAGCATACAAAAGCTCTTAATCTAAGTTTCAAAGGCATTCAAATAGCAGCTTTTGTACCATTTCATCCTAAACCTTTTAATGTCCCCCAATGCATTCTGGGACTTCAACCCTCTCCATAACAATGAGAACATCCTCAGTGAGATAATCCCTACAAGTTGAAACTTCCTAATGTAAAATTACCACTGCTGTGTTTGCAACATCTTGATGGACCCATCTACAGACATCTCATTGGGCGAGTCTGGCCTTACCCGTGAACAAACTGTAGGCGGAGTCCTTCATCCGGGACTTTCTGCCGCTTCAGTGAGCTTGCTGGTTGTCTCTTCTCCCGACTCTGCTGCCTTAGCTGGGGAAGATCCTCCTTGTATACCTGTGAGGGCATGCATGAAGGCCAAGACAGCAAGGTCATGAAAGAAGCAAGTTGTTGAATTAGCTAGAGATTTATTTGCAATTCAAATTGAGTGATTAAGAAGTCATTGAAAACTAGCAGATAAATAATCCAGAAAAACAACTGCTATTGATTGTGCTTCTTTTTGAAATCAGGATATCTTCAATGACATTTAAGGGAACAATGACAGCAGGAGGAGGTGCTTACCTAGTACTTTATTTTCCACATTTTACTTGGCAACATAAACGTAAGTCATACATGTACTGATCCATTCATGCGAGAGCAATTGACGTTAAGTAGTCTGCTCCTGACAACATGAGCAAAGTCCAAAAAACCTCCGGCATGTGCCTGAAGTGCACTAAAGTGTCCATCAAAGAGGACAGCCAAAGAGTATAAGGTCAACAGAACTAAGGAATCTACAGGGAATTTTTATTGGGGTGGTCTTACAAGATAGTCTCATTTTAACCTAAATAGTTTATCTGAAATGTTTTCCCCTGGCATCCTGTCCAAGGTGCAGTTTCATAGCCTGGTGCCCAATAATTGAAGTATAGGCTCTAGATGACTGTGACCCTAATACTAATTTTCATGTTTAAGAAATGTTTTCTTCCTACAAGAAACACTGTAATAATGAAAAATGGCAGGAATTATTTAATTACTTTTAATTACCTATTTTAATAGTATTTAAAAAGTACTGTAATAAATATTACAAAAGTATAAGAAGCCTTGATGTGTGTACACTTTGATGTCCCTAATACTGTACTCTTTGTGGTCCGTGTTTCCTTTGGCTTTTCAGTACTGCAATTGCCCTTTTGAAATGCAGAACATGGTGTCTGCTATTACAGCTCTGCACACTATGTTAACATGAAAAATAAAGGGAATTAAACTTCTGGCAGGAAAAAGAGCTCTCTGTAAGCTGAAGCATGGACATCTAATGCACAGCCTTGATGTGGATCAGGGTTTATTGCCTGTGTGAGATTTTCTGTGGCCAGACTTCCAGTGAAGGTCAGCTGGGAAGCTCTGCTCTTATCTGAACATGACAACCTCTTAGGTTTCGAAAGTTCAAGGACTTGTAAAGGGGAGAAACACACCTCAACCACTGCAAATTATTAGGTAGATCTCAAACTCCCTAGGCAATATATAAACCTTCAGAAAGTATGCAAAAGAATATGTTTATGAGGTTAGCAAAGAGTTTTCTCAAAAGCCATTTTTAATGTTTAGTTACTTACAATTATTTACCTGTTTATATAACAGGGTACTTGTAGTAGCTTCTTTACTGAAGGAATACAGGTAAGCACCTTTCTACAGTGGCAGGCAACATTCAATACTAGGTCCTTTGAGTCCAAAGGCAGAAGCTCTGTCCATTTCAAGAGTTGGAAGTATTAGACTGATTGTGCATTTCGATGGATGCTTGATTCATGACCCATCTCCAGCTAATTCAACAACTAGCTTGTCTTGTGACTTCCATTGGGTCTCAGAGTCTACTTGCCTCACACCTGCCTTCGAGCAAAGTTGTTCTCAGTTGGGACTTCTTGGACAAGGTAGAAGTTGAGGTGGGGTGGTGGTGGGCCTATTAAAACAGAACCTTTTGCCAGAAGTAGGTGGATGCTTATATGCGTATACAGTATTGTGCAAAAGTCTTAGGCACCTGTGGGGAAAATGCTATAAAGTGAGGATGGTTCCAAAAATAATGCCATGAATACTTATTAATCAATAAACCTTCTAAAAAGTGCAGTAGACAAAAAAAAATCTCAATCAGATCAATATTTGGTGGGACCACCCTTTGCCTTTAAAACAGCATCGATTCTCTTATGCAAACTTGCATGCAGTTTAAGGTAAAGATTGGTAGGTTCTTCCAAATATTTTGAGGAACTGGCCACAGTTCTTCTCCACACTTTGACTGTCTCTGCCTGTCCTCCCAGACTGACCAGATCATGTTGAGATCAGGGCTTTGTGGGGACCAGACCATCTGTTGCAGGATTCCTTCTTTTTGCTCAAGATAGTTGTGTATGACTGAGATTGGGTGTTTGAGGTCATTCTCAGGTTGCAGAATGAATTTGGGACCAATCAGAAACCTCCTTGATGGTAGATAAGAATCTACCTGTACTTCTCAACAGACATTGAAGTTGCATAGCTAAGGCTTTTGCACAGTACTGTATGTGTGACTGAACGCAGGGTGTGTCCAGGGATTTGATCTAATATTCCCCTCCCAAAATTATGCCTATACAAAAGTATGTTACCTTCTGCCCCCTCTAAATGTCAAAGTACAGAGAAATGGTTAAAGATATCCTCTGTCCTTTTGAAGTCTGATGACTCTTTTGTTAACTTATTTTAAATTCTACATCTACAAACCAATGCACTTTATAGTTCACTATGGATTGTAAAAGAGTTTTTAATCTCTGAAAATCATTTATCAGGTGTAAATGCATGCATGCTCATTTTCCAACAATGTGGCAGGGGGTTGAATGGTATGTAAACAACACTGGTGTGGCGACAGAAGTAGGGACAGCTGCCTTGTGCAGATAAGGTGGAGTGGGCCTCACAGTTTATGCACCACCTGCAGACTGTTGCTGAAGAATAGAGTGGCACCCAGCTGTGATCCCATATAAAGCTCCAGATATATGGCAGGGCATTTCAATATCTTATCTATCTTTGCTTTTGGGTTAACCACTGCTCCAGCTCCAACACTGCAAGGTACTGAAATTGTCACATTGGCATAAAGAATGCAACAGAAATAAGGCGGTTGGGCTCATGTCTGTCTGCGTGTGGTTGCGGCAGAGCACATTTTCCATCAGGATTATGTTTTTATGTGTTTTTATACATCTGTTGGCACATCGAAAAGTAGGATAGCCTTTCAAGGAAATTTCTCTCACAAGGCAGACTATCATGTATCTATGCTCACTAAGGAACTGTAACTTTTTTTGAATGGAGAAGCAAACCAAGGAGGATTTTTATTCCAAGTGTTTAGTACCCAGCTCTGGGAAACAGCATGGGTTGCAGAAAATAGAATTGAGTCATACTGGAATCAACTTCTTTAATGTTTAATTCATTTGTGCAAAGATAAAATCTTACGGATTTTGTCAAATTGCCATCAGGGGATTATACAACAAACTGAAATATACAACTTCTAAAACAAAGTATCGCCAACCGGCTGCCTTTTCATCTCAGGCGCATGCATAATTTATTACAAATCTCCTAATCTACTACAGGACCCCATCTCTAAAAAGTGCTCTCACTCACCTGGCGGTCATAGTTTATTTGCGCTTCTTGCTCAATGTCAGAGTCCAGCTCGGGGACATCGGAGAGGTCAGAGTCGGATTCTTCACTGTTGGAATCGGGATATCCCTCTGGAAGCAGGCATAAGCATTAGGCAACACATGGGTGTGGGACCCAGACTGAGACCCTAGAACACTCCCACCACGGACCCTCACTGAGAGCCAATCCTTTCGTCCGCTCTTGCTAAAAACGTCAGTTCTCTTTCACTGGCTGAGCAAAGCTGAACTGAGAGAAAGGTAACAGCCTCCCAGAAAGCTCATTTTCATCATTTAGTGACAGGGTTATGGTCCAAGTTACTAAGAAATAAAAAACAAAAAATGTTTCTCTATCTGTGCATTTAATGAATATTTCAGGTCCCAAAAATAGGGTGATGTATGCGAATTTCACGGCAATGTGCTGTGAATGACTCCTGCAGGTTTGCTTGTGAAATGTTAATGGAATTCTCAGTTGTACTGATAATTCAGTGGAAACTCAGCTTGCTCTGAATAATGAAACAAGCTTGTTGCAGCCAGCATTCAAACAACTTCAACTCAGGTATAAACTACAAAGTGATCTAGACTAATGGGCATTCTACCTTGGAGAAGAGGTTCCAGAACACCGTTCATGACTCCTTCAGGTAAGAACCTCCACTGGAACACAGAGTGGTCTGCTCCTCCTGTGCTCAGAACCCACTGAAGGTCATGTGACCAATGCACATTGGTTACATGGGCAGAGTGTCCAATGTACTTTTTGAATTTTGCTCCTGTACAAAAAAGCAAAATCCATCAAGTCATGAGATCATAAAACTGAAGACACACATCACAGAAAGGCAAGTAATGCAGAAATTATTAGCAGCAAGAAATGGACTTCAGGAGGACAGAACACGGATTCAGAATTATTTCCACGTCAATATAATGCAGTTAATTACAGACTATGAACACCACAGTTATCCTTTAAAGCATGAAAAACCTTTTTTAAGAGCAGGACAATCCAATAAAAAGAAGTAATCAGACCTTTCTTCAAACAAGGGAAGCGGAAGAGTTTGACGAGCCCAAAGTCATCCCCTGTCACCAGCACGGCGCTGTTATAGTTGGCATCCACAGAGTTGATGTCGTTGACGTTGCTGTACTTGGGCCAGATGCCACTCACTTCTGGACCAATCACACAAGTCCAGGATGTCCAGTGGATCCCCTTGGTCTCCTCCTTGTTTGTGAGATGCTTCCCAGCTTTGAATGAACGGTGGAAAATGTATAATGCAAACAACACAAAAACTGTCAACACAAGAACCACATTTTTTAGATTCATTTTGTGGTACTGCTGTTACCTGTATTTCATCTTGGGGATCACAGATTTCAAAACATCTGATGGACAGGTATCTGAAATACCATAGCTCTGAAGCACTCTAACCATTCCCTTTTATTTAAGTTAATGTTCTCAGTGACAGAAAATATAATTATTTTAAAATGATGTTCCACAGGGTTGGCAGTTGCTAAGAAACAGCACATTTAGTAGCACACATAAGCCAGGCCAGGCGTACCAATAGGATACAAATCTAGAAAACGAAAACAAGCATTCAACAGAAACAAAACAAGATTTACAGACATTTCTGCCATATGTTCTCAAAACCTGTTGTGATGTAGCTCCCTAATTAGCCATGCTCTTGCAGAATTGTTAACAGTCATGCAGTTTGGATGAATGATAATAAATAATGGCAATACTGGCTGCGGCTCACTACATCTTGTGCTCTGTAACTTCGAAAAAAGACTAATTATTTGTTTCTGTACTCCTGTGTTTTTCGTCTAAGGTGTTGGTGGAGGAGTTCTACAGCGCAAACACAGCTGCATCTGAAGTTAACAGTCTCACACTGAATGCTAGTTTTTTAATCTGTTTTTATGGGCCTAACAGAGGCAAGCAGAGGAAAAGAACTGACTGAAGAAATGCGGCACAGAACATTTTCAAATAGCTGGCACTGGCCTTGGAGTTTTAGATTCAGCAATTCTATTTATTTATTAAATGAATAACATTATCTATGGAACTTGGCTTGTCAGGGTCACACAAACATTGGAACACTGTGATGCAGAAAACAAACTTCTTTGCAGTTGGTAAACAGGCTCACGCTTTGTGGGCTGCAGTCTGATGCTGATGATGACAGCAAGTGAGTTTAGCTGAGAAGCACATTGCAGTTAACTAGAGCAGGGGAAGGAAAGCGACTAAGCTGACTGTACATTAGGACTCTGTTAAAAACAGAGAGACAGTGTTGGAAAAAATTAGGGAAGAAATAGTGAGAACAACTGTAGAAAGACCATATGATTAATGGCTTGTATCTAAGATGCAAGTGAGACCTTCTCTACCAATGAGTTATTGATGTTTATCAATTTTAATTTGAATTTACTTTTAGTATAGCACGCTTCACACAGGGTATGAAGGCAAAGCCTCCGACCCTTATGATGCACTACTTTCAGCAACATTCCTGGCAACTCACAGGGCATCCTGTAGAAGAGTCTCTCCCCAGCGCCGTCGTTGGTCTGTAGGTACTTGCTGTCCACAGACCAATCAAGGTGTGTGATGAAGCTGGAGGAGCGACTGCACTCGCCCACTTTCTTGTAGCGCTGTGCCACTGCATAGATGTCCACCAGGCCATCATTGGAGCCCACTGCAAGGTAGGAGCCATCAGGCGAGAACTTCATCTCATGGATCACTTCCTTTCTGTCCTTGATGTGAACTACCTCTGTCATGTCCCTGGAAGCAAGAAAAAGACCTTCATATTGTGCACATACTTCTATTCACTGCCAAAAGCACCTAGAGCCACCCAGGATGCTCCTTCCCTTAACTATCATCCTAAAAATCATTGGGAAAAAATAACTTGATGCTGCTAATGCAGCTTGTTCATTAAGCCCAAGTCTTCCATCTTCAACAAGGGCTGCTGGGATGGAAAAGAATTTGTATCTTGGCAGCTTACAGCAATTTCAATAATGCATTTGATAAATGTATAGCATTCTACTCAATACATACAATAGGATGTTATTTTTATTCACAGGCTGTAACAGAACAGTGAGGATCTTTTCCTTTCCTTTGTTTTATTTCTAAAAAAAATTATAAAAGAAAGTGAAAACATTACAACCTACAATGAAAAATGAGTGCAAATGCTGAAGAAAAGCCTGTAGTCTGTTTGAGATAATGCACTACTGAGCCTATGTCCCAGCAAAAGCAATTTTAATATGAAAATGTGTTTTACGAACAGCACGGAGAGGTTAGGGACTGAGGATCAAACTGCACACAGAGTTAGTGCATGGTCCAAGGCACCTGAGCACCTTGAGCAGGTGGAGAAAGCTCGTTTGTCCATGTAGAGACCTCCCAGAACACTGCAAGGCGGGCAACATTACTTTTTTTCAGTTTGTGCAATTCCCACACCAATAATGTGTTTATTGTATTTTGATGGATCCATATTTTTCATGTGGTGTTTTTTTTTTTTTTTTTTTTTAAGTATTTGAGACACAGACCCAGTGTGTGTTAAATGCATACCAAACTGTCTAGACATATGGCTAATATAGGTGGCCCTGCTAGCTGGTTGTACAAAATCATAATGGATCTTCTGGAGTACACGACACAAATTGCTTTTTAAATGGTGACATTTAGCGCTGGCCTTTTCTGACCTTTTTCTCTTTCAATTGACACTCAACCCTTTCCCCCGATGAGAAAATTTTGAAGACAATTTCTAAATCAAAATGACAGCCAATAAATGAATTCTGAAAGAAGGGCCCAGTATTTGATGTCAGTCTGCTGCTCTTTGCTGATCCTTGGAAATCTATTACATGGGATTTACAGCATCCAGAGCAAAGCCCTGACAGAGAAGTAATGTGTGTGATGTGCTTTGGAATACCAATGTGAGGCACATAGAGAAAGCAGCTCAGCACCTTCACAAACCAACCGAGGCAAACGGATTCCAGATGGCATTTATTGGGATCCTATGGTTGGGGAGAAAAGGACCTGACTGAAAAGGTTCAAACCCCAGACTAAAGATTAATGTTGTACCTTTGAGGAACCAAATTGCTTCACTTATATATCGAGCAGATGAATAAGACAAGTGAAACTTTTAAGCCATGCTGACAGATAAGTATCTGCTGAAGTTGTACAAAAGAACAAAGAGAATCTAACTTCTGACTCCAACTCATCACTGTTTTCTGCATGAACGGCAATGAAACAAAAGCAGACTTCACACCCACGCATTGCCCCTGCTGCTGGAGTTGGGGGAACCTCACATTCAGCTTCTTGTGAAGGTTTTTTGAAGAACTCTACTGTGTTATTGGAAGACACAATAAGAAATCTCAAGTGCGTGCTGTGTGCTCAGCAACAGCATACCTTGTCAAAAGGAATTTTATTATATTGCCACACAAAAAGTATTCAATACATTTTAAAGATGTATTCATTTCTAAAGCATTTCCTATGACTAGATATAGGGCACATAAATAAAGTGCAGTTTTAGTTCAGGTACTACAGTTGTATGACTTTTTTTTCCTTTGCATGAGTTTGAAAAATTGCACGATCCTTATAAAGGAACTATCAGACTGCAAAATACATCATAATTTGTAACTGAAAAAGCAAGCTGCAGTTTTTTGACATTTTCATTTTGAAAACAGCAGTGACTAAAAACACATGGAATATGATGAAGATGAATTTTTTTCTGTGCTTACTAGTTTCTGTGATTAATAAATCGTGTTTCTGCAGTTCCACTACATTCAAGTCTAAGGGTGACAACAGAAAAATACTGGTTCAGATGCCTAAAATTGTGGTCTCAGGGCAAATATTCTGACAAGGGATAGGAAAAGCTCAACAGAATCTGTTCTCTTGGTAATAAGATGAGGCAGCATGGGTAGCAATGTCAACTCGGATATATTTAAACTTTTACCTGATTTACCAAGGTTAACATCCCTAAATAAACCATGGATAATGACTGTCTATTTTGAAGTATAGCCCCATGCCATCTTTAAATACAAACATTTTAGGTTAAATGGCTACTGTAAATTGTCCATAGTGTATGTGGCCAACCTGTGATGGGTTGACTTCCTATCTAGGGGCAGTTTACATAATCTGGCCCCCTCTGATTCCAGGATAGGCTCCAAAGTGCTGTGACCATGCTCAGATTAAGTGGTTATCAAAAAAGGAAGGAAGGACTCTATATTTCTCCCATACACCAATTTGCCCATTCCATCTTCAATCAGGTTCTATGATGAATATAAAAAAGAGCAGGAGCACCATCAGGCCCACAGCAACATGCTCTTTTATGACAAGAAGTAATTAGCCAAATTACATCATGGAACACACATCAATTTTTAGTCAACATGTACTTGGTGGAGTTCAGGAGATGCATACATTGAGACATCGATCACAATTATCCAAAGAAACTTTCTCTTTTTATTATTGCATTTTTATGTGTTAAGTTTTGCAACTACTGATTGTGAGAATGTTTTGTTATCACTGTGGTGCATCCAGATCTCCCACAACCATTATAAACCTTTATCAAAATCTGTGTTCTAGTACATTTACAATACATATTTCAATACAGCAGTGCATAAGTAAAAAAACTGTAGGAAATTATTGAGAAAGAATGTTTCACTCCTTTATGGGATCCAGTCTGAAATAACATTGACAAACAGCCCTAGCTGCAACTTTGTGGACCATCGAACAGAAGGATAGTGAAAAAAAAATGTTTTGAAAACCAAATGAGTTTCATGAGTTGCATATATAAAATGTGACTTTTATTTAAAGAAATGTCACTCCGTCCTTACGGAGCTCACAGTCTGACAGAGAAGCATCTCTGTTTATTCCTATTTAGATTTTGTACAGTGGACAAAATGAGAGCAAGACAAGCAGACATTTCAGTAATATCCCTTCAATTAGTTGCTTCCCCGTAGTGAACCCCCTTCAGAGAGAGTCACATTAACACAGAGCTGGCAGAACATCTCCATCTCCCACCAGCCACCTATGTTTTACGGCCTGTTTCTCCAAGCAGGCTTCCTAGGATAAGCATCAGGCATCCTGATCGATACCATCAGACCGGAATGTGCAGGCTGAGTGGACTGCGACATTGCCTGGGCTGTTTACTGATCTCAGCTGGTTGTTCGATATAACAGTCACGTTTCATCCTCTCTCTTAATGGACACTTGTACTGTATGGAAACCAGATGTGGATGTGAAAGAGACAGTGAGGCAGCTGGGGAGCTCTTCTCATCCCAGGAAGGCGCAAATCACACACACAAATCAGTGGCTGGTTCCTGCGAGCTGCCAAACTGTCCTGTTCCTCTCAGGAGAGGACTGTAATTGCGCGCATAAAAAAGAGAGGCTGCAGTGTCAACTTCCCGCAGCCAGGATGACAGGTGGATCAAATGCACGATAAGAGAACAAAAATTAACACAGAGGCTTGTACACTAACTCCAGTTATACTGGCTCTTAATCACAGTAATTCCCACTGTGACACAACTCACACGACATTTAACTGGCATGTAAATTGAGTGTACGGTCATCCCGGCTGAACAGGATCCGAAAGAATGAAAATTCAGTATAGAGATGTACAAAAGTAAGTACTGTTTGGCCCACATGAACACCCGTTGAATCCGTATAACATGGCTGTTGTCTTGTGTGCGGACTAGTTATCCAATATACTAACACGCTGACACTAACCAGCAGCTTGAACTCTACCTACTTTATAAACCCTGTACCTTGTTGTGCTGCACATTAGCTGTTCTGTTTTAAACAGCACGTTAATGGTTACTGTGCAATAATAATTGATGCAAATTGATACAAACACAATAAAATACAAACTGCTTTGAAGATTTTATTGTGAAGCTCTGTGGCTCAGTTTTATATACTGTATTGTTTTACTGATTAATTTATTATTTAATGTACATCATTATTGTTAAAAATCTAATTTTTTTCTCCAATTTGTTTAATGATTAATGCATAACTAATTTCTCCATTTGTTAAGTGAGTAAAACCTGCACGAGGGTTTTAAGGCAAACTAATGAACTGCATGACCACTTCAAGGTTAAAACATCCATCAGAAGCTAAATATCTGTTGCAGCAGCTTCATCAAATGAGAAAATATTTCATGCTTTCTCATGATCTACTGCACAGTCTGAGTAGACAAAAAGACAAATGAAATGCGCATCACTATGCATTTACAATTCTATAATATATTTCCGTAAATGTACTCAGCATTTTTAGTACTCATTTTATTAATTTAGCATTAATGTGCTCATATAGCATTTATTTATTTATTTATTTATTACACATTTCAGTATGTCATTAAAAGTTCTCTCTTTTATCTAATGTTTTATCTCCTGCTTTTATCTATCTTCACCTTCATATTTATAGAGGCTTTTGATTAAGACATTGCTGTAGTATGTAATAGGAAAACACAGACAAGACATAAAATCCATGAACTCATGGATATGATGATAAGATATTCCTCAAGACTGTCAGCCTACACATAACTTTAACTTATAAAACTCTAATGTGTGCAAACAACTACATCTTAGTGTTAGAAATAAAAGATTGCCATCTACCGCACATCATTAGCTGGTGCACAGTGATGGCTGACAGCTTTATCATAAGAACAAGGGCAGCACCAACAGTTGAGCGGCAGTCAAGCTTCAAATCACAGGCTCACAAATCAGCTTTGAACTTCCGCTTTGGGATCAAAATAACAAATCCAGTCAGATGCTACGACATTCGAGGCAAGCGAGATGTCAGCAGAAGCCGCACCAAATGGCAGCATGGGGACTACTTACTCCAAGAGGAATTGATCAGTGGCACTTTACACCCTTCTGCAATTAGTTAATGGAAAGGGAACCATTACTTTCATTCAAACAATTAATTAAACCCATCATTCTTCTATAATGCATCCAGATTTTAAAAAGTAGTTAAAGATATTTAGTTTCTAAAGGCCAGTTGTGGGTGGCACAGTGGCTCTGCAAGGTTGTACTGCTGCCTCACAGGGTCTGGCCTAGTTGGGCCTGAGTTTGAATCCATCTCAGTCTGCATTTGCATGTTCTCCCCATGTCCAAAAGACATGTGTGCCAGATTAACTGGTTAGTTTACATTGCCTATGGAGTGTGGTCACTCTGTAATGGACTTGTGTCCCATCCAGGGGCAGGTTCATGGCCTTGTGCCCGTTGCTTCTGAGACCCTACTGGGCGTAAAAACTGTTAGGAAAGTCCAATTATGAGCACACGCTCCACGGCTGACGGTGTTTTATCAAAATGTTTCCATAGAAGATGTCAGTTATTTAGGAAGCTCAGCACATTGTTTGGTGAATCACCAATAATGATTCAAAATGTTTCTCCCCCTATTATGATGTGGAAAGCTCTATTCTGCAAGTAGAGTTGTCAGTATTTCACTCTGAAAGATCCGCCCCGTCTTCCACCAGCTGACAAGACTATAAAAAGATGTGTATCAAATAAAAAGCACATTGTTCATCAGAACAACAAATAGTGCAGTATGAATACCTGAATCACCTGTCAAGCCGATTCTGTCCGTCCTGCTTTTCCATATTAGATGTTTATAACAAAGTATTTTTAGAAAAACAACTACAGTAAAATGTGACCTGGAAAGAACATAACATTTTTATAAAATTTATATTATTCATGAATGTCAGTTTCATTTGTGAAACAGCATGGTTTCCATGATATTCCAGGACAATTTCACACGGAACGCACAGCTCCATGGTGCAGACTCAGCCAAAGCTGTCACAGCCACTGCTTGCTTTCTAATGATGAGGCGGGGCTCGTAGAAGCTACTTACCTGACACGGAGCACAGTGAAGGAGCCGTCCTTCATACCAAGAGCCAGCTGGGATCCATCACTGCTGAAGGCCACACTGCGCACTGCCTCCTCCATGTTACACCGAGCAATAAGAGCGTGGTCCACGAGGCTCCACAGCCTGCAGGCAGACAGTACAGCACAATCCAAAACAGCGATCACTGATGACCATGCCGTGGTAGTGCTACCTAGTAACACTCTGATTTACTCAGTCTAATAAAAAACTAATATGTGGTGGCAGGTGTTTACAATAAACACAAAAAACCTGGTTCCCGTGAATGGGGAGAATAAGAAAGCTTAAACTCAAGAGTAAATAAATATATATTTATTTGGTTATATGCTATAAACCATTGTTTTTTCCAAGGCAGGTAACCAAGGCAACTGATAAGGTTAGGTTTATAACCTAAGCTACTTACAGTTATTGACCCATTTACACAGCTGGGTCATTTTTATATCATATCAATCCAAGGTAAGTGTCTTGATCAAGGGTACTACAGCAGGAGTGGGGATTCAAACGCAAGCCCTTAAAATGCATGGCCACACAATACCTGCTATAAACGCTGGACCAACGTGTTCATTTCTTACATTTCAATATGCTGTTGCATTTTTTACCAATGTTCTTTCTCAGACTTCCAGAATAAGGTGGAAATTGTTTACCATACCGAGTAAACGTGATTTTCAAACACAAGATACCAGAATGCTGTGTGAATGCAATGCAGTTCACGTCTCAGTGGGACCAACACGCCACTGGAGCAGATGCTCTCATTGCATGTTGCCACTGCCTGAAATTCATTCAGGCAATTTCCTCTGGTTGTCAGTGGAGGAGCAAGACAGGCAAACGGCTGAGTAAACACGGTGATGCAGCCCCCCCCAAGTCCACACAAGACTTACATCTGCAGAGCACCTCATGTTTGGCAAGTTGGCAGCTGTGGACACATCGATAACGGGTCTGTCACACAGCGCCTACAACACACCCACACAGTCGCGCAGGCGGCAGAACCCAGAGCTTCTTAATTGGGAGTGCAGCAGAGCAGCTCTGCTAATAACGGTGGGGTTTGTATATCCTGGGCAGAACTGGAGTCACCATTAAAGCTGACCTTGCCAGGCTGTTTCCACAACAAGTTCTCTCATTATCCACCCAGTTCTATATGCTTTTGCATTGATAATGGTACAACATTAAACCCATGGAATACTGCTGTATATGTATATAACAGAAACACATGAGAAATGGACAGACACACACACACACACAATATACACACCTATCCCCCTTTAACTGGTTTTAAGTCTTTCCGAAAAACAAAACAAATATTGCAAACCCTGACAGTGAAATTACTTCTTATTAATTGCAAATCATTCCAACCCCATCCCAAGTTCACCCTAAAATCACCCCAAAAACTGAATGTTCTTTCCTAATACATGGAAGAAAATCTGTAATGCATTAAAATAGAAAGAATAACAATTAATAGCAACATTATATAAAAATAGACTTTAAATGATTTTTTAGAGTAAACTTTTTACGATAGTGTGTATGAACTTGGTTGAGGAAGCCAAAAGTCTAGCAGTTGAAGGTGACAGGTGGAGGACACTGTTGGAGAGGGTGACTTGGTTTGCTTTCTTGGTTTTATTTTGTCTCTCAGAGAATAAATAGATTGCATTTTTAGACAAAAACAACGCAGGAGAAAATTTTGTTCACCGTGCTTTAACACTGATGACACCACAGTTGTGGGCCTCATCACCAACCATGATAAGTCAGCCAACAGAGAGGAAGTGGGGCAGCTTGTGGCCTGGTGCAAAGACAGCAATTTGTTTCTCAATGCTAGCAAGACTAAGGAAATGACTGTTGCCTTAGAAGGGCTTGAGCTGCTCACACGTCTCTGTTTATAAGTGGTTCAGCAGTGGATCTGGTGCACAGTTTCAAGTTCCTGGGTGTGAACATCACCTTGGACCTCTCCTGGACCCACAACACAACTCATTTGGTGTAAAAGGCACAACGGTGTCTTCACTTCCTAAGGAGACTGAAAACCGTTGGACTTCCATCCCTCATCCTCACCAGCTTCTACAAATGTGCCATAGAGAGCATCCTGACTTCCTGCATCTCTGGTTAGGGATCTGCACTGCCTCTGACTAGGGAGGTTTGCAGCAGGTATGGAAGTTACCACAACTTCTCTACCCACCTTCCAGTCTTACCACAACAAGCGATGTGTCAGGAGAGCTTAAATCATCACCACAGACCCCTCACACCCTCTCCACCATCTGTTTTCACCGCTGCCATCTGGGAGATACTATCGTAGCCTGAGAGACAAAACCCCCAGGCTCAGGAACAGCTTTCTACCACAGGCTGTCAGGCTGCTAAACTCTGACAGTTCAGTACCAATCAACACCATCACTGCCTGTGACCACTGACTGTTTGTACTTTACTGTGGCAAGACTGGTTCAGGAAAAGGTGAGTCAGGAAGGGAACTGGAACAGATGATACCGTGGGTGGGATTGAACTGGAGACAGGACCAGAACATAGGGATATCTTGAATTCAGAATCCCTGGTGGTGTTGTCTCCCGATGGTGGTATCTGAAATTTAACGTAAACAGAAGGGAGGAGCGGGCAGCCAGCATAGGTGGGTTCTCACAGTTGTGTTCTGCTGTGTGTGAGGGATGATCCGAGACTGAGAGGTGATATTCCTCCAACTGGACCGCGTAAGCCACTGGTTACAGCGCAGCCAGCCAGTTGTATTCTTCAGGAGGGCCATTATGAACTGGTCAAAGGCCCACTCATTCCAAGATGGTGGCGTGCACAGCTTTGTAATTCGTCCCGACCTCAGCTGGGAGCTGATTGGCAGCCCCCAAGGCTTTGCCTGTGAGTAGCAGGGTCAGATGGAGGGTCCATTCCTCCTTGGGTCAACTGCACATGGTCATAATTCATTCAAAGGTTTCGAAGAAAGTCTCTGTGCCATCCCTGGGCTTGATGTTCAGGAGTACCAGGTAGTACCAGAGCCCTGCGAGCCTGATGCTGACCTTTTGCAAGAGCATCTAGCACCTCCTTCATGCTTTGCTACTGACTCACAACCATCTGCTGCATGCTTTCTTTGCTGGCTCTGGACTATCTGCTGCTGCACAACTAGCACCTCCTGCATGATTTGTTGTTGGTTTGCGACTATCTCCTGTATAACTCAACAACTGTTCTGCTGACTTGCAGCAAGCTCCTGCTGTGTCACTGTAAGCTGGCTGATGAGGCAAAGCAGAGCTGTTTCTTCCATGACAGCCCATCAATCTTGTCCTGAGCTATGGCACTACTGTGGCAAGACTGTTTGGGACAAGAGGAATCCAGAATGGGTTGAGTATTACTTTAATAGTACAGAATCAGAACAGAGGATTCAGTGGGAACATTATGATGTTCGCAATGATCTGCGATGGACTGGCGTTCCATCCAGGGGCAGTTTTATAGCCACCGCAGCTCTACTCAGGATAGGCAGTTAATAAAAATGGATGGATGGATGTGTTCACACATCTCTGTTCTATATTACCTTTTTTCTTTTTTATTGATTTATGTTTATATTTATCTTGTATTTATCTTTATATTATCTCCCCTCTATAGCCATTTATCTATATTTACTTTTTTCCTGTTTAGTGTACTGTGCCTCATGGACCACGAGGTACGTTTTGCTCTCGCTTGTACATCTGTTGTATCAAGCAGCACGACAATAAATGGTTCTCGATTCTTTTTCTTTTTAAAATTAGGAGCCACTCACATATACTCTACCTTCTTCTCTGCCATAGTTAAATACTTTCAACTTTTTATTTTCCTTTAGGATTTTTAGAAATATAGCACTTTAACAAAAAATAGTAATTTGAAAATGCAACTGTAACTGTCCAATACAGGATGCAAACGGTGTGCAATGTGTAATACAGTCTGAGTTTATTGTGCCTGACTGAATATTGCTGTCTGCGACAGAATGTTCCAGACCAGGTGATTGAAAATGTGGACTGGTTAATAACATTGTGATAGTGTGATAAGTGGTATTAATAAAACCGGACCGGACATGCAAATAAAAGAACATATCTGGAGTCCATAGATTGGGAGTATACACTACTAGATGAGTTACACTGTACTGCCTGGATCAGAAAGCAGAAAGGCAAAAAGTAATAAATTATAGACCACCAAACTTTTATCCTTAGAGTGGCTTCATTCAGTAAATTCTTATTGTTAGTGTGGTCAAACAAGTGGACAGTGCAGAGAGCAACATGCATGTCAAAGTGGAAAAGTAGAAAGGAAAAAGGTTATAACAAAATATATATTACCAACCTTTATTACCCTTATGTTAGTAATGTGTCCAGTCCCATGTATGTGTCATATATAATTTCTTAACCCTCCCAGTCACTAGTTCAGGTCCTTCTTTCCAGAAACCACTCCCTATCACTCCTCTCTAGTGTGTGTGCATATGTGTGAAAAGGGCTGTTTGTCTTCATCTTGACAAATTAGCTGGGAACTCCCTGGAGTCCACATAACTAATGTGTGTAGCACTGTGTGTGTGTGTGACCTCATGTAATGTGAGAAGTACCTATGTGCTAAGTTTGATGTCTTTGGCTTAAAAAACAAAACTGTGAATAAAAAAACAAACTAACTAACAGACAGGCAGGCAAACAAACAGAGAAACAAATACACAAACAGAGATTCAACTTTATAGATATACAGATACATTACTATCACTCTATATTTTACTAGTTGTTACCAGTGCTGCCTGGGTCAAAAAGGTAAAAAGGTACCAACACATTATGATCACCAAACTATTTTATAATTCAGGCTGTAGTGACATGCACACAGTATGCATGTGTGTGTCTGGAGCAAGAAAATCTGTCCACGTGTCGTACATCAGTGCATGCGTACAGTGCGTGCGGTGTCTGCTGCTTGTGTGTATGTGTATGCGGGGTGTTTCATCAGGATCTAGTATGTCTACATCTCATGTTACTACTCTTGTTTCTCCAAGCCTTGTCAGAGACCAAAATTTAAAATTTCCAAACATTAAGCAGCCTTTTTGGAGTTCTATGAGCTAGAAAATGCAAAAACTCAGCTAGGAGGAGAAGTACCTGTGGTCAAATTTCAAGTTTATAGCTTGAAAACAAATCCATGCCTAAAGAAAAAACAGACTGACAAACAGAGGCTGAGTTTTACAGATATAGAGATAAAATATGTCTATGAACAGCAGAGGCTAATACTTTCTGCAAATTGTTTAACTGCCTCACAGATTTATGAATTGGCAATTAGTCCACAGATGCGTAAAGGGCCGGCCTGGCGACAGGTATGGGGATGGAGAAGAAACTAATGCACTGACCTGACAGAACGGTCGTCACTGCCAGTGACAGCCAGAGGTTTTTTAGGATGGACGTCTAGGGCCCAAAGCTCTCCCTCACAGTGGCCCTGCATGATGAGCAGTGGCTTGTCTCGGTCCCGGACCATCACTTCGAAGATCTCGCTGTCCTGCGTGCCTGCCAGGATGCGGTCTGCCTTCCAGCACACGCTGCGGATGGACAGTCCTGTGCCAAGGATGGAGAAGACAGTGCATCAGCTGGGGGAAAGAGGAGAGCATCCCTAAAGGGTTAGCAGACAACACCCGTGGAAATATCATGCCGTACTCTGCAGAGACAAACTCACATTGTGAAAGGACTAAAAAGGAAATTTACTGCTGGGTTTAAAATCAGCTTCAGTAGATCCCAGTCTCCTTGTACTCAATCTCATCCCTGTCAAATCAATTATCAGCTCACTGATGGACAGCAGACGGAAAAACAAAAACAAATTTGATGTTCCCTTACAGTCTTTCAGTGGCAAGCAAACCCACCTTTTGTTGACAGAGATGGAAAGTCTGCTGGGTGAGCAGATGGGGGATGAGGGGTCAGAAGGTATGGAGCGCCTAAGATGGACTTGGCATCTGCTGGTGTGGCAAGATTAATCTGGCACATTGGTGTCTGCATGTTGGCTTGCTCAGAGATTTGTGGGGGCCCGTGGGAGAGGAGCAGCAGCTGCCCATGATTGTGCAGAGGATGTCGCTGTCCCCTGCCAGCCTCACAAAACCATCACCAGCACATGGCGCATGAGAGCAGTGTTCTTGAGAGGAGACACGGAGACACTCGCAGAGATGCAGCACAGGTTCTGGAGGGGATGGTGCTGCTCATTCAAACTCAAGCCCTTTCAGGGCATGGTAGTACCTGAGTGCCTTCCTAATTACCACCGATTAATTACCCTGCTTCTAATCAGTCAAGTCACAGACAGGGCACCAGATGGCCAGGAGCATGGAGGACCTTGGGTAGGAGGTATGGGCTGGAATGGGCTAAAGTTAGGGGACATAACCTCGGGGACATCAGCTGACGTCTCATGCTGAGAGCTCTCCAAATCAGCAGGCAACTTCCCTTTTCTCAAGCCCACCACATTAGCAGTGCTGTTTTCAGGATGCACTCTTTGTTTAATTCAGCCCTGTGTCTTGTGATACCTCTGGTCCAAAACAACCACAACAGGCTCTCCTGTTAACCCATGGACAGTGGGAGGCACAGAGGTGGGACCTTATTAGTGAAGGACACCGGCAGTACTCACAGCTTGACAGTCATGCACTATGTTATAAATGGCATTACCTCGAAGTCACTCCGAAAGGACGTGGCTGCAGGAATAATTCCCCCAGAAAAGGTCAAGCATTAATATTCAACGCCCCCTGAGGGGAGAGTGGCGAGTGTGTTTTTAGAAGACCTGCTCCTCAATAAGCTGGACCGTAATGCACCTTCTAACCACTGCAAACATATTCAGAACAGAGCCAGTGACCACAGGAAGCTCAGCATTTGTCAAGCAGAATGTGGCATCCAAAGATCCTCATGCATTTTGCATGTTGACGCTGAACCCATTTTTGCTGGTGGATGATTATTGCAGCAATTTAAACACTTTACTCCATGGTCGAGATCCATCTCCTCAGCAACAAAATAAACACAGCCTGTAACACCTCACAGACTCGCATCTGTGCAAGTTGGTATTTCTGTGATCTCCACTTTGTACAGGTGTCTGCTATGAAAAATTGTATTAATACAAACTAATTGTGCATGCAAGACTACTGGGACCAGAAGTCTGTTTATAATTAATTTGGGTTGTAACCCCCTTTTACTGCTATGTGACCAATGTGTCATGCCCTTGAGCCATTCCTGACCATAGCAGTTCCACCCACCTAGATGGGTTCACAATCAACACAGTCAGATATAAGGAGCACCAGCACGGTACTTCAGTGGAAACCACTTCTGAGTGCAACACCTACTGCCTTTGTGTAGAGAATATTAAAAGGCTTCTGACCAAAATGGCTTTCAAACTCTAGACTACTACTGTGTATTTAGTTCTACCCATGCCTTTCAGAAGGCCATGATTCCTGTTTCTGCATTCATATGCTTCACTATCTCACTAAATAAACTCCACTCTAGGGGTTCACAACTTTACCAAGTCCCAATGGTCCATAACACAATGGAAGCTAAAAAAAAAAAACCGTAAAATATTTATGGGTAAGAATCTGTAGAAATTTTGCATCTACCTAAAATGAATAAAAATATGAAATAATAAAATGACATTTTTATTAACTTTGAGCTACATTCAATTCATTTTTATATAGTCCTATAATCACCAGGGGAACACAGAGAAAATGGACATTAAAATAAAAAAAAATAAAATTGACAAAAATTAACAATATATATTCTTCACATTATTCTACTCTGTGCCAGTTTGGTGACTGATTCAGTCCATAAATATGTGCAACTTTTGTCATCTTGTTATTGATCGCTAACATTTGGGGCCACCGGACATGTGCTGCAAATACTGTGAAAGCTTAAGGTGGCCCAAGGATTTAAATGTACTGCTCTGCTTGGCGGGTAAACACAAAGCAGTATTTGTTCTGTTACAGATTTTTTTAGAGAAACATGTTGCATTTTTAACCCTCTGTAGACTCTTACTTGGAGCATTCAGAATGTGTTGTTGTTCTTACACACTCTTGTCGCTACACCCACCAGTGCCCTCAAAATTCAATAGATGTCAGCCTGTGACAGAGCAAGACACCAGTTACACACAGCAACCTAATGAAGGCAACTTATCCAAGCCTGTCAGGGGTGCGGGAGCAAGGCCTCATTACAAGGCAGCTGAGCATGACAGACTGCATGGGATGCCACCTGGCAAGAAGGTCATTAGCACATTAGAAGTGACATCCAATCACAGGCCACATGATGGCGACATACCTCAAAGTCCCTGTCAGTTACCTGTTGGTTACTGGGGGTGAAAACTCATTCACGGAACCATTGGATTTGACTGAGCGATGGAGACGATTGGATAAGAGGTGAGAGCCTCTGACAGATGTTGGCACAGCTTTGGCTCTAATGTTTTACTATGTTCGTATATTTATAACGTTTAGTATACAGTCGGCATTATCAGTAAAAGTTTTGACAACTTATTAGTCACACAAGTTGGCTGATTAACTGCAGATATCCCGAATATCCACCTTTTTACCAATGCTCTTACTAGACAGACATTTGGCTCAATTCTCAAAAGTCGAAGAAAAGAAAATAAGTTTAAAATAAGATATTTGTGGAATTTGTCCTGCGACTGTGCAGCGTCTAGTACTGATCTCTGAACAGCAGAGAAATAGGAGAAATTTCTGCAAAAACAAGCATTTTCTCTTGCATATCTAAACAAAACTGTTTGGGAGTGACTAGGAGTACCTAAAATGGTCTAAGACTAACAGAGAACAGGAGAATCTTCATCTCCAGTCATCAAACGGTCACGTAAACAAACCATGTAAACAAGTTATAAACCCTGGAATTTCCCTTTGTTTTTCTTACCTTTGTAGCCCTGCTCAGCCTCCCTGAGGTCGATTTTGGTGATGGGCTTGAAGTCCACATCCCATAGCCTTATACAGCCATCCCGTCCACCGGTGGCGAAGCCCTCCTCGCAGGCGTACATGCTGAATATCCCCGCCTACAGACAACAAGCAGGTAGTTAATGACAGACAGTGATATATTCGGCTCCAGAAGGAGGTGCTGTCAGCTTCAAAGCACAGAGAACAAGCAGAAACACTTGGAACAACATAGGTTTCTTTTTGACAAAAAACTTCCAAAACACTTTAAATATTTAAGATCTTTGATGTAACTGTAGGATTGGCAATTGATTTTTTGGAAAACACATGAAAAATTTATTACAAGAAGGGACTGGTGAATAAACAGCAGACAGAGAGAAGTGGAACTGAACAAATGTCCATTACAGTTAACATGCAGATATCTTCTATCCTGTCTCTTCAGGCTTCGACAAACATCTGAGGGCAACATTTACTGATCGTGCTGTGAGATGGGAACATTCCCTGGAAGCATCTGCATATCCTGCTCCCTTATTTTATTCTCAAAGTTTTAAACAACAATACAAATGGTTATTTTCAAAGCCTTCAAATGGCAAAGCTGTGCTGAGTGGAAGGGCCATTACTGCTGGCTCCTTGTATTACCAATAGTTCAGCTCAAAGACACAAACATTTCACAGTTTAATTTACCTGAACTGCATTATTTCCCCATTTTCTAAAATGTATGCCCGTAATGAAAAAAGTCTTTCAGTGCAAGCAACTCTTAATTGGTAATAAAGGGTAGACAAACCAACAGCAGTGTAAGACTGCCTTAATTCAGCTCACTTCCACAATTTTTGCGGCTCATCTCTGTTGTTCCTGTGTGTCACTGATCAATAACAAAATGAGAGATGTTGTATTTTTATGGAATGCATTGGCCATAGAATAGTTTGAACAGGTGTATTTTCATTTTGTCATTTTTTTAAAAATGTAATGCTACCTGAAGTTAATTAAATTTTAAAGTAAAAAGTCTTGCAGGATTTTTATGTGTTATGGCTATATTGAATCCTAACCCTTAAATAAATCAAGGCATGCCTGTGCTATTAAGCTTTTGCTGATTGTGACTTCATAGTAAAAGTGATTTTATGAACAGATTTCTGGTCCCAACTGTGTTTCATAAATGAGGGTGCAGTGTACACATGGTCACTGAGTGCATCGACTATTAAAAGCTACATGTATATTCAAAGTCTAGAAAACATTTAGGATGGATCTGAAAACCAGCAGGCTGTGTGTTAAGGAGAAAGACAAGTCTCCTACACATATAATTCACATGGCTTGCAAGAAGAAGCTGGAACTGAGCTCTTGACCAATTTACACTATCCACTCTACCCTTTAGGTCTGGAACACCTGATGCTCCAGGGCACCAACCTCAGAACAGCCTGTTTCTTAGGATCTCTGGCGCATCCTTTCCATGCTTTGGACCAAAGTGGCATGAGTCAGGCACCCAGAATGAGCCAGTTGTGTCCTGTCACTGAGACACAGCCATGACTTCACATCTCTGCAACAAAGGCTCATCAGGACTGCTGCCCCCTGTTTCCCATCATAAAGTACTATACTGATCATTTCCTCAGCAAGGTCTTTGAAAGCCACAAACATTATCAATTAACGCTTTCAGATATGACTGCTGTTTTCCTTACAGGGCTTTACTCTTGGCCATTCTTATCTAGCCCTCATTAACACTAATATTGTGCATCTCTTCTGTCTTTTCCTCAAATCCTACTCTCCTCTGAGTGTTGGACTTACTTGAAATAATTAAACCAGAACAGAAAAGCCGAAAGATGACCTTTTCAACTGCAACCCATCGTAGTTCACAAAAAAAGCACGGCACACCAGAAAATGCACGTATCACGGTGTCAGCTACAGACCAGCTGCAGCCCTCACTCACCCCATGTGCAGCCTGCACCGTGCGAACCAGGTTCAGCCCCTTCCACACATAGACATCCCCGTTGAGGGCCCCTGAATACGTGATGTCGTCCTTGGAAGCAGCCACACACAAGATGGTCTGCAGGTCCCCCGTCTTGCCAAAGATGCCTCGCTTAGGGGTCAGGGCATTCCCACAGAGAGCCCAAAACTGGGAGAGCCGGGAGGATGGTGGGGCAAGCAGAACAAGAAGGGGAATAATGACAACTGGTCACTCTGCACTGGAAGAACATGTCATTTTCATCTTTATCTTTTATTTGTTTAGTGTACCACCTCAGCTAGATTAAATGACTTGACAGACTACAAGGTTCATGCAGTCACACGTTCATGGAGTGACTCTGAAATACATCAGATGCTTCCAAACCGTCATCCATACAAATGGCGAGTACGGCGATGCTCTGCGGCAGTACAGAGTGGTTTCGCACTGTGTTTAAAGGTCTCTTTGGATGCCTTTGCTGAGAGACAGCTGAGGACACGAGCAATATCAAGTGGCTTTCTACCACCAGGGAGAACCCCAAACCACCCCTCAGCATGTCATCTAAAACTCTGAAGCTTGATTTGCCCTTTGCTGTAAATCATTGTTTTGACTAGTTCTGTTAACTGGGCAAATCAGGGCAGAGTCAGCTAGATACTGATTGGTGATGGTTTTCAACACTCAAACATCCTATACTTAAATTAAGTATTGTGTAGCAAGTGGGATGTGTGTCTTTTGATATGAAATTTCTTTTGTTATGGTTGTACACAATATTGTCATTATTTCTGTGGCAAATGTAAATATAATATGCAGATTTTTCTTGGTACAGCCCCACCCCCAATGACCTCCAATGACATTGCCCCCTTTGACCAGTCCATAGGTTTCTTTTAAAGCTACACACTCCCTGAAGGTGATTGTGGATAGAAAACTGCAGATGGAATATAGCGTCACTCCAATGGATAGGTGCCAGAGTGATGCCGTGTGCAAGATGGTTTCACACCCCCTTTCAAAGGGCTAAACTGGACAGGAAAAAGACAATCACCCCAGAGGCTAAGGACAAGCTATGTCATGGTCTGCTTGGCCAAATTTAATGTGACATTTTCCAACTGCACTTCCAAAAGAGGCGTCTAAAGCAATTTGTCACATTTATTATTATTTTTTTAAGTATTGTATAAAGTTGAGCATATTTACATGAGTCCCCACTGTCCCACTCTTCCTGGTTAGATAACAAAGGAACCTAGACACTGTTTAGCCTCCTTTAGAAGGATACCTCATGAATAAGTGATTAGGCCTGAGTTATCCTGTCTGCTCAGAAAACACCCAGTCCCCCTTTTAACCTCTTCCACTAAGAGAAAGTGATGTTACTGTAGACTGAGCCGGCACCACCACGGCGCTGTTGGCTGTAGGCCGAAGTAGTGCTGTGAGTTCTTAGTTTGACAGTTTCCTGGGCATGAAGCCACATACCTTCATGGAGAGGGTGAGGGGAAACCCCAGAAACCTCCAGACAGAAGGGCTGGATGCCTGGTGAAGGTGAAAGATTATAGTCGCTGTATTTAATTTGTACTCTCTGGTTGGCCGGACTAGGAGTCTTCTTGCCCTCACTCATTCGGCCATGAGGCACATGATGCCTCAACTGACTAAACAGCCAGGTTCCACCTCTGCACTCTACAAACCACGAGGCTTATGAGGCCTTGGGTTAGTTAAGCTGATAGCCTCTCCCCCCCTTACTCATCAATAAAGGAAATGTGGGTGGACTTACAAGGAATGGACCATCTCCAGTTCACAATCTGTTTATCTCCCTTAAAACAGAGCAATGAAACATTAACTATATCAATTAACCCCCTGCAGAGCCCACTACTTAGAACCCACTTACCAAGGCAGCCCAGAACAGACAAACACATCATATTCTTGTTTATATGTCCTTGTAAAGAACCTTTGCCTGTCACTGTATATTATCTTTCATTTCTGCACTGTTTATACACTGCTGGTCCAATAAGCGAGGAAAATTGCTGGATATGCAAAAACCATCTGCGGCACAATTCGCGTTAACCCAAGACTAAGTGCTCTGGATTGCAATTGTCAGTTTTTGAAAGTATAAAGATGAATTAATTGGTTTCTGCTCTGCTTTTTTCTCTACAGAGTATCAGTGTGACACACTGGCTTGAATTAATGTGTGGATTCATAGCTGCCATTTCACGTTATGCTAATAGTGTGCTACCTTTCCCACTGCAATTATGTTCCCACATTCTTCTCATTTGTGGCTAAAATATATAATTTGCCATAAGTCTCTTGCATCAATGTGTGAAAAACCAAAGGATAAACTACTCCACAGTTATAATTAACTCAAATGTATAGCCAGAATTATAGTCGTTATAAAAGTAGATTGTTTCACACTTTGTAACGAATGATCACTAACAAATTTAGAATTTTTTTTGAAAAAAAGGTGGGTTAAGCTGAAAGCAAGTAATTTCTTCTGGTGGTTCAAAATTGCTTTACAGTAGTGATTATAATTTAATGTTCAATGTTTCAAATCAGTTCTATTTACAGTCAACACAAACCATGAAGGTGGGGACACCACCCTGCCATGGACACCCCGCTGAAGTATCTTTTACAAAAAAAGTGCCATTTTAAACTTCCTTTATCACATACTAACTGAGTGCGCATCTGTCTAGGATCTCAGTTTGGCTCCACCCACCTTACACTTATGGGCACTTACCTTGATGTGCTTCACTCCACAGCTCACCATCCTGTGCTGCTGGAACGGGTCCCAGGTGATGTCAAAAATCTATAACAGCAGCCGTGGTCGGCATTGGAGCAGAGTGACAACAGAGTGAAAGGAACACATGCTCAGAAGCATATATACATACACACACACACACACAGAAAATCCTCCTGCAGAGTTAATCTTTCTCCAGATTTGCAGCACTTGATCAGCACCAGTGAGCAGCCCTTCCCCCCACCCCGAATGGAGTCTTCTGTCATGGCAAAGGCAGCTGCAAGCCTCCCCTGGGCTACGGCTGTCCCACTTCATAATGCAGGCAAGATTGGGTCGGGAGCAATGAGAGGGCAAGGGGTTCAGCATAATTCCCCAGTCCTCACTGGTAAGGGCATCTGCTGTCTGCTGAAGTCCCTGATCTAGGAGCAGGCCAGTGGGGAAGGGTGCCCAGTATTGAGTGCCCAAGGTGAGGAGGGGGGGGACATCAGCACTCTTTGTAAAGCATTTCTCCAAGTAATGTCTTGACTTCCTGATCTATTGTATCAGACTCATCCTAGCTGTGAGCTGAGCATCTGTGCTGATGAATGGGAGATGTCTGGTAAGCTGATCACAGGAGATTGACTGCACATCATGATGCTGCAATATGGGTTTGGGAATGAGGAGTTGCCACAGAGAAAGAGGCACAACATTGAATCCAAAGACGTTTCATTCATATTGTGATTCTGACTTGGGCTGCTTTATTGCTATTTTACAAAAATACTGTGTGTAAGCAACAGACATCACCTCTGGACTGGGGAACCTCTGGAAGAGAAGCCCAATTATATGACACCCAAGAATCAGGCAATGAGGTCGGCAGGTCCCTTACCCTGTCTGAGTGCCCAGTTGCTGTGGCGAGAACCTTGCCTTTCTTCCAGTCCCACACGCACACTGTATTTTTGGCATCGAGACCCACAGATGCCAAACGCTACAGAGGGGGACAGAGAGAGAGAGAGTAAGAGAGTTCAAAAGTGCAAAAAACAATGATCACTGCACTACAGTGACATGGATGCAGAGACACAGACACAGAGGCAGAGGCTATACATCTTCATCAAGCGTCCAGCAGGCAGATGGTGTGGGAACTGCACTGGGAAGGAGGCTGTACTGCTCATGAGTCGCTCATTTTCTAAAAGAGCTTTTGGCAGAATAGCAAAGGACATACTGGAATTAGCGCATAAACAAACCACCAATAACCCTATTAATTGCAAGTTTTTTTTAAAACAAAATTCATGCAAAACGAAGCATCCTTTTTGTAGTCTTTCATTTTTTCATCAATCCATAATCAATAACCAATAGTCACATCACAGGGTCCCCGTGCTCAAGAATCTATCCTGAAAACATAAGCCATGAGACCGAAACCCAGAATGGGACGCCAGTCCATTGCAGGGAAATCGCACACACTCCACAGAGACAGAAAAAAACCTGAAACACAGGGCCACCCTTCCATCTTTCTATAGATTAAAATTTTAATAGCCTATTTTCAGGCATACAGTGTGTGCAACCTTTGTGGATTTAAATACACTTGAAAGCGTTTGTGCTTTTCATTTTTAGTACCTTAGAAAGACCCAATGGAAAGATTATGTCCATTAAACAAAAGGTGTTATCCAAGCCCAGTGGACACAGTGGTTTTCACCCCCTGTGACTACAAAGCCAGTCAGAGATCCTGACACCAGAACTCACTAAGGTCTTTGCAGCACCCCGGCAGACAGGGTGGAAGCCCAAGTAGATGCATATTTAATCATCCAGTCTGGGTGTGGGGTAAGGTTCCCAACCTGTGATGTAAAGGAATGGACCTGGTAATCTCTTAAAGCACAATGGACAATATCGAGCAGATCTATATTAAGACAACAGAAATGTGGAGTTTTGTTTTCCACAAACTGGCAGGTATTTCTCAACTTTTCACACTACCTGTTTCAGGTAACAGGAGTTGACAGGCTTTCAGTTTGAAAGACATAGCTGTAACTCAAGGGAAACCAGTTTGGCTTCCCATCTGAGTCCAATACATGGATTCTCAGCTCAAAAGCGGCTTCTGCAACTTCAACTTACGCTAGACGCTAGATCCTGTTTGAATTCAGTCTGAATTTTATCCACAATAATTCTCCATTTCAACTAGCCCTTTTACTTGGCATTAGGCAGGGCTGTTCACAAAAAACAAAAAAAAAAAAAAAAATCAACACTAATCCACTTTTAGAGAAGCAAATAAAAGCCTTAGAATATCCTGTTACTGGTACCATTAAAATAATCCCTGAATGATTCTCCAGAGAGCGTCCACCTGAATTTTGCCTTGTTTTCAAGCTCTCCATCACCATTATAGCCCAAGCATGCCAGTTTTATTATGCCACTTGCTGTGTTCCTAATAGTCTTCTGTCATGCAGGCGCATTACCGCCAGCTGTCTTCATCCAATTAATTACTTTACATGCAAAAGGGACACATTCCTCACCGGTCACATTCTCAGAGGTGACATTGCATTTGTCACCCAGCTCTATTCCCCTCAAGTCCTACAAGTATCCTGAAGGTCTCTCCTGGGGCAGCTGATGTCTCCCCTCAATATACATTGAAAAAAATTGACTGTTTACGACTTAAAACCAACACGATTTTCATTTTGCAGACTTCTATACTAGTATGTGTCTCTGTTTTAGTATACCTTTCTGAGGAGTGGGCAGAATGAAGGCTTGGCCACAGCACCTAGTCAAATTGAAAATAGGGTTCTGGGGATAGAGTGACACGGCTGAGGACGTCTTACCTGTCCATCTGAGTCAAAGGCCAGGCAGGCCACCCCGTGAGTGTGCACATCTTTCAGAATGGAGATGGTCTGCATGCTGTATGTGTCCCACACACAGATATATGGGTCTTTGCCCACCTGGCCGGTAGCTACTTGAGTCTTATCTGGGTGCAGAGCAAGACTATAGGAGAAGAAGGAAAAATGACAGGTATTATTACTCTTGGCATTTGGTGTGATATAAATGTATCAAATTTGACTCTGTGTGCAAAAATATTAACATCTTTTGTTTTGCAGTTCCAAGCATATGAGTCACTCAGAAGGTCATTATTTTTGGGGGTGTCATAAACCCATTTAAGTTTTAAGTCTATACCTGATCTATTAAACTAGAAAAAAAAGAGATGAAATTCTAAAAACCTTGTGTTAATTTCTGGGTTAAACAAGTAACTGTGGAGACACTGTGTTGCAAAGTGGAAAATTACATGCACAGTTCCCTGTTTCCACAGTGCCTCCAGCCTGTATACCAACATTTCTCATTATAATAGGCTAGCGGCCCTTAATTAATGGCCTGGAGTACTTTATTATCTGTGAAGAGACTATGGAAAGTGACAGAAAAGCCTCCCATAGGCTAATAATGTGAACCAAAAACACATAAAGGAAATTAAATTCTGATCACAAACACTCCAAGATTCTAGATATGACAATGGCTTTAAAATATGCTAATTTATTCCCGGATGCTAATCCAGGTGTATCACAATGATGATAAAACCATGGGTAAGCAACCAGAGCACCTTTCTTTTTACTTCAGGAGTGAGACAAAGTCGTTAGAAATAAAATCTTAACAATTATCATGATGAATTGGAGATGGATGGCCACATTTGCATATTAATGAAATCCAAATTCATTTCTACATTTTTTAATGGAGACCAAAAAAAAAAGATTGGCTCCAAACTATGTGTTATAGTAGTACCCAGAAATAATTACCGTGTGCAAAACAATGACTGACCCACTAGAGAAAGTAAGGGGTAATGATTAAAAAACCATTTGGGCAAGTCACAAAACCAAGGAAATGATCCTTCAAGTCTAGCCAGCAGCTGCAAGAAGTCTAAGCCATCTGGGTTTCCAAACATATATACCGCAGAACTATTAACACAGCATATCTGATCATGTGAACATGGCTATCTGAGACTAGAAAACAAGAATGAGTTTTGCTTCTTCAATGAATCCATACTGTAATAACTTCTTGAGTGAAAAGACTCCAGCTTTCAGGCAATTCCATGTAAAGCAGCTTTAAGTCTTCAACTAGTGAGGTTATCTAAAATTGTCAGTCACCTTGGAAAGCTATATGACTATTAATAACATTAATAATTTGTAAGGTGGTGAAGTGGATATCTGTAAGTCTGGTTACTTTCAGCAGGTTGCACAGTGTCGCTCAGCCTTTACATTCTAAGGACCCACGTTCAAATCTACTCTTTCACTGTAGCACCATTGACAAAGGTACTTATTCTGAATTGCTCCAGTAAAAAACATAGGTAAATCATTCTAAGTAGTTTAACACTCTAAGTCACTTAAGAGAAAAGCATCAGATAAAATGCATAAATCTCTATAAAGCTTAATCTCTGTCCATTTGTTCTTTATGCATGGATGTGTTTTCTAAGCCAAAGACTATAAATCTGGCACGGAGGTTCTGTTCACCTTAGATGAGGATTTTGTGTAATCAAGTTCATTAAAGTCCAAAAAGGTGACTTAATATCTTGTAAGTCACAATGAAACTGTAACATGTTGCTGTTAAAATAAGACTTGAAAAGCCACGCACATTGACGTCACACACAGAATGTAGTTACATTATATGCAGACCATACATCACTATGACTGAACGGCACAAATAGGATGCTAACACACTTTTTTTAAGAACACTTTTAAAAACAAGCTGTTCAACCTTCCTGTGGGAGAAAAGGGGAGGTAGGGAGGCGCAAGGTGCACCTCGTACTAAATTAAACTAGTTTAAGCATAATAAAGTTATGTGCTGGTGATGTGTGCCAGCAGACAGTTCCCAACAAATTCATCACTACCCCCACAACCTCCCACATATACAGTTTTACATAAATTCGTAACATGTTCCAGTCAAGCAGTTCTGAGCTAATTCCTAAGTGGGATGACAGAATGACAGATGTTTAAGCACTTTCTCAAACAAATATATGGTGGTCACACAGACATGTACCTTTTGTGCTAAATTAAACCAGTTTAAGGATAATCAAGGTTGGTGGCATTATTTCTCAATACCCATTTGTCTATCTCAAATGGAAAGGGAGGTTCACACACACACACACACACACACACACACACACACACACACAACAGTGACATGTGCCAGCAGGCAGTTCCAAACTAATTGAAAAGAATGGCAAGAGTCAGGGGTTGATGGTTTTATTTTCCTCAGAAGCATGCCCTATCATCATCATCATTATTATTATTATTATTATTATTATTAATAATAATAATAATAATAATAATAATAATAATAATAATACCAAATAGTTATAATATGTGTGCAAATAAGGATTTGTAAAATCTGTACAAAGTGGAAATGTAAAAAAAAGAAATATCACACATAGACACAAACAGCACTACAGGAAATAAAGTTTGTTGATATATTATTTGTTATGTTAATCCTTTCCACCTCTTCACTAGGCTCACTGTACCATCTGCCTGTTCAGGGTAACTCAACAACTGTAAATATAAAACTGTTCTTCAATGGAGGTGTGAAATGTGTAGGTGATATTGATCCATCACTATGGTTTGAGACCAACTCTGGTATTCTTTGTCCTCAGGGTTTTTGTTCAGGAGTAACAACCAGGCTGAACATCACCAAAACAAACATAAGGCCCAAGCTCATCATGTCCTTCAGGGATCTTAATTTCAGTTTTCTAATTATAACTCCACAAAATGGCACCGTTACTCAAGACTGCTGGGTGCTGGCAGACCCAGATAGGTCTGAGGCACTGTGCACACTCAGGCATTTAGAGCAATATCCCCCATGCCAGGGACCATTATGGAGGAGGGGAAGCAAGGTGTAGCAGATGGGCCACATCACTGTGACCTTGGCGGGAAGCCCAGGGTGAGGTCACTTCATCAGGCTGGAGAAGGATTCCCCGTGAGGCCACCTCCCTTTGATATGAATGGAGATTGAGCAGGGGACATGAACTGGAATAGGGGTGACTTACAAAACACCAAACACATCTCCTCTGGACAAAAATTTTGTTATATATCAATTTATTTAAATGCACAGTTCTTCAGAATGACTAGGGAAGAGCCACTAAAGAGAAAATGCATTAATTAACTTGGAAAAGCTGAAATGAGATGGGTCTAACTCCTGCAGATAAGCAAAGTGTCTCCCCATCCGTCAGAACCCACCTACATTATAGATATGGCTGATAGTGCTGCTCTAAGGAGGTGGTGCGGGAACACAATTAACAATCTGTGTTTATCTTCCCATAGCAGGCACAAAAGAAGCTGGGAAGAGGAAACACAGACACACATTCACACATACATATACACACACGCACAAAATCACCCAGCAGAATCTCTCCCTTTTCAGAATTCCATAGTAGTCATATTCCATAGTCAGGAGATTTGTGTTTGATGGTGTTGTGTCCTATGACTGACAGCTCCAGATGATCCCATGAGCCATGCGAGAAGCAGCTCCGAAAAGCAAATGACCAATCATGACCACTGCCTCATCATTTACACAGTAACCCATATCATGAAACCACATCAATCACAAAGTCAATATAAATCCATCTGAGCCATTGTAAAGTTACTGAGGATCGAAACATAAGCAGGCACAGTGAAGCACGTGACTCAGGTGGGACTTCCAAGAGAACACATACCACATGGAACACCTACTAATTTCAGAGGGTATGAACACGGCATCAGCGCCAAGTTGATAAAATAGCAAGGCAGGAATTCAATCCTCGTGAAGGCCCTGAAACGTCAGAGCTGCTTCTTATGGCATGCATGCAGATTTGTAGTTAATTTGTATGCTCTTGAGGGCTGTAACTGCTCATCTAACGAAGCCCCGAACGCTTACTGAATAATAACTCATTTGTTTGTGAGTGGTCAAAGGAGGCCCATTCACAGAAAATGACCCGCAAAAGAAAAAAATTTAAACACAAAAAGAATTGTTGCTCCCAATCATCACTTGATGTCACATGACTACAAAAGGAAGTTTAAAATTTTCTGCACATTTTCTCGTTTTCTATACCTCAAAAGGACATTGACTCAGAATGACGACAGGGAGCGTTGAAGGGGGTAGATGCAATGACTTCAAGGGTAACACCGCACAATTTGGTGATATACAGTGCGTAAAAGGTAACTAATTACCTTTCTTCCTCTACACGTTTTCATTATACAAGGACACCACTGGGTAACTAAACTCATAATACAGAAACACAGAAAAAAAATCATTTGTTGTCATGAAGTTTGTGCAATAATTAAAAATTGAAAATGTCCGAAAAAATGATCAGTCTCCACAACTGACAATTTATTTAAAATCCACTGTAAAATAACCAAAAGCCCTTTTATAATGTCACAGGTGTTAGCAAAGGAGATAGAGACACTGAAGAAACAGGTTAAATCAGCTGAGGAAAAACATCCTTTTTCCATTCTGTCCCGCTTGGTCAGACTCCACTACAATGTCCTTTGTGGTGTATTGAACCCTCTAAGCAATAATCCCAGTGGCTGGAAGTCTTTCCACAAGTCTCTTATACAGCAACTGCTAGGGGAATTCTACTACTATCTATCTGACAAACCATAAACCCACTCGCTGCATATCTGTGTTTGCCTGCCAGGAGCTTGAAGGCACAGGCACTACTCCACAGCGCTGCGTCACCCCCAAGGTCAACCGGAACACATTTCAAGAGTGTGTGTGTGTGTGTGTGTGTGTGCGCGCATGCGCGCATGAAGCAGAGGGTAGTTAAATAGAGACAAGGAAAAATTCCACAGGCGTGCCCCTTGACCAATCAGGACCAGATGCGAGTTAGATTGTTTTCAGCAAACGATCATGAATGAATCAAAAGAAAGAATTTCTATTCCTACTGCCAGTTTCTTCTCATGCACAGAATTATCTGGGTTTTCCCCTTCAAATCTGCAGCAGATGCTCGTTGGACACTCCCAGGATGGGCTTGTTTACATTCAGTATACCTTACATCCTAATACTGCCATTAATTTTTTCTATACAATAATCAAAATCAAAAGTTTTAATACAATTTAATGCCAATCAAAGCCTAAAGTCTTTTCGAAATGTAGTACAGTTATCGCTTGAGATACGAGTCTTTCACTTACCAGTTTTCCTGTATTCAACTATACAAGTTAATACACTTTACCAAGAGATACTTGTTATTGCTGGATATGTCTGTTCCTGAATATGAAAGGATTGGATAATTTTGTGTGCATCAATAACAATGACAGATTGATATTTTTGGCTGTCTAGTGCAACAAGCTCTCAACTGAAAAGTGCCTCCTTCCTTCAAGGTTTCTCATTTAGACAGCAGCCTCCCGAAAGCCCGGTGAGGACTTCTGGGAGCTGCTGCAAGAACAGATGAAGAGCCACGGACAAGAAGACAGATTCTTGTGACTGCTTAAAAAGTGAGCCAGATCCTCCAGCTCCATTTTGACAAAGCTGAAGGAGCCAGGGACTTCCTGTTCTACTGTCGTTCATTGTTGGGCAGGGCAGCACCTCTGCCAAAACAGCCCTTGGCTGAAGAAACCATAGAAAACAGACACAGCAACAGGACACAGTGTCCCATTTCTGTTTGTGAAATACATTCCTCACCACGGACACATAGCCAGAGAGTGAGGAGGGATTCCGAGTACCGATTGCACAGCTCAACAGAAGATATCCATTGGACGTCAACATTTTTTTGCCAATAAGGTAACAGTGAACAACAAGAAACAAGGAATTACAAAATACTGGGCTACCCAAGATACTTGCCCTCTCCAGCAGGACTGGAGTTGAAGCCACTGGCAAATGGGATCAGCACAACCAGCTTATCCCACCAGTCAACCTATAGTTGGATCTGGAAACAGCTTTGGGATGCAGACCACAAATGGTCATTACAGGAGATAGGGAATTACTAATATGGCACATGGTAACTGGTACAGTAGATTTCCCTCTGGTATGGACATTAAAAGATACATAATTTAATACACAGCCAGGGGAGTGGGGGAGAAGGACTTTTGGTAAAACCATATGTTTAGTCATAGAACAGGACAAGCTTTATGTTCCTGAACTCAATGACAGATAAATCTTGTGCTAATCAGTGACTCAGGAAAACGGAGCCATTATGACAAGCATATGCTGAATCGTGTCAGATGCCAGAACATGGATGTGGAGATTAAACAAAGGAGAGACCTGTCCTTGTTCCTAGCATTCCTGACTCCTCTTTCTCTTAGGGCTTATTCCACCTCACAGTGAGAATAAAGGGTGACACCTAATAATGCAAGCCTTTAAACTTGTCAACATATATCAAAAAATTTTTGAAATCCCTTGACTGCGCAAATTCCAAATTTCTTCTGACAAGGTACCTGCCTTGAGCCTTACAGAATGCAGCTATTGTAACTTCCAGTCTGCCTGCCTGGATTCACAAATTTTCATTTCTGTGCTTTTTTTATCTCTGCCTCATGTATAAATATATATATATATGTGTGTGTGTGTGTGTGTGTGTGTGTGTGTGTGTGTGTGGAGGCTCCTGCTGTTTACCTCCAAGTCAGGCCTTCCCACCCACATATACTCAGTCTCCAAAGGGGGCTTTACATTGAAATTGAAGATAAAAATACACTCGAAGGCATCATAGAGACTTTCCGAGTGCTTCTCATTCCTAGATAAAAAAAGGTGTATGGTGCACTGAACTACAGTGTTTTTCATCTCAAATAGCTATAAAAATTACAGCATTGTTTCATATGAAAAGCAGCGTAGACCAGTGATTTTACCTGTTATATAGGTCCAACAAATGTCTACGGCAGAAACGGACAAATTTTTAAAAATACCACACACTAAAACCAACTAAATATAACAATTGATTAATAATCTAAACTATAAAACTAATTAGGAAATTTGGAAAAGGCTAAAATATCTTGTTCTGCAAGTGATACGTTTTTATATCCCAAAGCTGTTCAGCAAGGGATATGTGCTGTAGACACAAAAGACATGTGAGGAACTCCACGCTCAGTTCAGCCACATTAAAGTGAATTTAATGAGTGAGTTTGCATGTCCATACTGTCTTGTGACACTGAAACTGTAAACAGTCAAAACTATACTGTTTCAGTGTGACATCAAGGGCAAATCACAGTAATCAATGAAAATCATGGAAATGTTTGTGGATTTTTTTGTGTTATTATGGGGGGAGTGGGTGGCATGGAGTCAGCATCGGAGGGCAACTGTCAGGGTGAATATAAACTGGGTTATACAGGAACACTGGGGGGGTGGAGAGCTGCTGTTCATTCATGGAGATGTTCCATGTAACACCCCAGGGAATTGAATCACAAGCAGCTTCAGGGATGAGTGGCGAGACAGAGAGGACCTGCCCTGTGGTACACACTGGGGTGCGGGGGTGGGATCTGAAATCTCCACAGACGGGAAGCTGCCAGGGTTTCATGTGCCTCTGACAACCAACCGACTCACACAGCACCCCACTGCGCACTGCAATGGAGACAGTAAACAGCCACAGGTTGCATCACGGAAAGGGATAACACAGCGTGACATTTCTGGGTTGTGCTGTGGTCAGAAAGTGTGATCCGTGTGAATGCAACTGCTAATAACAGTAGTACTCTGCACTAATAGCTGTGCTTTATTCTGCTGCTTCAGCAGTACAAAAGCAGCCGAGAAAGGTCAAGAAATCCTTTGTCCATTCCTACACTGAAACAATCTTCTTATTAGCTGAGCTGATTTTATAGTGACATCTGACATCAGTTCATAAGGCCTTAGAGTGTTACCTGTGGCACAGAGCCTATGTGGAGCGGTATGTACTGCAAAAGTCATTTAAATTCCTGGTCCAGGGTGAAAGCTCCCCTTTGACATTGGATTTCTCAGTGACCATGTCCTTTTGCCCTAAACAGCTCAAGTCCTACATCTTTTCATTGAGCATATCGGGGGTTTTAGAAGTTTTCAGGTATTGAAGGGATGAAAAATATTAGCAGTGGTACTCAATATATACTCAAATACTGCTGGGATTCAATTAGGCTGGTTTGAACACGAGGGGGACTTTGTCGCAATGGAACACAATCATTAATTTGCAAGGGAATGGTATGATGGTTAGCTGCAAAAATAAAACAAAGGACAATTAGAAAACAATTTGCTGATGTGGAAATGGGTGTGTTCTTTGAGATTAAATCCTTACATTATACTGAAGCATTCATGTAGAATTACAGTTTCTGTGTCTCTTGTTCAAGATATTTTGCCCAACATAACAATGGTGACAGTAGACTGTAAGTCAGTCTCCAGCAGCAATGCAGAATATACAGCAGATGCAGCATCGCTTGCCAAGGAACATCCTGCATCACTATTAAAATGTGTAACCATCTAATTGTAACCTGCAGAAATACAAAGGGCTGTTTGATGTATATCAGTCCAAAAATTCATAGAAAAGCAACAAAACAACTCAGAAGACCAAGTCTGATCTAAAAACAAGACTTGCTTTTGAAAACACAAACAGTGCATTGTGACATTGTGATAGAAGCTCCTAAATAAAGTAGCTTGGCAAAAGCAGGGGCAGACGTTTTGACAGCGTCAAACACTTTTCAAATGCTAATAAGATTGGTCCAGGGTCCCCATTTAATAATTCACCATCAGTCTGATTCACTGCAAAAATGAACCAATGCTGCCAGTGTTGGGGATCTGGGACCCTCCACACAGCAAACAAATCAAACAGAGGCTGTATTCAGACATTCTGAAGTTAGGCAGCGGCTACTGAATATGAGACAAACTGAACACAATGATTGGAAAGCAGACAGTCAAAATAACAAATGGGAAATAAGAAATGTCTGGATAGCAGTTTTAAACAGGTAACTGATGTCATTCTAAAACTGTAGCCTTGCTACAGCTACAGGAGTGTTCATGATGTTGCCAGGCGATTCAACAGACAAGGACAGCAGATTAAATCAAGCCTCGTTCAGATGGCAATTCTGACCTCAAAGTCCTCCCATCTTATGTCGCTGACAAAGAACTGGGGTCTCGAGGCAAAGAACTTGCTGGAAGGTGAAAACTCAGGGAACAAGCTGCCATCTTTTAGGTGTTTGGGACATATGTGGTACTTCGACTGCTGCATTTGCAGAGTTAACTCCTGCAGTATACATTGTGCTTTGATACAAAAGGATGTTTTTAGTACAAGTACTCTACACCACTAGAATAGCAATCTTTTATGACGATTTTTGATTTCAGCACATCTGTCACAGTCATGTCATAAAGCAAATTCTAACTTGAGATTCACATTTGGAACTGACTGATGTGTCAAAGGGTGACACGATGGCTTAGTGATTAGTGCTGTTGCCTTGTACTGCCTGGACTGGTCAGGTGTGAATTCAAATCCAGCTCAGGCCGTGAGGGTTTCCTCTTGATGTTCTGGTTTCCTCCCACAGTCCAAAGATGTGTGATTCAGGGTAATTGGTCACTCTAAATTGCCCATAATGTATGTGGGCTGACCCTGTGATAGACTGGCATCCCATCCATGAGCAGTTTCATTGCATAGTGCCCTCTGCTTCTGCTTCTTGGATCTCAGGATAAGTGGTTTGTGAAAATGAACTGATGGAACATCAACTTTAGGTAACTGCCTTTCCTCACATGTGCATCATTAAATGCTAAAATAGAGCATGCACTTTTCATCTTTTCACTCAAAGTATTATTGTAACTGGGAATCATGATTCATAATTAGTTTTATGCATGATGCCTAGTTTTATTCTGATCGGTTTATTAAACTTACTCTTTCTATGTTGTCAACATATCGTATGGATGGTTTCCTTGACAACAGAGAACAAGGGTACCTTTGCAGCAAAGAGAGTAGAATTCAGGTCCCAAACAAAGCTTGGTACTGAGAGGTCAAACTTCAAGGAGCTAGAGTATAATGGTTCAAAGCAGTCTGCTGCAACCCATTCAGAACATTTGTCTTTATATTACACTGAGCTACGGGCAAAATTATGTCCCCTGAAAGGTGATGGCCAGTAGACTCCAGCTCACTGTGCCTGGAAAAATAGAAGCAGGGTCTTGATTTTCACTCTACAGGCAGACATATGATTACATACAATGAAGAGAAGAAAAAAACTTTGCAGAACAACAGGGGCAGATATAACAGTGAAATTTAATAACAGTTTTGCAACAATCCTAGAAGCCTTGCTAAAAGGGTTTAATGTTGGGCTGAGTTGAGACGGTTGATCAGGATTTTTGTTTCGTTTTACAGGAAGACAGGAATTTCCAGTGTTTTCACAAATTCATCTTGTTTATTTGATTATCTGACACAAATACATGTCTGTTACAAGTGTCACGGAACCTCATGTCTACCAGTATTGTAAGAATATTCTGCAACTCTTGTAATCCTTAATCTTTCTGCTATCTCTCAGGCTACTGAAAAGGATACTCATAATTTTGTTCTTTTTTCTCAAACTTTTGATCAAAACTAAGAGGTTCTCCAGCCTCTTATTTTTGTTTTTGTACTTTGAGCACCCTCATTGAGTGTTCCCAAGATTTCAGGTTTTTGATAATAGTTTTTAGAAGGTTAGCTATGCAGACAAGGCTTCATAAAGAGAGGTCATCATAAAAAATGCCCTGATAGACTGTCCTGCTTTTCTAGGGATGTTTTCCATTTCTCAGTGAATCCTACAAAGCTTCCAAGGTTTGGGTCTGAGTAGGTGGCATAGTGCCGAAACATCCTGCATCAATACATGTAGTCCTCAACTTACAACATACTTTACATACAACTGACTGGCACTAAAGTCAGTCAATCATAAATAAGTCAATAAGTAATAATAAAAATAATTCAAAAAACAAAATTGACAAAAATTGTCCAAAAATTCCTTTTTAACGATTTTCTGAATTGTGTTACACGAATAATCTTAGCTAATTAAAATTGGTATACACAAATATCTTGTATTGTACATGTATAATATACATTTCCTGCACTTTACATGTACGACATCAAAGCGTAACAATCTGCCAACAGCTGTATGAAAACATATAGAGTACTTCAGCACAATTGAGCACTTATAGCTTACACAGTAGATGAAAGATTTTTATGAAAATGTTTTGAAAATACATTAAAACATTGCACGTGTGCAGCACCTGCACTATACGCATAACATCATACGAGACACACTCGCCGGGTCCACAAACAGCCAGCAACCATCTCTTCAAACCTACTCCACGACAGCCTGAAATATGCTAGCTTTAACTACTCTGCTGCCATGAGATAGTACTGCCACTAACAGCTCTCTCTGGTGGCACAGCTGCTAGCATCACCCCCTGCTATTATTCACATGCCTTTAATGTTCTCCCATGTCATCAATTCCCAAAAATAGCAAATAGAGAGGCTGGAAAACTGCAGCATAAGAAGAGTGACATTGCTTGTCAAAAGGCAAATAAAGACCTGCAATATGACAGGAATGGAATCGGGAAGGGATGGGCAAGTAGTACACAATGATTTGGGAAATAGTCAAACAACCACTTGCCACTAAAAGGTATGAAACTACCCAATTTGGGCATCCTGCTGACCTGCAAGCCTAGATGCTGCCTTCATCTATGACCACAGCCAGAAGCACCATGGTCAACTCTTTTTCACCAGTTCTACATTTTCTAAAATGCATTTTATCAATATCAAATGCATTGAAATTGCTGATATCAAAGCACTCTACTGCATTTCATATAAACATATATCATAAAAAATAAACATCCTAATAAAAATGTTGACAGATTGACAGACAAGAAATAATTGCAATGAATTTTCTTCGGAAAACATCACCCAGTCCAAAAACGAGTGCACTATTTAATGGGATCTTTAAATACCAACTTCCCAACGGGCTTAAGATAAATAGAACATAAACTGGGCTAGCGCATTCCTTCCCATGATGCTCCCATCTGCCTCAGGCTGAGCAGTGTGGCCACCTCCCTTCCATGAGCTGGATCTCTGACCTCCTCATCTGATCTCATGCAAAATCAAAACTGTAAACTCAGGATGAGGGGCACTTGCGGCCTCTATGATGTGGAATCCTGAGCTGGTTCCCGTTTCCACACACCCAGAAGTGTTTGTCTCAAGCTTTAATTCTACACCTCTCACCAACCTCTGAGTTCTGTGCGGCTATGGGGTCGGGCTGGGATACTCCGAGTTCTATTCCAGGTGAGGAATGGTAATGCGATAAAACCCCACCAGTGTTATTCCCAGAGGCAACACCAATGACGCTGGGAGAAGACTAAGAACTCAGATGTACTGTGGCCAAACCATGATTACAGTGTTTTCCCCTCCTGCTGTAGTAGGTGAGTACACTTCCAATTTAAAAGGGCCTCAAATTGCATGGAAAGACACATTTATAAATTATTACCCATAAACTGATGTGTTTATTCCCAATAAACGCTTATCTCCTTCATCTACAGTACAGGACTGTTAGATATTTTACAATTTTTAGTTTCATTAACTGTCAATAATGGATCCAGTGGGGGGTCCTCATGACACATGACCCTGTGGCAACAACATGTGGCTGGCAGGCCTTCTAATTAGTGGAATATAATGTAACAATGGTCCACACCATCCCCACATTTCTATGCCTTCAAGCTCAAGGCTAAGTACTAGGTAGCTAAGTACTGTGTTCAGCAGCTTGTGAAAGGTGTTTGCTTTCACCTCAGCTGGAGGTGGGAAGACAGGTCGCTGTCAAAATAAACACTTAAGTGGTGGTCCCATAATTGGAGGAGATGTTCAACCCCTTATGGAGTGTGGAACAAATCTGTTGTCTGTAAATGAGCAGCTCCCTACCTGCAGGAGGTTGGAATATCTGAGGGGGGGGGTTGTCTGATTACGTTTTCGTTCTATTCCCTACTAGCTGAATTACACAGCGCTGCCCAGGCAGAAGGGACTGCTACTGCTGTCAGACAGACGCTAGAGAGAGCAACATACTGGCCGGAGTCCAGTGGAAAGGTGGAAACAAGAAAACTAATAAAATATATTTTATCAAACTTTATTAACCTTATATTAGTAACATTAGCAATGTGCACAATGCCTTGTGTCTGTCATGTATAATTTCTTATCCTGCTTTTGCCAATTCAGATTATTTGTCCCACATAGCCCCACCCCCTGGCACCCCTCCCTGTTGCCAGTTTGGACTGCTCCTCTAGCAACCCTATCACCCATCCCTGGAGTGTGTGTATTTGTGCCTATGTGTGCCTGTGTGTGCCTGTGTGTAGTGGCCTGTTTGTTTGTCCTCATCCTAACAGATTAGGTGGAATCTGCCTGAGGGCACACATCACTAATGCGTGTAAGGCTCTCTATGTGTGTGTGTGTGTGTGTGTGTGCGCGTGCGTGCAGTGGCCTGTTCGTCTTCATCTTGACAAATTAGCTAGGAACTACCTGGAGGCACACGTCACTAATTGGTGTAGCACCATGTGTTTGTGTGTGTGTGGAAAACCCTCACTTAGGGGGATAAATACCTTTGTGCCAAATTTCGAGTCAGTGAGTCGAAAAGCAAAAGCCATATGTAAAGAACAAACAACAAAACAAACAACAAAAACAAATAGACTAGAGTAGATAGAGATTTGTCAGTGGGCCCATAATCAGTGGTATGTTTATACACTGACACAGAAATGCAGCACCACACTTGCTAAACATAAATGTAAACTTCAACTCCACTAAAAGAAGAATTGTTCATCATTGATAAAACACACTGCAGGTACTCCCTGATCCCCCAAGGCCATGTACATCATGTCAGTTCTCTCATGGTGAGCACACAGCTCTCCTTGGCCTTCACAAACAGACCCCACTCCTGCAATCACACTTTTAAATAATTAGCATGGAGGCCTCTGTGTTGCTGCCAGCCAGCTTCCTAGGGGCTACCACCATCTGCTCAGCCAAAAAAAGAAAAAATTGAAAAAGGATAGTAAAAAGGCGTACAGTTTCCTTCTATTCTTAGCAGAAATCAAATCAGAGCATACTAATAATAGCCAGAGGTTGCCTCGGAGAACCGTAGTAGCGTCATAGTGAGAAGTCGTAACCTAATTCAAAAATACGCTTGTTAAAGAGAAGATTAAAAAGAATGGTTTTTCATAAGTACATTTTATAAATGATTTCATAAATAGCAAGGAGATTTCTTAGTTGTAAAAAATTGCCAGAATAAGGAGATTCCTACCTTACATAATGTGACAATGCATTTTTAACTTTTTGTCTAATTACATGTGTATTATTGCCTCCATATATTAGAAAAATTAGCAAAATTCAGTGCAGTAAGAAATCAAAACCTTTAAAACAGTGCAAGGACTTTAGCTTTTTCTCCAAGCCTAGAGAGCTGGCACAGTTGTGCAGTGAGTAGTGCTGCTGTCTTTCACCCCCTGGGTTGCCCAGGCAGGGGTTTGAGTCTGGTTCAGTCTGCTAAAAAACCCCACCCCTTAAAAACACAGCAGACTTAAAACAAAGACAAACCAGTCAGATCTATGGAGTATTGCGTATTCAACTGTGTATTCAATCTTTAGGGAGCCCTGGGTTCCTCAAGGACTGTAGTGCTGTATAGTTAGCAAGAATAAACACTGGAAGATTTCAAAATAATTCCAAAAGATGCATTTAATTCTTTAAACTTAATTGGAGAGGAAATTTTCTATTGCCCAAACCAGAGCTGGTATTAAAAGATTAACTGCGATAAAGCAAAATTGCCTTTCTTGGGGCTGAGTATACCAGGGCCTACTTGTATTTTAATACCGTGACCTGTTCTTAGTCACACAAAGCATGGGACTGACTGATGATTACAATGATGTCCAAGGATGTCTGTAAAGGAGTATGAAACAATTGATGGGCCCCTTTATGAATGTTCTCCCCTTGGGATCATTTATTTGGCTTGAATAGCCTGTCAGTCACACAGACAAAAAAATGCCGTGACGCTCTGATTCAGATACACTTGGGGGCAAGAAAGTGGCACTGCAGGAATATCAAGTTATCAAATTGCTCGCTTGCTGTCATTTTCTTTGTGCAGCTGCTAGCCAAACAGCGGTGGTTTAATATACAGTATGTTTCTCAGGGGATGAATGTCAGATATCCAGCAACTGGGCAGCCAAGAACAATACTGTCAGTGTTTCCATGATTTTTGAGCATAGGCTCAGCTACTTTAACACTACAGTGAAAAGCATCACATGACAGATGACAGATAACCTTGGTGACAGCCATCTGATTAAAAAGTAACAATGCTATAGACCTGCTTAGCTTCTCTCATTTCGAACCAAATCACATATCAGCCACGACATCATGACCGTTTCCTTCAACCAAAGCATTCAAACGTTCTTTCCAACAAAACTGGTACTGAACTATCCACCCCGAAATTCCACTGAAGTGGTTTTCATTCCTCCTCCATGATGGGTCCTTTGTACTTCCTCAGTGTATGACCCGTATACAATCGGTGTATAATCAACGGAGTATCTATCTGCACTGGGCTGGCTGAACTTTTCAACTTTTTGGAAAGCAGCAAAGGCACTGATGCCCTCTTGTAAGCCGCTTTCCATTGCCGTTTCCACATTTCCCTTTCTTTGTCTCACACATTCATCCCATCGTCAAAACAAGTTACCATTCAAAAGCTGGAATCACAGCCTGTGAGCACCTGCCACTGATGACATCACACACAGACTGCAGTCATTTTATTCACAGTGTCAAGTCCCCTCTCCAGGGACCACAAGTGCCTAACCGCATGATAGAGAGAATAATTAATCATGTGCAAGACATTCACATGGGCAGAGAGTGATTTTAAAATCCTTTTGAAACCCTGACATCTTTTGGAAACAAATGAAAAGTTTATAAGAATAACAGTAGTTTGAGTTATTGATGCAACAAACGTAGTGGCATAAGTGTCATTTTTATGTGGCTTTTTCCACAACAAAAAGAAATTAGGGGGCCTGCATGGATTAAGTTTACTTAAAGGACCCAAAGGTGTCTTTTTGGTGACTTGGCTGAAATATTTCACAGATGTAGGTGGTTTACAAATTCCCATATTAGAATACTAAACATTTTGTATAAAATAATTAATACAGCACATTTAATTTGCTGTGCTACAGTGAGCCCAAAGGCATGCAGTTGCAGAATGGCAGCAAATCTGCAGCTCTGAATGGCACGTAAAAAGCTGAAATAATTTAAAAGATGTAATACCTGGTATCACAACACAGAAACTGTGAGATTATGTGATCTGGCTGGTATTTATCTCACACATTTCTCCAAAGCAACTTACAATGTTATATTTTCACACTAAGCTACTTACAATGATTTACCATTTTGATCCAGCTAGGTCATTTTTACTGCATCGGTTCAGGGTAAGTATGTTGCTGAAGGGCCATAAAGCAGAAGTGGGATTCAAGCCCCTGGGTCTTGCTATTGCAAGGCAGTAGCTTTAACGGTTATATCACCTGCAGCCCGGGATCAGGGTGTTTTCATGCTTCATGAGAGCTGAGAGTGAAATGCATTGTGGGAGGGCTCAAGCCATGCCTCTCCCATGTACAGGGAGGCAACAGCTGAATTAGTTAATAATTCAATTAGAGCAATAATTAGTTTAATCAAACACTTATGGGCTTCAGTGCTGTGGAACCTGGATTAGGAAGATTTCGTGTTGGCCCATCATCATTATTTATTCATTGGAGTGTTTGAAAATTGCAGTATACTGCACGTTATTTGGTCAAGAAAGAGAAAAAAACGTATTAATATATGTTTTGAAGGAGCTGTAGGCAATGTGGTGGTTACAGCCACTGTTTCTGAACTAGGAGGATCCATGTTTGAAGCCGACTGCAGTTCCCTTGATCAAGGTGCAAAGTACTAGATTGTTAAAAAAAAAAAACTCTAAACTGGCAAATCATTGTAATTGATTTACCAAAAAAATTAAAAAGTGCCTAGTAAATTAATAAATATAATGCATGTAAAATATAACTGGAAAACTGCACTCAATCACTGAAGCAAACAGTAATCAGAAAAAAAATCAAACAGACCAAGTCAGCAAACAACTGCAACATTTTAAACCAAAACAGGCTGTTCTGATTTCACGCAAACTAAACACAGTCATAAAACAACTCAGATATACAGACCATAAACACAACGCAAAACATTTACAATTTTAAGCGGCATAGCAATCCCATATCGCTCCATAAACTGGACCCAGGATTAATTCTAGTCATAAATACATAAATCATCCCCCCTTTGTACATATATCTACTGAAACCATTTGGCATTGAGCAACACAGCCCTGAAACTGTACACAAACTGCAAATTGTGAACATGTGCTTTAATAGATTAGCATATGTGGGTAAGCATGTAAACAAGAAAATTTGTTATCACAGAGGCCTTGGGATTTAGAAAAGGTTGCGTCGAGTCCACGGTGCAAAATGAGCTGCATGTGAAAGGGTGGGGGGCAATCTCTTCTTCTTCATGATGCCCAGCAGCTGCCCTCCTCCCTCTTTATGATGGGTTATATTCGAGAGGGAACAGCTGCACCAAATCCATTGCTACCATGTGATAAAATGTCTCATCGCTGCGCTTCTTCTCTGACAGGGCTGAAAATAATCATTTCGGTTTGCGATATTAATTTACAAGAACAAGTTTTGAAGATCTGAGGCCCATTCTGTAAACAGTCAGTTAATGACACAGAGATGACTAAGCACCCCACTGCTGGGAGTTGTAATTAAAAAGTGAGTCGATGTCTTGCCAGTGCAAGTCCTACACAAAAGCCCATACTAATTCAAAACTGAATATGAAAACAAGCAAAAATTTGGTTTGTATTATAGATGCACCAGTTTCCTTTGGATGCCACTCTGCTACACTGGCATAGCAGCCAGGTGACACCAAACAGTGTGCAGCCACTTACCATCTGAAAGATGAACAAGCTGGAAATGAGGCATTAGCAAGAAATTCCCCAAACACACCGCAAGACAGTATAAAATTTAAATAAAGGAGTTAGAAGTATTTAGCTGTGATTGAGTGCACTTTCCATCTTGGCTTACAGTCTGCTGGGGTTCACACCTGCTCCCTACCCTCATTGCTATTTGGAAAGCATAAAGGTGGAGATAGGGAGGTGGTAAGTTTATACAAAGCAAAGTTAGTGGCGGTGTCTACATACAATATACATAACTGACAGCTGGATGTGGCTGGGGTTTGGGCTAATTCAACATGACGTTTTTACAAAAATCCAACCACTTAACTCAAACAGCAGCAGCAGGTGGTGCAGTGCTTACAACTATTGCCTGCAAACCAAGGCCCTAGGTTAAAATCCATGCTCCTCTGGTAGTTCCGCTATGTTAAAAGCCACCTTGAGGAAAGAGATCAGCTAAATGAATAAATTAAATTTAAAGCCACAAGTCAGAAACATATAAAAGTAATAAAGATATGTTATAAGGGCTGTGTAGTGAGGGAAAAGGGCAGGCATTTGCCTGCATGCACACTGACACTAAAACAATACACTTTTCCATGTTTTCCTTCATCACTGTAACAGCGAGGAGTCCTCTGTGTAGGTCTATTGATCACCAGGCATAATGAATGAAATATTCTCTCTAACACACCGATTACGAGCTTAGTGGATCTTCAGTGCTCCAAGACTATACAAAATGGCAATTATTTTAAAGGCAGCAGCTTCGGTGAGAAGTTGCTCCCAGAAGCACGTCACATTTCCAACACGACTGCGTCCACCAGCCATCGTGCAACAGTGCATCACCCCACTCCTACACAGTAATGCAGGTGACTGTGACTCACGCTGCACCCTTACTTACTGATCAGTCACTGGAATTTTGTGTGGTGCGTGTGCTGAAGGAAACACCAACTGGTTCAGTCTTTGTCTTAACAATGCTCTCCGTACAACTGAGCAGGTTGTTGGTTGGTAATCGATGGCAGGTAGAAAGACATGACCTTCTAGTTAACAATAACATTAAATCTTGGTTTTGATTATGTTTCAATTAACAGACATCCTCTCCACTTTCATACTCAAAGAAACAGAACTTACTGTGAAAATATTGTCACCATTAATATGAATATCTAGATCTCTTTAATCTTAGCCACTATGAATTTGATATCACATGGAGAAAATGTTGCTTGTCTTTAGGATGACGTACTTAATAGTGGATCCTCAAACCAGCACCTTGCTGTACTGTATGTTAACGTGTCAGTACACACCTGTTGAAGGTAGAAACAGCCTAAGTGGCTGTTAGCTGAATTTTAAACTGGTCTGGGACAGTCATTTATGTCATACATCTTGAGTCAGAGCAAACTGGTTGGAGATTGATGCCAGAAACAAAGACACAATCCGTTGTTTAACAGAACAAAAAAAGTGTGCCATTTGGATTTTATATTATTAGATATCCTGAGCTGTTCCTTGCACACTGGTAAACAGCCTAATTTAAACACTAGTGTTGCAGCCCAGGCAACTATGCCCTAGGCAAAGAATAGGGAAAGTGGATGAATTTAAGAGTTTATTTTGCGTTGCACTGTTAAATTCATGTTTACTATGTACCTATTTATTTTCTCACAGATTAACATATGTGCAAGATGCAGTCTGGAATTTTGCAGCAGCTCCTCTACTAAACAGTCTAGTTATTATTACAACTGGGCCTGACTGTTTAGACTAATAAATACAGAAAAGGGTGAGAACTGGGACTGATTAGAGTCCTTTTCCTATCTTTGCCTTAGGCAAGAAACCAAACCATTCAATCCACCCCTGATAGAATCCCCTGCATCCTCAGATGCAAATAGATATGCAGACAGGTCTGTCTCTCCCTTTCCCCAAGACTCCCCACTGACGGATGGGCTTGCAGTCAGTTAACACCCCCCCCCAGCATTAGTACAAATAGGACAGTCAAGGTCACAGCACTGCTGTAGACAAACCACTGACGAAAGGAGTGCTTCCGTACACCAACAGTCCAGAGAAACCATTTATAACTCATTTGAGACACCAAACACACCGGTTAAACCTCTGGCATCTTTTTCCTATCCAAATTCCAGTGGGCAAGTGGCAAAGGAAGAGCCTGGCACACAGAAAAAGAAAGCATTCAGACGAGCTCGAGCGAAGCAGCTTTTTCACCGCAGCGAAGCAGGCCTGCCGCTCAGTTAGCAGGAAGGTAATTAAGCAATTAAGATTGGGAATAAAAATATGCACAGTCGTTTAAAAAAATCTTTACTTTAAATACTACAGTCTCGGTCTTGGAGAGCATCTGGGAGTTTGGCAGAAACTGTGGCTCACTGGAGATAAAAGCAGCAGTGCTGGCAGGATCTCGGAATAATCTCATTTGTTAATTGCACGGCTGAGAGCTGGACGTGATCAATCCGCACCCAGAATTTATATGCTCCTGTCTCTGTGGGCTGCCCCTGGAATCCGCTTCCATCAGCACTGCCGCCCACATTTTTGGAGACTCATTTTCCTGCGGATGTGAGGTGTAGAAGGGGAGGGCACTGAAGAGGGACAACGGCTGGCTGATGCCCTTGGAAAGTGTAGTTTGGCTGAGTACCAGCACTGATCGTGGTCACAGAGGTTGCTTCCGCAGTAGACGAGGGGGTCACATCACCGAATACACACTTTTAAAAGCACACGGCTCGTGGAAACGCCACCCTATCACTGGTCCCACCAGTCTCTTGTGCTCCTGGCAAAGCATTCGCTGTTGCATTCGCATAGAGAGCACTACACTAATTAAAGAGCAACATTAATGTGAATTTTCAATCACTGATATGAAATGAAATTCGGCATAAAGTTTTTGTCGCTTCTGCAGAAGTACTTGAGCAAACAGCAAAAAAGACCACTGAATGGACTATTCTGACCAAAAAATAAAACTGCTTTTTAAAATGATTAATATCTAATCTACATTAAATTACCTAGAGCTTTTATTAGACTGCAGAGAACAAGCTACAACATTAACAATGCTGGCAATGTAAACATTTTTATGTAGTCATTTATTTGTACCTAAATATTATATGGGAACAAACCCTACAAACAATACACAGTATTACTTCAAATGATCTCAAAAGGGCAGTTATTTCAGACCAAGTGAATTAGTGATGTCATTAAACAACGGGTATTTTAAAAAATACGAGTGACTTCATGAAATTATATCCAATATTATGAAAACTATACAATTGCAGGATAAAATATTAATATAATAAAAATTCTACAGGATATCTGTCTCACCAAAAGCCACACCTCTGGCTTGCTGGGAAAAGACATCCCTTTAGGCAGATCCATTACTATGTATTTAAACTGCCTCTCATATTTTTAAAGCGAACAGTTCAATAATGTTTCAAGATATTTATCTTCATTTTTAGCAAGCAGGGAATAACTCAGCTCAAATTAATTTTTATCTGTAGGCCTGTATTTGGCCTTTGCCCTCTCATACCAGCCATTTCCCATGTCAAACCAAGGTGTGGGACAGTTGTGGCTAATTTATATTTCACCATTTAATTTTAATTTGAAATTGTTAAGTGTAGCGGGGGGGGGGGGGTGAGTGATTCATTACTGCTTCACAGCAGCTGCATCTCAGCAGGTGTTCTTACTCCTTGTATCTTGTGTGGCTGAAACACAGAGCCAGAGCATCCTGCCCCTACTTCACCAAGAGGAAATTACAGTGGAGGCAGAGTTGGAGAAGGAAACAGCCTCCCTGGACACCTGTCCTTAGAGAACGTGACGAGCATAACCTCCAGACCGGCGAGCTACGCGATTCCCCTCTCTTCCGTTGTCTGCGCTTTCCTTCCGACTTGACAGCTTCACTTGAGCAGGTCTACATGATCTGCGTTCTCATTGTGGCCTCTGTCTCTCCTCCCTCCTCAGATTATCCCACTGTACTGTGATGTTACTGAGATATTTTTTGAACAATACATAGAAGCTCTGACATCACCAACAACAGTAGCAAATCTCAGCAAGAACCAGCATGGGCTTGTGACCAAATATGATTACTGGTTTGAGTTCCAGTAGGGAAACTGTTGCAAAACCCATGAACAAAGTGTGAAACTTCCCAATCCTCAATTTATACTCTCCTGTCTAACAGGTTAAAATGTGAAGTCACCTATGCAAATTTTTCCATCTACTTGTGCCTGGTAACCAATTATAGTACATCCTCAATTTTCCAGGCTATATGGGAGGAAACTGTGTCCAGATATCGTGAAAAGTCCAAAAAAAGGCATAATTTAAGGACAATATTTTTTACTACAATACTGTATGTACCACAGTAACTCTTTCATAACCTGATATAGTGTGTAATGAATATGTATGTAATTGTCTAAAAAATTAAATAATGAGGACTAGCCGACACGTCGCTGTCTTTATGAAACTAACAATGGAGATGCCTGCATGCCTCTTCTTTGAGATACAATATCAAGAATGTTTTAAACATTTTTAATGCATTAATGAGTCATCTCCAAAAACGAAAAACTTAAATATTTATTTGTTAGCAGCTCAGAAACTAGCACTACTGCCTCATGCTGCCTGAGCTGGCCGGGTGAGTTCGAATCTGGTTCAGTCTTTGTGGCGTTTGCATGCTCTCATACAGTACAGTGCAAAAGTCTTAGGCACCTGTGGGGAAAATGCTATAAAGTGAGGATGGTTCCAAAAACAATTCCACGAATACTTATTAATCAATAAACCTTCTAAAAAGTGCAGTAGACAAAAAAAAACCTCAATCGAGTCAATATTTGGTGGGACCACTCTTTGCCTTTAAAACAGCATCAATTCTCTTATGCAAACTTGCATGCGGTTTAAGGTAGAGGTTGGTAGGATCTTCCAAACATTTTGAGGACCTGGCCACAGTTCTTCTGCACAAATTGACTGTCTCTGCATGTCCTTCCAGACTGACTTGATCATGTTGAGATCAGGGCTCTGTGGGGACCATACCATCTGTTGCAGGATTCCTTCATTTTGCTGAAGATTGGGTGTTCGAGGTCATTCTCAGGCTGCAGAATGAATTTGGGACCAATGAGAAACCTCCCTGATGGTAGATAAGAATCTACCTGTACTTCTCAACAGACATTCAAGTTGCATGCCTAAGACTTTTGCACAGTACTGTATGTCTGACTAGGTTTCCTCTTACTGTGCAAAGACATGTTTTTCAGGTTGACTCGTCACTCTAAAATTGCCCATAGAGTGTGTGTGTGTGTGTGTGTGTGTGTCATCACCCTGCGTCAAAGTGGCAACCCCCGCAGCGATAGTGTAAAAAGTTAGCACTCACTGCTTCTGGGATAGGCTCCAAACCACAGCGATGCTCCTCAGGATAAGCGTTTAATGACGATGGAACGATGGTTTTTCTGGAATATTTTTGTGGCCCTCCATGAAATCCGAAAACTTTCAAATTGAGGTTCAATAAATTGAGGATGAACTGTACTGTAAAAAAAAAAATTAAATAATTAAAATAAATAAATAAATAAATCAAATAAATCAGTGACCACAGACTCAGACCGTGATTGGTCTCTAACAACCTTCCCCATCTTTGAGAGAGAGATAAGCACATTGAGATTCCACAGCGGGTCCCTTGCCTTTTCAGATTAATCACCTGCTTCCAGAGCAGGAAGTAGATGTCCATCTCTTGGCCATAAATAATTTAACTCCTACAGCAATGGCTGGTAAATTCCCTTGGATTGCTTTCCAATCACAGAAGAAAAATTTGTGCAGGATTGATTGAGTGACTCTCTATTTAAACTTCAAAAAGTAATTCACAGTGGAACTTTCCCACCATTTAAAGATTCTGCCTTTGAACAACTGACAATTTGCTTCATTTCTAGACCAGCAACAGCAAGCCCAGACTCAAATATATATTCTACTGAAGGAAACACTGCTTAAGTTCTCTCTAGCAAAACAAATCTCCCCTTCAGCCTACAGGGACTCCACAGGGATGGCAAAGAGCACTGAAATTGAATGACAAGGCCACAGGAAACCCAACAGAACAGGTTTGCCCAGCATCAAAAAAGGAGCCCAGGCGACTGCACTATAGTGCCACTTTTTGAATAAGCTTAGCATTATAATTGCATAGCAACTAGTGCAAATCGGTTACAAACACGTGTCCTCCATAACCAAAGGAACCTAACAAGTCATAGAAACCCGGAGCCAGCAGAATATGTCATTAAACTTGAATTGTTAGGTGTGCCAATTAAAAAAAAAAAAAAAAAACAGCAAGGTTGAATCTGAAGACTGTCTCATTGGCCTACATTGCTGGTAGCTGCTGGTAGGAGACCAAGCGTGGGATGATAACTCCATTGCATTGCATCTGCCTTTGATGGACCCCTGTTAGTGCAGAAATTCTCTCCATTAGTATCCATGAGGTCTTTTCATAAAGCCCAAAAGGCAACAATCTGTCAACATAACAAATGCAACAAAAACCTCAAAACCTCTAAATGAGAGGGAGCAACCCAGATAAAAGAAAGGAGACAAGCAGAAATGTAATTTTACAGCTTTTTCCATCTCAACTATGGTTCTGTTCTCAAGCCTTGGTATAATAACATCAGTTGAACTCAATATACAGTTGAAAAAAAATGTACAATTATGTTTAATTACTCAAGTATGAAGCACAATATAAAATGTTCCTTTGCATTCAGAAATTGGGTAAACTCACAAGTTCAAGTTGATATCAGATTAAATGAAAAAAATCCCACTGTGTTTACCCTCATACACAGGTTTACCACACGGAAGAAACCATAGCAACACAGCCTGAGGCAGGTGCAGGGCAATCAGATCATTGATTTTATGAGAGAAGCTGCTGCAGTTCATCAGCTAGACACCTGGTCGCCAGCGCCCTGCCATCATCGCCACCTTTCTTTGCTTTTCCTTCAACGACACCTGAGGCCCGCCGACGAGAGAGCGGGTCAAACCGAGGTTATCAGAAATAAACCTCGAAGCAGGTCCAAGCAGGGTAGTGAAACACGCCACAGGTAATACATCTGACCTTGTCGGAGCCAGCCTTTCTGTCCCACCATCAGGCCTCTCCAGCGGCAATGGTGCCTCACGAGCTAGATCTCACCGAGACGTGCATTCCACATTCCTGGCCAACTGTAACTTGACCATCACAGTGTAAAGCAGACTGCAGCTAGAGTGAACCTGACAGCATTAGCTGGAGTGAGACTGAACACAAGCTATTAGTTTTATTAACAGCAGCAGGAGGCATAGAGGTTAGAGCCATCACCTTCCAACTGAAGTACAGGGGTTTGAATGTTGATCAAGGTGCTTATGCCCTGAACTGACACAGTAAAAATGACCCAGCTGCATAAATGAGTAAATAATTGTAAGTAGCTAATGTACAAACCTAACACTACAAGTTGCTTTAGAAACATTAGGTAAATTCAGTAATTATATAACTTTGTAGTTTTTTTTTTTTGTACAGACTTTTGTTGAGTTTGCGACAGTAAAGACGTGAACTGCAGCGGCATTGCTCAAATACACCCAAGTACCACCAGCAACATAATCAGTGAGATAAAAATAAAAGAGCAAATAAATGAGTAAAGAAAGGAGACCCTTACGATGACTGGAATGCTCACACATAGCCTGTGTCACCAGGATGTTTACAATTACCCCCCCAACATCTCACCACAGAGACAGGCAAGGCGCGGCAAAAGCCTTGTAAACACCGTGTTGCCAAAGTCATCGGGTTGCCACACACACACACACTTTGGGCGCACAATCTGCTTTATTCCCTGTTCAGGTGGTAACTGCTCCTCAGACCAGGTTTGCATCCACTTCAACTAATTTGTAACATCCCTGCTGGAGAGATGAATCTTACAGTGAAGGAACTTAAAGAAAATTTTTACAATACAGGAGACACATCTCACATCACACATGTACACGAGCTGTCATGGATGCTCCCAACAAGTGTGTAGATAGGTCACAATGCAAAAAAATCCAAACATTACAAATGATGAGTGTAGGTGATGGATGACTTGGTGACTGGATAATTTCAAGTAAGTAGGTGGCTGCACATTTGCCAGTAGACCTATAAGATGGAAGATAACTTTCTCCTCATTTGCGCCATGGATTTTCTATGTGACATTAAACAGAAATATGGAAAAACTCTCTTTCCCCATAATTGTTAGAATATATTTCCTCACTTCAGAAGGAACTGATGTTCCTTCTTATCACATTTGCCAAAAACCGTTTTTGTTGAAGAGGTGTGACTCACCGGTATAACGCACCTCGTCGTAGCTCAGGTACGTAAGAGGTGTGTAGTAATTTCACCATGAGACCATCTCTGCTGCCCTAAAGCAGCATTTTCAGTGAGGGGTGTCCTGTAAGGCGACACACACTACTTGCACTCAGTGGCCCACCAGTGCCTGGGCTACTGGTGGGAGGGGGGCATTCAATTTGCACCTCGCTGGCAAAATATACCGTGCTTCCCCCTGTCCAGGATGTCCGGGGATGGCTGCAACGCTGGGGGTGCGGTCACACCAGCATGAAAATTCACCCGAGGCTGTCACAGGCACATCCCAAGTAACAAAACTGACCCGATGAACAGCTTTGCTGCGTCACAGGTGGGAAAACTCAGCCGACGGAGACACCACTGGGCTCCCATTAGATCGGCTCACCTGATGACGTCACGGTGGTGTCCAGGAGGGAAAAACTCGCCTGATGATGTCATCACTGTGTCCCAGATGGAAAAACTCACCTGATGATGTCATCGTTGTGTCCCAGGTAGAACTTCTGCGTGTGCTCCCTGGTGTTGTAGACCACTCCGACTCCGGCCACGAAGTAGACCACCTCCTTGCCGGCCGTGTAGTACAGGTTGTTGCGGCACTGGTGCCCCCTGTAGCCGTAGATCCACTCCAGCCTCAGTTGGCACCGGGGGGCAGTTCGGTCTGCCATGCTGTTTCAAAGCTTTCTTCTTTCTTTCTCTCTTGTCTAATATTCAGCCAGTACTTTTGTCGCAGCTCCACAGACGATATTTGCTACAAAGTGCCTCAGTTACTCTGATACGCGCCTGTCCTGTGATCTCAAGGCGACGCCTCACACGCCGCCACAGCAGGCGGGATACGAGTGTTTTCTCGAGAGCTCAGCCGCTCCAGCAGCTGAAACACGTCCTGCAGGATTATGTGCACCTCCGGCTCCCGGGACCAGTGTCTCCGTCCTGCGCGGCCGCCGCGCCCCGCAACACGGCATCCTCACACCGGCATTTCCGCCCGTGCCGCACAGGAGTTCAATATGGGAAAAGGCGGGAGAGAGCGCCGTAATCCACCCGATAATCCGCTGCTTTTCCGGCGGACAGACCGCAGACCTGCTTTCTGGACCGATTTCACCGATTACTGCTCGGTTTTTCTGTTTTTATTTCACGGACAAGACCCGCGCGGAAGCACCGTGTCGCGGGAAGCTCCCGCAAACCCTCTCTGTGGAGAATCCGAGTTCGTCGCGCGCGCGCGCTACTGATTCCCCGCCGCCGCTGCCGCCTGTCCTCGCGCCCGCGAACACGCCCCGCGACGCCCTTTCGCGCCCAACCGCATAGCGCTCGGAACGAAAGACCAGCAGCAGCGCGCGCCGCCCCTTCGCGAGCCGCACGTGAGTCGGACGGGCGGCTGGAACCGGAGCCGCTCCGGACGGTAAAATCCAGCTCAGGATCCACGAAGACCGCGGCCGGTGCCGACGGACAGAGGCGAATAATCTAGCGGAATACTGGGTGGGGGGGGGGGGGCGCAACTGAACGGCGGTTCTGTGAGGCGCGGGTCAGCGCGGGGAAGCGTCGCTGTGCGTGGCTTCCGTTCCCGCACCGCTCGCACGGTGTTCCAGATCGACTGGTCCGGTTTCCGGGCGATGGCGGCACTTGGTTACTGTGACGCCTCCCCCCCCCCCTCACCGGGTGCGGACGAAGAACTTATTAGCGGCCGTCCGCAGTGGCTTATGGGGATTGATGTTCGGTTTTTTTTATTACCCACAAGCCCGAACACGCTGTGCATGGGATGAACGTACTTATTAAAAACTACAAATACCAGCATTCAAAAGGCGTGCGCTGTCCGAGGTCCTTAACCAGAGCTGCCAGAGAAGCAACGAGATTTTCAGCGGTCCGGGTTAATACGGATGTTGGCGATTGTTGCGGAGGATGGGCGGGGACGTGCGTGTCCCGCGGCACGACACAGCAACACCGAGTTGTCCCTTAGTATCCTTTTAAATCTCGGACCGTATATGTCAAGGTGTTCCTGCGATTTATTTCAAAAACACAACACATTGTTTTACTTTTTAAAAATATTCACAGTAAAACAAACACAACATGTATCTTAAAGTGGTGCGTTTCACGTATCCGCAACCCAGAAATACAGTTTGAAACTACTAGTATTAAAGAAGGGGTCGAGTCGAAATTACAGAAAATTACATGAAGTTTATACATTTCACTTAGAAAGATGGAAGAAGACTGTAGGTCACCGTGAGTGCGGAACCTGTGCTGGAGGCTGATAGAAACAACATGAATTCGTCCACTTCCAGATCCATAAAACACAGACCAGTTGTTTAAATGTGTATTATGGGTTGTGCATTTTGAAAACTGAGTATTCAGACTCTGATGTGGACAAACACACGGGAACGGAGGATTTCACAGTTAAACGTGTGCAGATCTGCAAACCTGACCCTCAGTGGACATGTCAGATCTTCTGGTTCTGCACCGCACACACACACACACACACACACACACACACACACACACACACTGCATCTGTCCTCCATTTACACTGAACACAGTAACACTCAGCTGCTCTGCTAGCGTGGGACGCATCCAAGATCTCTACAGCAGGAAACTGGTCTGACACATCAAAACTGTGAACTGTAGCTGCAAAGTGTAAATACTGTCACTAATTCATGAAAAAAATGCCTAACACATAATATGTACAATATGTTGGCATCACTACTTCCAGCGTCGCTTGTGTTGTGCTCATTTGATGTTTTCCCCCACATTGTCTGCACACCTAGAATTATTATAAAAACGTAGTGCAGCACTGAACACGATCATATCCATAATAGATAGATAGATAAATAGATAGATAGATAGATACTCTACTTCCTTTATTAACATGTCGATACAACGGACCAGGAAAACTGGTTTTTGTACAGTTATCTATTCTGGTAGAGGTTATAGGGCCTACATATAGGACACAGTGGTCCAGAGCATTTCCCAGAAACATTATATACATGGCCACAAACACACAAAGTACAGGCAATTTATCTTGTGACTGTGGGAGGAAACCCACACAGACAAGGGGAGAACTTGCAAACTACACTCAGACTGAGATTGAAACCCTCACCCAACCTCCCAGGGCACTGAGGCTGCAGTGATATTCGCTGAGCCCTTGTGCTGCCTGTAATATATAGGTTTAATATATCAGTTAGACTTTGTGGTCTGATTTGCAATTTGTCCTCCAGACCTGTTACACATTTGTTGACGAAACAGACAGGATTATTTACTGCCAGTGTTGTTATGCTAATGTGTACTCTTGTGGCACCAAAAGGATATTTACCTGCATAAATATACTCTAGACAAGAGAATCAGCCGTGGGCATTAATGTATGAATTTGCAATATGTTCTGTAAAACAGCCATCTGTGGTCTGTGTAAACTGTGGAGTACACACTTGGTCAGTGAGCTGTGCTTTTTGTTTTCCTCTGATGTTAAGGCTCCCCGAGGGTTCCGGACTGGCCGTGGCCGTAATGATCGTGACTAAAGCCCTGGGACTGGGTGAGTTTTCAAGTATGTCTGCAGATCTGATTTAATGCTGCTCTTTTTGCTGGGCTGAAACAGAGCAAAACTCACTTTTTGTTTGGTTTGGCTACCCATGGAACCTCACAGGGGGCCTTTTTTGAAGTCTGGAGCCCAGAGAAAATTAGCCCCCTGTGGGGATGCCTCTTCGGACATGTGGGTCGGGTGAAATAGGATGCGTTCGTGCGGTCTGTGGAAAACGTCTCAGACATTTGCATCCTTTTGGGACTATTCACAGTGCAAAAATCATTTTAGCTCACCTGTAGCAAAACAGATTGTGTCGATAGATGTTAATCCATACAATAGAAAAGGTCTGACCAATAACATCACTGTTGTGATATGTTCTGTTTTAAATATTTTCTTTTGCTGCTCTCTGTTATATTGGTTTGTATTTCTGGACAAAGTTAAAGTGGGATACGGGGTTGTGAAAGGGGGGCTGGAGGATGTGTCTGAGTGAGGTAAGCCCCCAGCAGCAAGATGGTGTAAAAACCCTGACATCACAGCTGTGTTTTTGGAACTTGTATTGGAAAGGAGGACCCCTGGCTGAGTGGATCAATGCTGTAAAACCATGTGCCACAGAGTCTCCAAAGCACCAAGACCGAAGCATTAAGATCCTTGAATCTAGCAGCGGAACCAATGTTTTCAGATGGTACAGAACCCCGACCCCCACAGGTCTCGATCAGACCCTTTGAGACTTGGGTCACTCGGTGGACGTCTGACGGCTACTCACATCTCCCAGGGATGCTTGTTCTCTCTTCGGACAGAAAGGGGCCACAGTTCTCTCTCTCTCTCTCTGTCCCTGGGACTGTACACCTTGCACCCAGGCACACTGCTGGCCTCCTACATTAGAGGGAGGGGCTCAGCCCTCCGGGGGGGGGGGGGGCATTAACTAAAGTGGTTGATGGGTTGCATCAGCAGGTGGCAAATTTCCATAGATGGCATTTTTTTCCCCAAAACTTAATCATCCAAAAAGTCTTGGATGTCTTACAATGCAGTGTTTGCAAAGTTTATTTCCAACTGTTATCCTACCATCATTGCCAAGGCAGAAACACTTTTATTGTACCTAAAATAATTACTTGAAGTGATTAAATGTATAAATTAAATGTAGATATAAAAAAAAAATGGCAGTGCTGTTTGGACAAATGTGCACAATGTGCTTTACTTACAAGAGAGACAAACGGGTGCAAAAATGTATGTTTAAATTAACATATGTAATCTTATTACTTCGAAACAGTTATACTAATGTAATACATAAGAACTAACAGAATGACTTACGATTGTTATGTGCGATGTCACAAATGAATAATCACTGCTTCAGAATTAATGTTAATGCAGCCAGTCATGCTGTGGGTGGTGGATGTAAAGCCTTTGTTTTTTGCTCTCAATTAAGTTAGGGAGAAAATGTCATTTATCCATGGAGCTGGTGAGCACTGAAGCCAGCCAGACCTCACATGGCAGAAGTCTGCATCCCCAGGTAACTGAATCATACAGGTACATTCTGTCATCCTGTCAGAAATATAGCCTTGAATGAGTTTATAGAGTGAGCAACATGTTTGTATTGAACCTAGAAAGGAGCCAACTAGCCCATCACACGCCAGTGGTGCAAAATACCGTAGTAAAAGATAGCAGCGGGTGATGTAGTGCAGCTGTTGCCTTGCGCAGAAATCCGTGAACTGATAGAGCAAAAAATGAACAGCTGTATAAATAGGTAGAACATTTAGGCAAATTAGTGTATAAATCTCACATGGGGCAACACTTTGGACAAAAGCAGTCAGCTAAGTTAATAAATGTAAATGTAATCCAAGGACAACTCAACATTGTTTCCTTCGGGATTAATAAAATTCTTTTCTACCTAGTGACTCATTTCTTTATCCATCTAATACAATGTACAGACAACTAGGAAGCTTTTCCAGTCTTTGCTAAATACGGGAAACAGGCGATGGCGCCTTTTTAAATGAGCGACGTGTGCAGCGGCACGTTTATGAAGTTTGTGGAAACGACGCCAATTTCGAATTCACTTCAAGCCCCATAAGATCAGTTAAGGCAACACTAAAGAAAATACAGCGAAAAGCACAAACCCAAGTGCCACAAATTGTAATTTTAAAAGCATTTTAATGACTTCGCACATATTTAACAGAGAGGGTAAAAGTCTACAGGTGCTGCTCCACACATCTGACAGCTGAGGCCCTCCTCGCCCCTCCTGGCCCGGCCGCCGCAAACGCAGTTCGTTCCTATTACGCCATTTTTGATTGTGCAGTAAGATGAAAATTTTCATTACAATAGTTACAGTGACGGAGAAATGCACACTATGTATCAAATAGCGAGATATCGTAGCAAAAAATTATAACACGCAGTGCTAGAGCCAATAAGCAAGCAACCATTTGAGTAACATTACGTTATCCAGTAAATGCGCTGTTTCCACTGTTCCACTTAACATCAATGCGTTAGTGTTTATAATACATCTAGTTTTTTTTATACTCTGTACTAGAATAATTTGAAACATACATTGCAAATCAAGAACAACAACAGAAGTCAATAACAAAAAAAGAATAAACCAAAAAAAAAAGAACGTTAAACAAATAAAGGATTTAAATTTTTAAATGAATTTGTATACTAGTCCTTCGTAAATATCCAACATTCTTACTGGTCACAATCACTGTATAAGAGCCCCAGAAAATAGTTAACAGCTGACATTGACACTGGTAATTGTTCTGTATTCAAATTAATGCATGGCTATATATACTAAATATAAGCAAAGACAATATAGCTTACTGAAGCCAAAAACGGAAAGTTCATTAGTAAACATAATTAGACAATAAACGTTTGTAATTGTAGTTGTACAGTTCGGTATATTTGCAGAGTGAAGAGGAATTGTTTCGAAGCACCGCTGTCTTGCTCTCCAACAGCAAAAAGGTTTAAGTCCTTTACCCAAGACAGCCTCACAAAATTGAGGAAATGTTTAAATATTCAGACCCTATAAACCACATACAATTACCAAAAAAGAGCCAAAAAAGTCAAAACGGGGGAAAAAAAAGAAAGGAAAAGAAAATAAGCAAAGGACAAAGGAATGAAACTGTGAAGGAAAATTGAAATAGAAAAAAGTAAATAAAAGTAAATAGAAAAGCCCTGGTCCTGTCTGCTTGAATTTGAAATGGAAGCTGCCCAAACACACCCCACTCTCGAGCTTAAATGAGTTTTTCCGTTTTATTCGTAGGTTTTTTTTTTTTTTTTTTTTTTTCCGTTGCAGTTTCAAAAACGGTTTAATTGACTTCTAAACCCAATTGGAAGAACAGTAGGCACAGAGTGTGGTATATTGATTCTGAGCTTGCATGCTGGAACTTCACTGGAGGTTGAATGAGAGATGGCCCTGTATTGGGGATGGGTGGTGGGGGGGGAAGGGGTTATGTGGGAGGGGCTCTACTTTTTCTTGCTGAATAGGCTGAAGCGCTTCTCCTTGTCCTTCTCTTTGTCCTTCTCTCGCTTGCCTGGACTGGACTCGGTGGCGAGGCTGACTCCGACGGGCAGGGTCTGCGCGCGGCTCGACGCCGGAGTGCTCTGGCTGCTGGGGGTCACTTCGGAGGTCACGGCCGAGGACAAGGCGCTCGTGATGGCCTGGATCCACGTGTTCATCTCCTCCTGCAGGGTGGGAGGTCACAGAGATGTTAACTCTGCCTACCCCCGATGCAGTGGGGTCAACTTGCCCGGGATCAGAAGTGGTTCCTGGAGTCACCACCACCACCATGTATTTAACCCTTTAGGACACTTTCAAATTAACAACTGCTCAGATAGTGTTAAACTCAGACCCAGGGCTGATAAATTTTTGGTTTCATCTGTGAATTCTGTGGAGCTGTTTCCCTACAGCGTGCTGCTGCTATATTTGTTCATGCAGTCAAGTGTATCTCCCATCTTAATTTCTGGTTCTGAACGCAGATCCCCCACGATGAGCCAGTTCCCTATCATTTTGTAAATGATTCGCTAGTTGACAGTTGAGCAGCAAATGGAGCCTCACCCCCCTCCCCACGGAGGAGTATGGTGGAAGGTTTTGGTCACTTTCTGCCCCAAAGGACACAATCAGCTCTGTGGGGATTCAGGAGTGTGAGCTGTGTCAGGTGCCAGGCTGCCCGCATCCTCACCACAGACCCTAACCTACCCAGGTACCAAAGAGAAGAAGAAAGACACTCACATCGTCTTTGGCTTGGAAGAGATACTCATTTCCATCTGTAATCCTGTAGAGAAGAGAGGGGGGGGGGCTTTTTAGTTTGGAAAACTCAATGACTGACAGCGGCTGATTGGTTGGAAGGAATCTGATCTTGTTTTGGTGGCGGGCGAGGGGGGGGGGGGGGCAGCACCTTAACTTGAAGACATGTTTCTTCTTCTTGTAGTCAAGCGCCACCTCGCATACAGCGTCCTTCAGACTGATGGGGATCTCGTTGTGGTACGGAATACCCTGGGCGGCATTCTTGTTGTCCTTGTAAAAGCCCATCTCTTGATTGTTTATCACACAGTACACGTTGTGCCAGGACCTGGAACAGAAGAGAACACACACACACACACACACACACACACCAGTAAAGTAACATTTACAGTGGTGTGTACCCCATTTTGCATTTATGAAAATTTTATACATCATTCACATGAAAATGAAGGTGCATCTTGCAAACATATCCTATTGTCTACAGCCGACGTCCACAGACGCCAAAGAGAAAACAGTTATCTAAAGTCTTTATTTAACAGCCCCCTTCAGACGGCCCTCTCTCCAGATCACCGTGAGTCACAACATAGTTCATAAATCGGCTACAAAGGAGATGGAATATGACCTCAGGCATGGATAAGAAGGCCCCCCTCGACGCACAGCCAGAAGAGAATCCAGGGTGTTCGTTGTAGCAGTTATCACTGTGGAAGTTTTATCCGATTATGTTTTTAAGCTGTACAACCTAAACGTTTCATACCCTTTGCAGTTTGTGCAAAGGCAGGGAAAGACTTTGAGGCACAACCGCTGTTGACTTGCAGCTGATGTTTTTATGGTGAAGACATGGCTTTTATAAGGGAGGCAAATCTCCATCTGTCCACTAATCCATCCGTTATCCTTAACTGCTTTATTCTGGTCAGGCTCAAGGTGGCCTGGAGCCCATCCTGGAATCACGGGGTGCCGGGCTATGAAACCACACCCTGGATGGAGCACCAGTCCGTTGCAGGGTGGACTCTTGTGCGCGCGCGCCCACACACACACACACACGTGTGCAAACACTATCACCAAATCAAATTAAAAAAAAAAAACAAAAAACAAAAATGACTGGCTTTAGATTGACATTAACACACCTGTGCTTTGGTACAGGACAGGGCCAAACTGAGACTGGAGGGCAACACCGGCGTGCAAATGTGGGAGACGCGCAGCGTGTGTGTATATGATGCAGCAGTGCCCCCCAGTGGTCACATACCTGCTGGAGGCCTTCTTGTTTGGTCCCTCCCACTCGTGCTTGCGGTGCAGGAAGCCTTCAAGCTGCGCCGAAGGCGAGTCCTGGGTCTTGGCCGGCAGGGTGGATGCCTGGCCGGTCTTGGCCTTGCGCTCGCCTGAGGGAGATGGGATGGGGCTGGGCTCTTTGGAACTCCGCTCAGCCACACCGTTCACCATCTCGCCCCCGTCCACGCCGTCCTGTGACAGAGAGAGGGATAGTGGGGTGTCTGCAGGGACGTGTACATTACAGCTGCGCCGACACACTGAAGGCTGCAAGCAGGACACCCTTAGAGGCTGTGTAGAAACATGGCTGAAACTTTCCAGAACCGGAAAAACTGCTTCAAATGACTCCGGGAAAGTTTGATCGTTTTAATTTCAAAAGGGGAGCGGCTGCCATGGTAGGGAGAGTCGCTTCTCATTGTTTCTACGGAGGCCGTTTCCATTACAGAACCTCCTCTGATCTGTCGGCTAAATGAGGAATTTGGGCGGGAAAAAACATCGTACGTCCACGAACGTTAAATGAACTTTAGAGGACCGACGGCTTTGGAGTAGCACCGTCTGGGGGGCAGCAAAGGACCCGTCAGAGCATCTGCAGGAGGAGGAACTACACCGATGAAAATACAGCAGCCTGTAATTGTTAAATCGGTGGCCGTTTAACAATTACCCCCTCTGGTGCCAAAGGGGAGGAACTACGGCGTCGTCCGAATTGACTCGGAGCAGCAGCAGCCGCCAGGTTCTCGGACCAAAGCGTTAAGGAGACGCAGGAGCACGAGTCCCGCGACTGTTCTGAGCCGCCGCCATTTCGCGGCGGCCCACAACGGTCGTTTGACCGTCTCGGTGTGGATCCAACAACCCACGACCGCTCCACGTCACAGTACCGATCGGACGAGGACGGGACAGGGGGCTCGCATGCAGAGAAACAAAACGCGTAGAGGTTAAAACATGCACACGCCACTGGCACTCAAAATTAGCGGGAAGTTCATTCTGTAGAGGAAGGGCGAGGAGAAGGCAGGAGAAGAGGCCGGACAGAAACGGGAGGGACCGGGACACAAACAATTGGACAAATTGCTTGTTTCAGGAATCAGTGCTGAATTATTGTAGAGGGCAAGAAAAGGGCAATTTGCCGGTTAAAACTGATTTGAAACACCACAGTCACTCCAACCTATGGCAGGGCTTTACCCAGGCACCCTGTCCAGGAGGCAGGACCTTCCACCGGTCACCGGTCGAGGCTGGGGCGACGCTCTTTTCGGAAGCCACGCCCCTCGCTATTGCCTCAACGGCTTTGGGGAACTTCCCCCACAAAGAGTCTGTCAGTCCTGTTTTTGCTACTCGCTTCTTTGATCTGGAGGAGTTTTATTCCTTAAACAGCCTTTGGGAACAGCTGACATGTGGCAGCACGTGTGAGCAGGTGAGACATCAACAGGTGCGACACTTGTTCACCTTGACACTCGGGCACTCTCGCAGGCGGAGTTCTTAAAAACTCTGCATAACACCTTATTTTATTAAGAGAGCCCTATTTCACCTTAAAAAACAACAGTAATAATATATACTGTCTCCTCAGCTTACAGATAAACTGCAGATAAAGAGCAAAGGCCTGTGGGGAATTCATTCTGAAATCAGTTATTCTTTACATCCCTATGAAAAAAAAAAAAAAAACCTGTAGCGACGTTTTTTGAAAGTTCTGTAACAACCCTGGGTACAGGTACGACGAATGAAAGAAATCGCCTTAAGACTCCGCTAACTTTGAGCCACATTTAAATTAAAATGTCATTTCCACAACTGCAAAATGTTTTCCAGCTCCTGGCCACCTTCAGATTTTTTTAAATTATTATCTACACACTCAGTAAAAGCTTCATAATGGAGACATCCCTCAACATACTGATGAGCCAGGTTTGGTAAAAGTTGTGGAAAAATTCACAAAAAAAAAAAAAAAAAAAAACTTTGCACATTCTAACAAACTTCACAGATTGTGAAGTACAATAAAACTAATTCAAACTTACTTATACACAACCCTGAATGTTGACGCAACTTTAGTCATCTTTAACTTTGTCGTTCACCACCCCTGAGCTTCATTCTGCTTGCTCTACGCCGCTTTACTGCTCTTTACTGCCATCTGTTGGCTCGGAGGGTAAACATGCTACAAATGGAAACGTAAGAATAACTGACTGAAGAAAGTTCACTTTGAAAGAGTGGCTGTAACCTGAGGAGCCAGTGTGGTCTCAATCGTACCATCAATGATGACAACTCATTCTGCCCACAGTCAACACAGCTTTGGTTCTATTTTTACCTTTAGTACTTTTGGCTAACAACTCAAAGTAATCCGCTTTGACTGACATAAATACTGATCTTAAAACTGCAGGTTCAGGAAGAAAAACTAATTGTTTATCTTACTTTTAGAATGTCACTTTACCACATTTACAATTAGAATATAATGGACATTTTAAAGTCAATCATTGCTTCTCGTTTAATTTTGACAAAACAGACAGCGTTGTTTGAAAGCACAGAAGTGGGTTAATTTAAAATGTTCTCTGCTTCACAAAAACACAAGAAAGTAAACATATACAGCAGATTGAAATGCAAATGTATCACCTACTTTCTATGGACGCGTAATGAGAGGCCAGAGGATGGACATTATGGATAGACAATAACAGCACTGGATGACACTGAACATGGAAAACAAAAACAAACATGAAACAATGGTTGTCGATCGACATGCCAACACATGCAACATGTGAAATAAAAATAAAAAAAAAAAATGAACACAAAAGGACATAATTGGGTTATTTCTACAGGTGACACAATGACAACAAAAACAGGTGGACAAACAATGAGTATTATTGTGCCTTGAGGAGTTTTATTGTGAGGGGAGGTGAATGAGGTCATGTGAATAGTTCACAGGAGGGGCAGGAACCCCAGCAAAGCTGAACACTGGATGTATCTGAACAAAAAGGCAGCTAAAGGTAATTGAACCAACACCTAATGTGTGACACAAAGGGATTTCTAACCAACAGACACTATAAATGGCTATATGACTTCAATTCCAAAAAGATCATTATAATCCCATACATGTGCATTTCCCTTTATATCCACCGGCCTAAGACCGTGTCTAGCAGAAAGTGATTTTAATTTTTTTTTTTTGTTTGAACAGTCCTATCACAGTTGCTCAGTTGAAATGAACCTATAAATATGCAGTTCCATCTAGTGAAATGAATAGTTGCAATACGCTCACATAACAGATGTTGCATTAACCAAAACGGGGGGGAGAAAGGCAACGGGTGAAAACGGAAGGCAGAAGACCAGAAGAGAGACCGAGAGGGACGGCAGCTGGAGGCCAGAGAAAGAGGGCTTCATAGATATTTGCCCAAAGGGAGAAGCATAAAACATCAACCAGAGGACCTTCTCTCACACACTGCACTCACTACATTCACACAACCAACTGGCAAACACACACACACACACACACACAAAAAAAGGGCGTTTCGATGGGTAAAGCTGGTTTAAGGAGACTTCTGCTATGTTCACTGTAAATGGAACCACAGCAACCGTGTGAAGATATGGGCAGGTGGACTTCAGCAACATACCATAGAGTCCTGAGGGTCCGACACGGTCCACATCCAGGGGTCCTTAACACATTTTTATTATGAGGCATGCTGTGTGGTTGCAAAGGTGATCAAATTAAATGCAGAAGGCTGAGTAAACTTCAGAAACTATTCTTAAAATATATTTCCTAACAAACTCTTTTTTCCCCATTATGTGTGATTCTAGTGAAGTTACATTAATACTTGATTATTGCTTAAACTACAAACTGCAGAGTCACACAAGAACTGGTGCATGATGGCAACTCTGTTGTTGTGACACCAGCAGGTCCACGGGGACCATCAGGCAGAGAGGACTGGAGTGGGTAGAGCTTGACAGCAGGGACCCACGGGGACAGACATAACAGGGTGTGACAGTCATTGTCCTATGTCGGGAACTGTGCTGGGTACGAGGGGCGGGGCCTGCTGCATCGGCATCACAGTCCAGCACGCCCGCTGCGATCGTTCCCTGTCCGGCGGCTCTGGAAGCTGGAATAGGATTGGTAGGCCTGGGAACGGTAACTAACCCGTGGGGATTCCTGGTCCGACGGCAGCCCATTCTGGGAGATTTGCTCACCCTCCCTGCAAAAACAGGAAAAGGATTGGCATCAAACGTGTGTGTGTGTGTGTGTGTGTGTGTGTGTGTGTGTGCGCGCGCGCACATGTGTGCGTGCGCTGTGTTCCAGCTGAAATAACAACTGATGGCTTTGGAATCACCTTCTTCCACTGAGCAGAGCCTCCAAGAGCAGAATGGACTAGTAGGACAGGACTGGGAGTGATGGCTGCAGGGACCAGCCTTACCGTTGCTGTGACGAATCCGATTCTGCGGCTGGGAGAGCCTCCGTCACTGCAGGCTGCCTCCTCCTCTCTTCTTCCTCTTGCTGTCTTCTCACTTCCAACAACTCCATCTGCAAGCGCACGCACACCATGGCGTAATGTCGGCCGTCCGCAGTAAGCTTCCCCCCCCGGCTGGACATACTTTACACTGCGAGCCCTTTTCTTAACACGAAAGTGCTCTTTCTTGCCTAAAATGCAAATGTTTTCCCGAGAAGAGCTGGTATTTTCCCAGTTTATCCATGTTCAACTGCAGAACGACACAAATTCCATTACAGCAGATATGCGGAACATGCATAGCTTAACTTCATTATTGGATACAAGAAACTACTGTAGTTCCAACTGAATTGGCTCAGACAAAAACTGCCTGCATCTAAATTCTACTATTTCCAGTAATCATGTACACGTGTTTCATGTGGACATTACAATATACACAGTATTTTACATTTCAAATGTTTCCTCAGTAAGTGGGTTCACCTTTTGATAAACCTGTTTAGGATAAGAACCATAGGCACTGCAGAAGAAGGTGGGATTTGAATCCAGGTCCTTTGAGCGGAAGGCAACAGTTCTAACCGGTACGTAAGCTGCCGCCCCCTGAATATTCTCACGTAAAAACAGCACTAACCTGAAACTGTTTCCCGAGACATTTGAACCTGCAACCTTTGCATGGACTCTCTGCACCACTCTTACCGTAGTCAGTCGCTCGAGCGCCGAAAAGCGCTCCTCCCACGTCGCGGCCGACTTCTCAAACGCCTCGTGCCTCTTTATCAACTTCTCCACCTCATCTACGCTCTGGCCCAACTCTCGGCTGGACAGGTACGGCTCCTGGCCCAGCAGCCATGCCTCCGCCACGCCTGCATCCCTCGCAAACTGGTGCACCTCCAACACTGAGAGGCACCGTGGAGACAGGACAACAAAGGTCAGCATGGGACCACGAAGGCTATGATGAAGATCGACAAATCCTTAAATACCAAGACGCAAACATATTGCTGGAGCGGATTTGGAACAGAAAACGGTGCACTTCCTCAGCCACACGCTGAAAGAGACAAAAAGTGACCCAGCGATTAAGTGCGTTACTGGAGAGGTGGGGCATGAAGACAAACCCTGCTTCTCCCCTTCTCCAGAAACGCTGGTTGCACCCACAGCTTCAGCTGTGCGTTTCAAAAAGGCCGCCAAGGGATCTGGTGCTGAGCTCCGTTTCCGGACCCCTGGCAAGGTGCCGACGGAAGCAGTGGTGGGCTCCGAACCAAACAGCATCAATCTGAGGGGCTAGGAAGGCAGTTCTTTGCCGTCGCGTGACCGAGGCCTCCTTCACCACCAAAAACTGAAACCTCTCAGCTTCAAACATTCTTTTGGTCCGTTTTGCCCAATCTTCTCTCCAAGTGAACAAAGATTTCCTTTTGCAGGATGACACTCACTGCTTTCTACTTTCACGGACATTAAACAGATGCCTAGATGAGCACCGGCGGCAGATGAAACGGACGGAAGCACAAATGTAGCTTAAAACTCTAATAACTGATGCAGAAATGGACAAACCTACCTAGTCTCAGCCACTCCCATCTGTCCTCCCACTTGTCAATCATATCTTTCCTCTTGTCCGTCAACTGCAATAACTTCTCTTTGATCTGAAAAGAGGAGACCCTGCTGTCAGAACAATACTTTACTGTATCAAAAACAATTTCAGGAGCTACAGATTCACCATATGGGATTCAATTCTAACATATGGAATGCAATATAAAGATCTATTTTAAGTTTTCTAAAAATTAAAGGTTAAACATCTACAATTCACTGCACACATAACACAACGCTTGCTACAATGGACTTGTTTTTGAGGTGTTCTTGTGTGAAATCGAGTCTCTTATGAGACTTCCAGTCGCGGTGTGGGTCCTCAGGGTTTTTATGAACAAAACAGAAAAACCTCCAGGGCTCCATTTCCAACTTGTTCGGTTTTAGGTGAAGGAAACCATGTACGTGCAACCACACCAAAGCCTGACATCATACTTATGAAGAAAATGTGGTATCTAGTAGTTCAGCGATGAAGAAGCAGACTCAGACCCAGCTTCATCTGTCACAACACCGGTTGACTGGGTCCATTTCGAGTTACAGCAAACCAACATTACTGACGCATTTCGAACGAGAAAGAGCAGGCAGTGAAAATGCACTCTTAGAGAACTTGGCCAGATGCTGCTAGCATTTGCCGAGGCCGTGAGGCTAATCCCACCCTGAGACCGAAAGGGCGACCGGGAACACCCACCTCCTCTGACGCATAGTGCTTCCTTGAAAGCAGAGCCTTCCCCAGCTCAACGCAGGCAGTGAAGCTGTCGTTGCGGGCATCGATCTCAGCCTTGATACCCTGGTGATTGTTCATGAGCAGCTCCACCGATGACACGTCCCTTAAAACAGGCAGACAACACGGTGGTGAGTCGCAGGATTAAGAAAGTCGTGTGAGACGGCGAGAACAAGAGTGTTGTTTTCATGGGAAATCCACGACAAGGATCCCCGCTGTTCAGACACTTTGATTCAGAAGTCTGCAGGGTGGAGTCAAAACAGTTGTTTGATGTCCTTTAAGAAGAGTAACCAACCTTTCCTGTTGCAGCAAAATGCACAGTGGAGTTCAATAAACAGAAGGATTTCTGGTCTCACGTCTGAGTTGACCAAAAGACCTCATTTTACACTGTCCCCTGTACCGCATCCCAGCTAAACAAATGTTTAATAAATCCAATTGTTAGATATGCTTTCTGTGAAACGCAACAAAACATTCCCTCTTTGTGCAAAACCGTTCCCTCTACAGCGCCTAGACGACACGACTGTAGTATTGGGTTTTTGGTCTATAAGAGAACTTCCTTATTCAGACAAAAAGGCGGACATCTGACCAGGACTTTATTACCCTTCTCTCAAACCACAGCATTAGTCAGATACGTGATCAAACAACAAGGGCTCAGCTGTCACTGCGAAGGAACGGGGAGGAGACGGCGCTGGTAATCACTGAATTCAACACCGGAACTCTGTCTCTCTCACACCATCTCCCCCCTATCTGCACAGGGTCATCTGGCGAAGGTTCAGCTAGAAGGGCTTGTTCTTCTCTCTGTCCTAAGCAGCAGAGCCCTGACTGAACTGGCGATTATGGCAATTACAGTGATCATGCTGAATACAGTTCCAGCCCAGCGCCAGGGAGTCTGTTTTGCTCCGATCTCGCAGAGAGACGGTCTATATGAAGCAGTTCTTCATACGTGAAATTATACGAACTGCTTAACTAAACACTGCTTTTGGGAAAAAAAAAAGACAAACCATAGCTCACGCCATGGAATATAGTGACTGACCATCTTGCTCCCATCGATGACCGAGAGTTCCGAACGGCACTAGTAAATATTCGTACAGACCTTCATTACTACTACAATAGAAATACTAAACATGCTGCAGAAATGTGGTCAGTCCTGACAAAACCTGTCTCAGGATAAGCAAAGCTGCTTAACTCCAACGACCAGGATGAAGCTGACCGCTCACATCTTTGCTTAACTTGTTTAGTGAGGACTTGTAGTGCTGCGCTGTGATAAACAAGAGCTACAAACAAGACCTCCAGACCTGCTAAATGTGACAACTAATGTCAACAAATATCGCATGACTGAAAAAGTTTAGAGTCATGGAAATCATACGTACTGGGCTGAGCCAAAATTTCATTGCACGATTAAACAAATATTTACTGATATGTCCCCAAGTATCTCCTTTCAAAGCCAACTGACTGTAGGCTTTCCTTCAGCACATTTACTGGGTACACCATACCTTGGCTTCTCCTGAGCATCGATGAGACGGATGACGTCCTCCATCCAGAGCATGAGGTCCCGTACCATGCTAAAGAAGCGGAACTTGTCCCCAGTGTCCAGCAACCGGAACCTACGACCCTCGCAGGCCTCTAGGAGGCTCTTCCAGGCCTCCAGAACCTCATTCTCTCTCTTCTGGATGTCATCTGCCTTGTCGCCAGCATATGCTGACTGCAAACGTACAGCATCTTCTTGCAGCTGCCTCACCTACAGAAGAAGACAATAAAACATCATGTACACAGAAGATGAACCATTTATCTCTCGGATATGAGCTGGAAGGGTATTTGGCCATTATCACATGGTTTTCCTGCAACAAACCCTACAGGTAAGAGACAGTGATATTACAGTGGTTCTGAAACAAAACCTGTTAAATAATATAAGTGTTTAGCGTCTATTGAATTTTAGCCCTCAACTGAAATCGTCCCCTCAACGCATGCAAGTGGTCTATATAACTACCTGTGTCCCCAAGGCTTGGATGTCATGCTCAAAAGCCGTATGCATCCTCTGTAGCGTCTCAACTGTGTTCTGGTCACGGCCCAGTTCCTCTGGCAGCATCTTATGCTTGTCCAGGATGCGGCCCAGGATCTCCTTCGCATCGTGGTAGAACTTGTGCAGCTCATAGGAAGCAGCCAGGATCTGTGTGCGAGTGTCGATCAGCTCCAGCAGGTCGGCCCAGGCCTCATTCAGGCCATCTTTCCACTCTGCAATGGTGGCAGCATCTGAATGGCCAGAGTTGATCAATTCATCTGCCATCTGGTTAACTGCGTCCACACGTTCCTGGCCAATGTTGCCTGTGTCCCGAGCAAACTCCCGGAAACGTTCCTGAAGCATCTGTGATATTGAAGAGAGAACAGTACAACCAAGTCAGGACCTCAACGTATGAAACATTCTTAATGACAAAAATGCTAATAAATGCATGAAACTTAGGTAGGCCAAGAACTTGATGCAGAACTTTTAGCTGAGTTATTTTTTAGTTTAGTTTATTTACATATCACGATTCTTTTGAGATTGTGAAGAATGCAACCAGCATCACTAAGCATAGAAGGCTGAGCGGTACCGTGACGTGCTCATAGTCCTGGCCGAGTTCATGGGAGCCTGCAACCACTTCCCGTTCGGCGATCCACTGTTCCAAGTCATCCACCTCACGGTTGAGCTGGAAGAGTCTGAATCTCTCATCCAGCTTTCCTCGACGTTCCTCAGACAGGTCCTTCAGCCCGGCATAAAGCTTGTCCACCTGGGACTGTCGCATGTTTATCCGCTCACTGTAAGAGGAGGGGACAACTTCAGGGTTTCAAAACACAATGGCCAGGACAGATTTGCTGGCTGAAAAATACAGTGAATCCTTTGAACAGTTTCCCAGGTTAAACTAATCCAGATTTTACCAGGACTGACCTCTCTGGATGCCCTGCAGCCACCAGGGCCCTGCTGGTCTTTGAGAGCTGGTGGACCGTCTCAGCATAGTCCTCCACAGCCTGCTCCAAGATCTGGTGCTTCTTCAGCATTGCCACTGCGCTCTGCTCATCCTGACAGACACCAAGAGGGACACACAGGTGAACATACCTGGAACACGTTTTCAGCAAACAATGCAGTCTGGTCTTTCCCTCCTGGAATGTCTCTCTCCAGTAGACTTATAATACAAGCATATCCATTTCGGAGCCAGCTCATACCCCTCTCTAGACTCCACAACTCGTACCTTGGCCTTCTCCTCAGACATCATGTAGAGCTCCTGCTCGCTCATCCAGGCCTCAGCTTCAGCAGCATCAAAGTAGTACTGCTGAGCCTTGTGGGCCTCCTCCAGTCGGCTATGCCTCTTTCCCGTTTCCTCGATCATCAGGTCCCACATTTGCTGCAGATCGGCGAGGCGCTGTTTGATGGCCTCTGCAGTGGGGCCGCCGTCCTTCAGAATGCTCTGGCTCCTATCGAAGATGTCGTTAAAACGCGGCTGGTGGCCGTGGATCTCCTTCTGGAGAGTCTGAATAGGAGAGCCAAGGGGTGACAGTTAAGACACGGTTTCGATCTGACTGGGAGGCGAGAGTGAACGTTGCTTGCCGTGTACTTCACCTGATTTTTCTTGATGAGCAGCTGTACAGTCTGCAGGTTGTGTCCATGGTCTGTGGACGTGGCCAGTGGCATTCTCTCCTCCACCCAGAGCTAAACAACAGCATTTCCAGAAATGCAATGAACACCACAACGCTCACATTCTCAGAACTTCGTCAACTTGAAGATGGTATCTCAAAAAAGACCAAATTAAATGCACCCAAAACCTTTCCAGAAGCATCTACATCTGCAGTCAGCTTTCAGATCCGTGTGAATTCAAACACAGGTGCAACCACTTCTGCGTTGACGGCTACGTAATTAAGACGCATTTAGAGAAAAACTGGAGGAGTGCTTCTGCCGCTGCCGAATCAGAGGCGCCGAGGGCGTCCTTGGTGTAAAGGCGGCCGTGTTTTGCGATCACGATCACCGGCGCACGCACCTGACCCTTAAATAAAGTGAAGGCAACACCCCCCGCCCCCAAACTCACGATCTCGTCCTCCACATCGCGGTTGAATTGGTGGATCTCGCGGGAAGCCATGAGGTTGTTCCTCCTCCTGTTCAGTGGCTGGAGCAGCTCCTTGAACTTCTGTTCCACCACGCGGCGGCGCCCGTCCACTTCGTCCGTGTCCTTGCCCTCCTGGCGGAGCACCTGCGCCTGGCTCTGTAGCTCCTCCACCTCCTTTCGACGCACCTCCACCTGGTTCTCTAGCATCTAAGGGGAGAGCAGGGAGTGAGGTGAAGACGGGTAAGTGAGGAGCAAAGGGGGCAAGAGGCTCTTTCATTCACCCTCTCCAAAAAGTGCGCACGTGTGTGGGCACACACTCGCTTCTCCCCTTCCCCAAACAGGGGAGAGTAAGATTACATAACAGACAGGCGGGGGGCTGAATTATATAACTGCTACTTAGGCTGCTTGCTGTGTCTCTATTACCCTGTTTGAATGAGCACTCAACAAAAAATAAAGAGCATTCAGTGTGACTTTTCTTTCAGCTCAAGAGTTTCCTTTATGTCTTTTCACCCCGTGAAAGAAAGGAGTCAACGGAGAGCTGCAGAGGCTTCGACGTGGTTCTTCAGCCCAAAACCTCCCGCATTTAAAAGAATAAACACACCCTCGCATACACATGGTATCTGGCACCTGGAGCGGATTCTTTTTTAGGCACCTCCCGGATGCACCGTGGTGCAACACGCCGGCACCCACCTGGCCACGCTTAAAAACTACAGAACATTTTATGCTACCGGGGGGGGGGTAAACAAAACCCATTTGCAACTCCCATAATGCACTGTTGCTGAACATGGTTTACACGGTTAGGTGTCCAACCATTGTGGGGAGCTGTAGGGGGATTGTAGACCCTCTGTGGTCAGAGAGTTTAAGAGCTTCTGCCGAAGTGCAGGTGTCCATCAGCGAAGGTGACAAATGGAAGGTTTCAACTTCAGTGACTGGTGGCTGGTAATTCCATGTACTTTGTGTCTTAGCTTAGAAACAGCATGTTCCCTGCAGGCTGCTGAACTCTGGACAGCTTACAGACTGATCACCCCCCACTAGGTTATTACCACCATCACCTCCATCTCCACTGACTTTGTTCGCACTAATACTCTTGCCTACTTATATATTCTATACCTGTTTATTTACCCTATTACCTATATTCTACTTCAACTTGTCTGTCAGAACTGTCGCAGCCTGGTCCAGGAGAAACTACACTTCCATCCCGTGTGCGTGTGTGTGGGGGCGCAGAATGACACTAAAGTGAACCTTACACCATGAAGTCAGCTCACATGCTGCTTTTCTACTGTTAGTTACATATTTCTGTCCCCATTATTAAATCAGCTTATACTGTGAACATCAGCAATATCTCCTAGTATATTTTCTTCACTGGAAGTTCAACGTTTAATACAGTATGGTCATACTAACCGAGACGTGTGCCAGCCTGCCAATAGGGGGAGTAGCGGCACGTTCGAGCAAAGACGACAAGAAGTGTGGCTCAATGACAACGCCCCTCATGACTTGGGCTTGTGGAACAGTTTCCCTTTCAAGTCAGCATAGCGTAGTGGTTTGAGTGCTCACTTTGCAATGGAAGGATCGTCAGAAGAATTCCAGATCCTGCTGTAGTATCTCTCACCCCCCCCCCACAACTAAATCCCATACAATGGTCAGTGAGATTCTTAAAATGCATCTCTTTCAGACCCACTTCTCTCCTGATCTTCTCAGCACTCTATAAACTTGTATTAATCCCACTATTTGTCCCAATCACTTCTGCATTTCCGACCCAGCGTCGCCTGCAACGTATGCTGGCAAAAACGGTGACGCTGGACAAATCGATTGTGCTTCGAAAATCTTTTGTTTATGCCGATCTGCAGGTCACATCGGAGGAAGATATCTTCTAAATGAATAAATGTAACATATGGAGTAAAAACTAAAATCACCTGCTGTTTCTTGAGAAGAATGTTGACGCTGGTCAGGTCCTTGCCGTAGTCGTCGGATTGGATTTGGCTCTCCAGCCCAAAGAGCCACTTGTCCAGGTCGGCGCAGCTCTGCGTGAAGAGCTCTGCCTTGTTGGCGTCGAAGAGACACTGAGCCTTGGTTTGTGTCGTCGATTCCAGCTCGGCCCACATCTTGTGCAAGGCCGACAGCTTCTCCTTCACCACCTCCTCCGTCTCCGGCTTTTCGGCCACCAGCTGCTTCCCGTCCTGCACAGAGACCCATCGTTCCCTTCAGGCGTTGTGGGAAAGGCTAGAGGTGTGTTTGACAGATTGGGTTTGCACTTTGTGTCTTAGTTCACACTATTAAAGCTGTCTAAAGATTTCTAATAGTTCAACTCCATAAACCATTTATCAAGCTGGACAAAACTGAAAACAATTAAGTCAAGAAAGTGTCCAGACATGGTGGAAACAGAGTCTCCAGAAATTACAAGTAAGCAGGGTGTATCTCTAGTGAAGCTGCTTCTGACAAAGTGACAGCCCAGAATAAGCCAGACATGTTGCCACAGCTTGGACTGCGATGTCCCAGCAGCCTCCAGAAACTGACTACTGCGCCGATTGATCTGTGCGGCCCACCAAGGCTTTACAGACCTGTCCAGGTGTGCAGGCTCATATCACAGAGGTGAGAACGGCTCACATTGCTCACGTGCTGCATTATGCACATCACAAAACAGGGATGGTCATAACCTGTTCATCCGTTTCCTACTTTCACCTTTGTTGCTGTCACTTTAGTCTCCAACTGGAAGGTCGCAAACAGGCATCTCCTGACACTAGCTGCAACTGCCGTCCATCGCGTCGCCCGGTAAGCACAGCTTGCTTTTGCTCTGCTGCAAATTTTACAAAAGTGAACAAAGACTAACGGAAAAAAATGCAGCCGAAGTGCTTTACTTTGTCCTTCAGGAATTTTATGCACTTTTCCATAATTTTGCAGCCTAAGGCAATTTTATACCTTTAGCACCCAAATCACAGATATTAAAAGCAACTGTCCTGTCGAGTCCCTGTTGTAGGAGGTTGCTGTTGAAGTGAGACTTTACTTTAACGCAGAACGGCCACAAGTTCCTGCCTACTGTTCCGAAACAGGGATAGTGAAAAGGGGAAACAGTGCTATCACCCCCAACCCCGCCGCAATGGCCATGCCTTACCTTCTCAATCTTATCCAGCCATTCCTTGTTGGACTGCAGCTCAGCCATGAAGGCCTGGTGCTTCAGCCACTTGCTGTGGAGGTTCCGCGCCTCGTCGTAGGACATATCCTGGGCCGTGAGCATCTTCTCATTGATCCAGAGGGACAACTGCAGCAAGGAGGGACAGCAAACTAGGTCTATGGCTGCACAGTGAGCCAAACGGGCAGTAACTGCAGTCTACACGGTGCTTGTAGAAGGCCTAGCATGAGTCTGGGTGTGAAAAATACTTAGAGGACCTCATCACACCCTTTTATCTGCAAAAGCTCTGCGCTCATCCACCTCTGGTCACTTAGTGGACTCAAACATGAGATCGAAAATCATATTCTCATTCGGTCACAGTAACTGTTGAGGGGAGTGCAGGAGAGATACCGGCCCTGATGGTCTCTAGCATGTTCGCGAGCATCGGGTCGGGGTATCGTAATGCCCAGTGGGCACTGCTGTATCAGACATGCCCATGCAGAAGTAAAGTTTGTAAGTGGTTGGCTGCAGCTCACCTCCTGGCAATCCTGCAAGAACTTCTGAAGGTCCCGGTTGTCCTTCAGCCTCATGAGCAGCTCACTGGCCGCCTCACGATTCTTCCTGTGCCTGTGAGAACAGAGAAGCGGGCGACCATCGCTACCGTCCCTCATAGTGCTTTAAATCCACCAACCCCCCCATAACACAGACGCCACGAAAGGGAGGGTCTCGCGCATGGGTGCGTTGGCCTTGCCGTAATCCCACCCGATTAATAACGACAACGCCCTGCTCAGCCTGGATGGGAGATTAGGGCCTTTTCACTGAGGCCCAACCTGACCTCTCCACTGCCCTGGTAGAGGAGATAAAATAATCCCACTGCTTGTTTATTTGAATCAAGAATGGCAGCAAATGGAAAAAACTGGGGTTTAAATTCACAGATGTCCCTTTGATTGGGCCATATAGTAAGTAATGCTTTTCCTTCGTACTTTTCATACCGAAAGGTCACTTGGTCGAGTCTCACGGAACCTGTTACTCACAGACACAGAATACACTGTTACGTGGAGTGGAGCCCTGCTTCGTTTCTACAAACGTGGGAATCATCTAGCTTCTCGCAAGTGATGCAGTGAGAACACACAGTGCTCGTGTACACGGAGCCTCCACGTGGCACAATACCGGTCATCAATGGAGTCCACTTTCTCCTGTATGCGGTCCGAGTTGACGTTTCCATCGCTGACCAGCCTGCGGCCTGTCTCCACCACAACTTTGATCTTCTCCTCATTGGCGTCCATGGTGGTCATGAAGTCTTCTTGCTTCTTGATGGCTGCTTCTGCAGCCTCCAGAGTGGTGGGCATCTCCGTGTGAGCCAGCACATACTCCTGGGGTTGGGGGGGGGGACACAATGTGTAAAGTCACACACACAAGCATACAGTTAAATTCGGATCTTGCCGCATCCTCCAGTTCCACATCCCACATCCTTCCGCGTTCATTTCAAGAGATGACCGCATCCCTCGATGCAGAGAGGAACCAAAACCATGCTGCACTCCCTCCGTCCTCTGAGTGGCTTTCACTGGGATCAGGCGGTAACACTGAACCAGTACGACAAAAATCCTCGCAAACGCCGCCGCACAGTATAATTCACCGAGACCCCCGGTTGAGAAATAATCTTTCTTGGCCGCACTGTGGGATGTCTGGTTCTGCAGCGCTGGCGTGAGCAACCTGATGATGACAGCATGTTCACGGTGACTGAATAATCGCTCATCATTACAGCCGAGCTGGTAACTAAAGACTCCTGCAGAACGTGTCTGGAGAGAAGAGGCCGTAACAGCACCCAGAGTGATGGATGTCTAGGTAACCAACTACTTCCCCAACGGTACCTCTCAGAGGCTGCGATTAAGACCGATAAAGACATTCCTAAAGGGAAGTTTTGTCTTTGTTTACCCAGAACATCAAGATGTCATTGCTTAGCAACCACCTGTATGCACAGGGGTACAGTGATCCAGAGCCTAACCTGGAAGCACAGGGCACGAGGCAGGTTACACCCTAGACGGGGCAGCGCAGGTGGCCGCTCACTCACCCTCACGCATACATAGATTAAGGGCAAGGCAGAGCGCAGAGGGCAATTCATCGGAAAAGTGCCTTGGGACTGTGGGAATTGTGCCGAATGCCACCGGAAACCCACGTGAATGCAAAGACATACAACGTACAGTCTAAACCAAAATCAAACAACCACGTGAACCTGCGTTGCAGCCTCAGTTTGAACTTTGAACTGAGTACATTTAAAGACAACCTTCCAGACTGTAATGTTTTGATGTCCTATTTCATAACTATTGCTCTGATAACCCCAAACCCCAACTAAAAATTTCAGAACTGAGACAGAGTTAGGGTCACAGGTGTTGGTTGCCAAGCAACTGTTGTATAACAGGAGTCTCCCTTAGGCAGTGGGATCCACCAGCATTACCTGGTTGTTGAGGAAGGCCTCAGCCTGCTTGGTGTCCCTCAGGAAGAGCTGGTATGCGTGTGACTGGGACAGGAGACTCTGTCGGTTTTCCCACATCTTTAGGAGCTCGTTCCAGCCCGTGTCAAGGGCCTGTAGCCGCTGCCGCAGGAACATGTACTGGGCATCTGTCTGACCCTGGGTCACCATCTCACCCATGTCACGCATCTTCTGGTAGTCTTCTTCATAGTTGTTGATCTCATTCTTTATGTTCTCGTGCTGGGTGAGCAGCTTCTCAGCCTCTGCCAGCGTGTTGGGCATGTCCTCGGAGGCAATGGCTGTCTGTGTGCGAGACAGCCAGGACTGGAAGTCATCCAGCTCACGCAAGAACTGCTGGAGCTTGCTGGCCTCACCCAGCGACTCCTCGCGGGTCCTCAGCGTGGCTTTCATTTCCTCCCACACGGAAGTGATCTCAGCCAGGCGGCCCATGATGGCCTGGGCCTGGTCAGGGTGCTCGGCTGCCAGGCGTTCCGCTTCCTTCTGCAGGTCACCCAGCTTGGCCTCGATGGCGGCCAGGTCACGCTCCATGCCCGTCAGCTTGCGCTGAAGCGCCATGACACCTGCCAGGTCATTGCCCAGCTCCTGAGTGGACTCAATCACCTTGGTCTTCTCGCGAATCCATGACTTGGTTTCATTGCACTCCAGGTGGTAGTTCTGTACACCCAGGGCGGAGTTCAGGGAGTCTTTCTTCAGGTCTACAAGGTCACGGAACTGGCTCCACCTGCCCCACAAAAAACAGCCATGGTTAAACCTGGTATTTAAACAGAAATCCAAACATGTGTCTACCACAAGTCAAAATTGGTCAACTTGCACATTTTTTTTTTTTTTAAAGTAAGAAGAATTCAGCTGTGGAGTAAATCCAAATGAGTCACCTTCACTGCTGAACTATAATTATCAACACAACAAGAACAATACAACAAATCCAACGTGATCTTTTCAGGACAGAGACAATTACAGTTTTAGATGTCAGTTTGCTTTGGATACATAACAGATCTCAAGTTGTGTGGAGCATGTTAAATGAGCCCTTCAAAAGCCAACGAAGGAACCCCTGGAGAGGATGGGCGTGCTTCACGGCTTTCGTGCGAGAACCTGTTGAGTGTCACTCACGACTAATGCGCCTGCTGGGTTAGCTGACATTTGGGGCGGCGTTGTGTAACCGCCACCTCCTTCTGGTCTTGAAGCCTGTGGAACCTGAGGTCCAGCTAATGAGCAAATACGGACCGCCAGACACCAGATCCCAAGCGGTCCGATATTTGTGAACCTTAACAAGTCAGCTTCCTTTCTCTCAGGGCGTTGATATTCACCAGTCCTATCAAATGGGGTGATACTGCAAGGTTTACCTGGTGTTAAGCTTGTCTTGTTGAGCTTTGATCTCCTTCTCGCCAGGGTGACCACTGTGCACCAACTGCCTGGCAATCTGATTGACCACTGCGACACGTGAGGCTTGATTGTTCATCTCGGGCTCCAGACTCTCAAACCTAAAATAAAGAACACACACATAGATGTGGACTCCTGGCTTTGGGCTACTTTGTGAGGGTTCCTTATACAGTTTAGCAGATTTCAGAACAAGGCTGCCAAAATGTCACAGCGGCCTTCACAGAAAATCCTCTGGCAGGTACTCCAGACTTTGAAGGAACACGGAAACGATTGAAGTTCCCCTCGAGGAGCCTGGGCTGTTGTTAAAAGGCGGGGTGCGGTTGGAGCCTTGGCTACTCCCTATGGCTGAAGCTCACTGAAAGTGTGCCCTGGCCTTGAACTTCAGACCACATCCCACACCCACAAGGACAATCCAGCCCGCTGTGGAACACGCCACCACCCCACCCCAGATGCAACACTGACTGACTACGCACATGACAGGCTACTGAGAGGTGATAGACTTTCACAGGATGGACCTGGAAAAACACCGTTTATGCAGTTTTTATATTATACGACGCCTTTGTCCGACGTGACTTATGACGACAGATCTTCACCTTCAAAACGATTTATCCGTTTATGGAGCAGAGTATTCTCGCTGCATGAGTTCAGGGTAAGTACCTTCCTAAAACTGGAAGCTCTTAGCCTTGGGACTGCGACGCATCAGCTGCTGCTCACCTGTGTTGGATGACCTCCAAGTCTTCCAGTTTCTCTGGGATCTGCATGCTGTTGAGCCACTGCTCCTTCTCGTCGATCCACAACTCGCAGGCGTCCGCCTCGCTCGACATCTTGTAGAGCGCCAGGGCATCCTGCAGGGCCTGCTTGCGCAGCCGCGTCAGCTCCGCCACCTCCTTGTAGCGCTCCTCAATCCCTGCCAGACGGCTGTGCACTTCTTCGGAGCTGGCGTGCTCCCCTGGCAAAGTGTGCGACTGCTCGTGGAGGGCGTCGATGACGGGCCGGTAGCTGGCAATCTCTTCGGCCACATCCTTGTGTTTCTTGACCAGCGCCTGAGTGGAGAATTCGTCGTGGCCAACGTCGGCGCTGGAGACGATGCGCAGGACGTCTAGCATCCAGGCGTCGATGTCGTCAGCATCCGCCTGGAACTGGTGCAGGCTCAGCGCTTCCTCGAGGCGGGCCCGGCGCACGGCAGAGAGCTGGCCCAGGGCAGCCCACTGCTCTCGGATATCGGTGATGCGCTCCTGGATCTTGTCGGCGCCGAAATGGTTGGCAGCCACCATGGCCTCGCCCTCGCGGATCGTCTGTTGCAGGTGACCGCTGCGGCCGCTCATCTCATCCTCGAAGGCTTTGTGCTTGCTCAGCAGCCGCACCACGGCCGTCAGGTCCCTGCCGCAGTCATCCGAGGACAGGATCTGCTCCTTCTCGCGAATCCAGCCCTCCTCTTCTGCCATCTCCCAGAAAAACTTCCAGAGGCGGCGGGACTCTTCCAGCCTGGCCCGTCGCTCTGCTGCCAACTGAGTGAGTTCCTGGTAGCAGAACTCCATGTGGGCCACGCGGTCCCGGATCACTTGTGGGTCACAGGGCTTGTAGCCTGGAGAGGGGAAATTGCAGAGTTAGGAGATCAACAGCATATAACCAATGTAGGAATCTAATCTCATGTTGGGGAGCTGCTGTCCCTCACCCTCCGTGTCAAGGGCAAACTTCTGTGCGGTGGCGTTGACATTCTTCACGCGATCAGCCTGGATGCCAATGTCAGCCTCCACGAGGGCATGCTTCTGCAGAAGGTCCTCTACCCCCAGCAGGTGCTTCCCATAGTCTTGGGATAACAGGAGCATCTGGGGACAACAGCAGTTCACATACCAGGTCAGACAGTCCATGGACAGGGCAATAAATGCTGGTCTAGCTGCAGGACCATGTTACATCTGCTAACGTTTAGCTTGACAAAGACCAAACAGAAGGGTCATCATGCTGAAATGTTCATTAAGACCATAAAAATAAAAAAATTTAAGTTGGAACCAAGGAGCAGTTCAGGAACAGTGCTCACCTTCATCTCATCCATCCAGTCCATGATGTACAGCATCTCCTGGAAGACCTTCTGCAGGCCCAGGTTCATCTCCAGCCTCTGGCGGCGGGCACGCAACAGCTCCAGGAGGTACTCCCACAAGCGAATCACATTGTCCTTACGCGCAGTGATGCGCTTGATGTCGTGGTAGTTCTCTGCCTCGAGCTCGCGGGCTACGGCTACCACCGCCTGCACACGCTCCTCGTAGGCAGCGATGTCTGTCTCGATGGCCTCGTGTTTCTTGGTTGCCGCCTCCACTGCTTGAAGGTCGAAGCCAAAGTTGTCCTGGAGGTGGAGGGGAGGGGGCGAAGACGTCAAACTTAAGAGAACTGGGAAGGTTACTGCTTTATAAACGCAAAGGTTGGCTTGTAAAACGTTTACTGTGAATTTTTACGTACGGCTGAAACGACGAGTTAGCAAGGAGTAAAAACATGAGTGAGCAGACTGAACGTCAGACGTGCCCTGCCTCGTCGAGAAGCATTTCTGTCCATAAAACAAACCGTCGTCGCGATGTCGTCCGAAACCGCTTTGAGTTGTACGATTTATTACATCAGCAATGGTTATTTAGAGGAAAAAAAAAAAAAACGCAGCCGAGACTTTGCGTCGTTTTTACTGGAGTCGTGAGGTAGCACATAAATAGCTTGTGCCGTTTCTCCACCAGGTCACCAGGGGATGCTAAACTCCACTTACGAGTCTTCATTTTCTGACAAACCCGTGGGAGGGAAACATGAGCACAGACCATTAACAGCAGGTCTGGGTGGATCGTGCCAGAGCTCTCGAGACCCAAGTCTAAACCGTGCAGTAAAGTGACACGGGTTGAAAGGTGCACAGGTACATATTTCACCTTTAAATGCACCTCACAGCCCCCGACAGGCAGGGCTGCTGGCCCTGCGTACGTCTTCCAAAAGCGTGAGAGGCATTTATGACAGCAAATGTTTAGGGTGCGATTAATACAAAGTCACGACGTGAGTTAGCGGGATATACTAGCTGTTGGCGTGTTTATCATCACAGCGAAGCGGAAGGGATGGGTACCTGGAGGTGAGCAGGAGCATTTGCCCGGGTGTCAGACCGGCAACGTGCCGGAACAGGGGGGCAGCTGTTTGGGGGTGCAGCGGCGTGTGTTCACCTACACGAAGCCCGTCTTCCACACACAGGGGGTTGTATTCACTCCTCAGGAAGCGCAACTCCAACGTTCGGAGCTTCTCTTACAACAACGTGCTGCCGTCTTTCTCCTCCTTCCTCTGCTTGTCTATTCCTACTTCATTCCTAATATAACGTGCGGCTTTGATTTATGCCGTCTGTCACCCCCCCACTTTTCAGGTTGGCTACAATTCCTCAGCATCTTTTTATCCCTCAATACTTATATTTTAACTGCATTTTAAATTAATGTTATTAGTTTAACATTTCTGTTCCCATTCTGCTTCCCTGCTCTTCTCATATTAATGCATTGCAATTAATATTATTTTTCTTGAGGCTGTATTGTCTTATTTCACCGTTTGGTGGGGTAACGGTGGGTGGGTTTGAGGTGGGCCGATTTCGCCAAGACGAATGCTCGTGTGTTTTATATTCGTGGTGGGCGTCTGTCTTTAAACATCAGTTTAAAAATAAGTGTAGTGATAGCGTGTGTGGGTATGCATCCAAACCCCCTGGAAGTACCCTGTCAGTGGGCAAGGTTCTGCTCCGTACCTGCGACACCAGCCGCTGGTTCTCGCTCAGCCACGTCTCCCTCATGGCTGCCTTGCGGTCGAAGCGGCGGGCCAACTGCTCCAGCTTCTCCTGGCGGATCAGCTCCGTTCGCAGGGCCAGCTCTCGCTCGTGCTCCGCCTTCTCCAATCGCTCCCAGGCCTGGTGTGGACCAAAAAGCTCTCTAAACACAACGTGGTTGCGCCAGGTTACCGCGGTGCTCATCACCACTAAGCCATGACCAGCTCAGCCACACTAAAGTTCTGCCACGTCACATCCTTGGTTGTGTGGCTTGCGCTGCGTCAAATCTCTGCGTTAAAGTGTTGTTAGAGAAAGTTCGCAGGCTTATATTTTAGCAGGTTAGGTCATAGTTATGCGGCATTTGTGGAAATTAAACATTCCGCTTCCTCCAGAGCTTCTTGATGGAACAATTTGAGCTTTTTAAGAACATGGGCGATTTGAGGGACCTCGGTCACCTTGTTAATGTCGGAAATGAGCTTGCCCTCACGCGGCATGTACACCTTCTGGTTGTTGGCCCTCATTTTGCTCTGTATGGTGAAGAGAAGGACCTCCAGGTTACCCTTCTCCGTGAACCTAGGAAACGAGCCGAGAGAACGTGAACGTGAGGAACAATCCGGATTTTCAAGCTGCTTTTTTGTTGCTAAAACAACCAACTATATTTAACTATGTCTTGACGTTTCAGTACCAAGTGGCCTTTTGCCCGTCGATGATTTTCCAAAGATAGAAGCTAATAACAGGCAGTTCTATTATTTCTTAAACCTTGAGGAGTGGGACTTGCATTTGCAAAGATATCAAGAGGTATCCTTTGAGATTTGCAAGGAAACGGTAGTACAGGACTACCACTGGGTTGGGTAATTGGGTTACTCATATTCCTTATTGTGAAGAATGGCTTACAAATCAGCCTTAAGATGTGAGAAGCTGCAAGTTCTAATCCTAACTATTATAGACTTTAGATGGATTACTTAACATGTGAATTGGAAGTTCAAGCTGTAAAAATAATAGAAAGGTACACACTTGACAACACTGTGGATTACAGCCTCTGCTGGGGGGTCAAGTATTGTCATGCTATATCCATCAGGATGCGATGTGGACAGAGCCCATTGGATGATGGCCAATGGGAAGCCTACACGTGTGGGGTTGGCTGTGGTGTGATGGGATCACTCACTTGGGGGGCTTCTCCACAGTACGGTACGTGTTGAAGGCCTGCAGCTGCTGCTGCACTCCCACCAGGGAGTTGGCGAATTTGCGGTTGTTAAGGATGATGATGGTTTGCTCAATCCATTCAAGCAGGTCGGAGGCCAGCGACTCGTACTTCTCAATCATCTTCTCTGTCTCAATTGCGTTGTCCAGCACCTGGTTGCCACAAGTAGTCACACAAAGAAAGGTGGGTAACAGCTCAGCATAGATGCTGCCACTCCTCTAAATACAAATATTACAAACAAATTCAAATAACCATGACACTTTCACAGCTGGGGCGGCTTAACAAGAACTTTTGCTAGAAGGACATTTGCCATGGAGAGGCGCTGACAGACTTTTGTCACATATTGATCCCATTTCAGGCCCAACCTCTCTTACTGCTCCTCACCTTTCCAATACGCTTTCCTTCCACTTTCAGGGCTTTCATCTTGGAGAAGTAGTGGTAGTAGGTGACCACATAAGTGATGATAGACTTCTCATCGGGATGGTCCACACTGATATCTGCCAAGCCAGAATTTGTGCAGTTGAGCAGCACTGCTAGGCGTCACTCAGCAGGCAAACAAAGCAATGTGTGTTTCTGTTTGGTCTCTGGATGATCTTATCTACAAGTGTCAATAGAGTATCTGGAGAAAAATGCTGGGCTTGACTTCCTCATAAAAACTAAGGAAGAATTAGAAATTGATTTTGAGGGAAATGGAGCCGAGTAACAAAAATGGGGCAAATATGTACATTTTTGTAGGTAGAACAATGGCTTGGAACCGTCTCAGGATTCCCTCTGGCACTGTCCACTGCTCTGCTTAACAGGGACAAAGCAACGTTAAACTGTGTTATGGTTCTGCTGTGGTGGAAGAGGTCTGCTGCAAACAAGCAGGAATGTTGTGACATATGGAGACCCGGGACACCGAGTGGCCGCCAGCATCCACCCAGCAAGTGGGCTGGGTTTCTGCAACTATGCCTTCCCACACATTTGTGAGATGTCAAACCAAGCATGTTCATCCAGAACTTCTGCTGAACAAGCCAATTTGGTAAAAAGGGCAGAAAAAACGCTCAACTTTAAGGGCTCCACCAAGTCATTAGCTGAATGAAGAAGCCAAATCCCAACTCATACTTGAGTGGTAGAGTGACAAGAGCAACAACATGTGTTTGACACTACATTTCTGAACGCGTCAGATTCTCATCGGAAGACTGATTTGAATATTGATGTAATCTGAGCATGAGGGTGGGCTGTTGACACAAACACACAGTTTATCCCTGGCTTTATTGTACTGGTGCTTATTTTGACTCCAGAGTCCAGGAAATGTCTGAGCAGTTCTGTTTACAGCACAACACAAACACCGGCTTACAGCCTTAATTTGTTGAAAACCTCAACATTGGGCTTGTTGCTTTGCCTTTAACAACTAAGAAAACACCAAACTGCGTGGTATTTCATCGCAAAATAATTGTCGAATGTTTCAGGGGTTTACAATGACCCCATGACACGAGTAGGGCTCAGAATGTGATCCAAGTGGACTTACCTTCTGGGTCTAAGAGTTTGGTGAGGCCAAGGTGCTGCTCTGCCAGGTTGAAGGCATTCTGCAGGTTGTAATGGGCGTTGGACTTCTTCAGCTTATCAAAGTCTATCAGGTCTGGTCTGCGCACACACACACACACGACATACATCACAAATGTGTGAAGACAACGGCAGCCAGAACCCCATGCATCACGTAACACCCGTCCCATATAACCCCTGACATGGAACCACAGGTTGGTCATACCTGTGCTTGTGAATGAGGGCATTGAAAGCCATGCCATCTCGCCAGCTTGTTGTGAAATTGTGGATATTTACGTTGGGATACCTGTAAGAAAGAGTTTCCGCACCATATGAGTGAGCAAAACTATGGCTTGCAGAGCTGACATGACAAAGGCCATGCAGGCATCGTCACTGTACTGATCCGTTTGATCCAGTGTCCTGCTCCCACAGGTTCCATGTTGGATAGCAGACGCCAGTTCAGTAGTAAATTTGAAACATATCTGAACTACAAGCGCATCTCTCCTTATTGTAAAGGACTGCGCTGTGTAAAAGGGTACCTTATACCATCTTTCGGGTGGAGCACAGTATGTGAACTGTGGTGCTTTGTGGTATTTGAATGAATGACTTTGGGATGTACCACACTGGTCACTTACCCTGCAGTCTTCATCTGACACCACAGAAGCAGAGCGTCTTTGGCCGACTTCTTCTCCTTGTTGTCCTCGGTCTCCACGCTGATGTCCTGGATCTGTCATGCAGGGCAACCAGACGTAGTGTCATACAAGGAAGTAACCATCAGCATAATCCAGTGACTGACAGCCGCTGCCCCCCCCACCACACACACACACACACACACACACACACACACACACACACACACACACACACACACAGAGGCATTAACATTGCCACCCTAATCCCTACACTGAAACCTCTGCTTTGCCAGGGCCTTCATTTTCGCTGTTCTTATTCACTTCAAGTGTCTCAGGATTTACAGATTTTAAGGGTGGCAGGGAAATTACTATATCTGTGATCCAAAGGACATGAAATCGTACGACTATTTTCAATCTCAGTGTCTCAATCTCATTTATTGTGGAGGAAAAAAAATAACATTTTGATAGTTTGTTACGCAAAACAAACTACTGCAACATTCAGTTCTTATGGCCCTCAGTAGGGCTTCCACCTTACTGAATTTAACACTTCTGCAGAACTTACCTGGAACCTGAGGATGATGGTCCAGATGAGGCCCAGTGTAAGCCTGTGGTTTCCGTCGACAATGTCGTGTGAGCCCATGTTTTCCAGGTGCACCCTCTGCTCCTTGAGGAACTGCAATGCCTTGTCCACGTTCTCCAGGCAGTGGATGCGCATGCGGCCCTTTGTAGGCTTGGGCTGGAGACATGAAAAGAGTACCAGCACTTTTAGCTGCTGTGCATCTGCCAACCCCCCCAAAAGTCTTCAGGATTTAGTTGAAGGATCTGAGCTTACAGCCTAAGACATCAAAGAACCAGAAGGATTTAAGACTAAGGGTGAATTTAACACCATTGCTTACCAGGATGAAATAAAGACTGATGACTTGGAGCTATAGTGGCCCTAATAAACATGTGAAGAGAGAGGCATATAGACGGTGAAAACCCACATTAAACGGGTGACGGTCAGCACGTCGAGGTATGGGTCGCTCTACTCGGTCTGTGTGTCGTTTTCATCTTCTCTAGTTTCCTCCCACAATCCAAAGATGTGTTTCAGGTGACTAAAGTGCCCTTAGTGTCTGACTGAATGTGTGTAACTGTACTCTGTTGTATAAACAGATGAATGTCGAGGGAGCAGACGTCTACTATTTTTTGTCTACACGGGCTTCAAGGTTAAGAGTGCTGTACTCTTACTTAAAAAAAAAAAAAAAAAAAAAAAAAATTCATCCAGCCTTGTAGATCAAGTCCAAATACACTAAAAGTGATAACATGACTTCCAACAACCAATACATTATGCATGCAGGTGCCCCTGTGGTCCTTCTGAGGAACTCCCTACAAACCATGTCTGTTATTACCCCCACTTTACTGTTTACAGCCCTGCCTCCTCCTAAGGCCCTTCTGCACAGATGCAAGTTATGAACTTTATGGTAGGTCCAGATTGAAGGGGTCTGCTCATGGTGTAGCTTGGAGGTCTTACTAACCAGCAAGGCTCAGGCGTTGGGAGGGGTTTGGTGATCAGAGACCTAAGGGGTGGGGAAAGCATTCTTCAAGACATCTCAGTCACCCTTGTGTCTGGAGAGGGCTAGCCAAAGCTGCTCCCTTGGCTGAGGTCAAGGACCATAAACACACAACTGTAGGCCCCTTGTTGGGACAGCTGGAGCATGTTATGGGATGTAGCAGACCACAGCGCAGGCCTGTCAGCTTGCACACCACAAAAAAGAGACGCATTCTCCTCCTCCCCACTAAAGGGAATAAACAGCCCCAGGTGAGATTGCTCTTCTGCTTCTCCTGCACGCATGCTGAACTGTGCAATTGATTCTCTAACGCAGACGAATCCACGCTGCATACCGGAGCTTGTTAGGTAGGTCAAGAATCCATCACTGTTTGGCGATCTACTTGTTTTTGTCTTCTGCCTGAGGTCTCCAGGGCTCATATGTGAAGGAACGCTCCGTTCTCCACCGTCTGCCTTCACTCTAATAAAGACCTCATTGAAATACGACCAACTGCACTATTTTCATTAGCCCCCCTGACCCCAGCCAACTCCACAATCCAGCTTGGTGATGCATGATGGGGAATTCTGTTCTGCTCTCACTTCCTCCATTGCAACCACAAAGGACCCTCTCAACGCAGTTTTGCCTTCATGCTTTTCAAGAAGCCATTACTGACACGTTTGGACGAGTGGGTTGAATCAGTGGTCATATCTTTCTCACAATCCTGCTCCCCTGGTCCAACCAAAGGGGTTTGGTGTGTGACAGCGAAATGGCACGTCAGTGTGTCGTAATCTCCTTTAATTGAGCTTCGATTCCAAACCTGTCTACATCGAATTGATCAGAGCTGCGCTTTATACAGGGAGGACGGGGTGGGCGACTTGGGTGTAACTAATTTTGGAAAAAAGCTTATTAAATCTGCCAAAGTCTTGCAGGAAACTCACTAAACCTCTTAAAACTGAAATCCATTTGCCAGCAATTCTGAAGCATATGACCTCACTTGCTGAACTGGAGGACTTCAGCCACCAGGAGTTCAAGTTCTTACACGCTCTACGCACCGTTAGCTCATTCTCCTAAGTCACAAGCGTGCAGGAGTCACTGTTTGCCAGTCTTCTCTGGTATTTACCTTAAGTGGATCAAGTCGGGGCACATTTGGAAACCATGTTAAAACTGCCGTGTGGTTCTGCTTTAAGAACCTTCAGTCACGTTGGCAGTTACAAACTTCTCCGATGCCAGAGGCTTGTCTTACAGCCACGAATCTACTACATAAACACCGGTCCTTATAAACCGTGGACTGGAGCCAGAGTGATAACGGATGTGGCCACGGCACCCTCGCAAAAGTCCTGCTGGGTCAAACCGGACATAAGGTTATTCCCCCAAACTCACTTCAGACAACCAGCTAGATGATGTATACGAAAAATGACGTCACGTAAGATGACGTGTCGACCTGCTCAGCTGGTCGAGAACATGCAGTTTGAAGAGCTGTCGGGCAAAAGCCCCAAAGGGAGGAAAGAAGGCGGAATCCTTATGACAGCCAGGAAAATGGCTAACATGGCCTCACCTCTACTTGATATGTTGTCATGTTCTTCTGTTATCTCCCGAGGATTATATTAAGTGCAGTAGGTAGCTCAGTGGTTAGCGCCATAGCCTTGCAGTTGAAGGAATCGAGTTTGAATCCCTGCTCCTGCTGTAGTACCCTTGACCAAGGCACTTGCCCTGAATCGATACAGTAAAATTTACCCAGCTTTACAAATGGGTGAATACTTGTAACAGTGTACAAACCTACTATTAAAGCGATTTCACGTGAACCAGTGGCAACAGAGAACCTACACTTGGCATTAAGGATATTTTCAAAAGTCCCCACGAATACACAGCAACACTATTTTGCCCACCAGAACAAGAGTGTCATATGAAGCACATCAGTCATCAACACAGTCCATCTGTGGCCTGAATGGCTCACAGCTCCCTTCTCCCATCTCAACGCCTTGCTTGATCCATGTCTGGGAAGCATGTATTAGGACACACACACCGCCCCGCTCCTGTTTCTCTCTTCTCTGTTCTTTCTCATGGACAGATGTGCTGCTGCACTGCAGGCGATTCTGCCATATTGTTATATCCACCTCGCCAAACGCCTTGCGGCACTCTACACGTCTGGAGTCTTATGAATTTGGACTTTGAATTGTGGACATTCCGAAATGCCCGAAAACAGGCAATGGTACCCTTTGAGAATCAAGCCCATCCTGGTTCCCATTGGAGCTGGAAGATCACAGTTTTCTGCACTTTATTAAAATGTAATGTTTTCAGTTCTAAGTCACTGCAAGCTGAGTGTGTGCGACGGTGCGTGTTGGACACCAGCGTTGCACAGCAGGATCCCAGGAACACAATCTCCCCGTTCTCCCTCAGACGGCAGCGTGGCGAAACGCGAGTCAAGCTAAACATTCGCCAGTTGGAAAAACGGAAACACGATGGCACCGTCTTTGCAGGGGTCAAAGGGATCGAAGGAAAACACCACAATGGATCACACAGGCACCTCCCATCCTGCAAGGTTATATAGGTTTCTCGGATTAAAACGGCCACCCGCTTTATGAAATATTCACATGCTTAAGTCTCAAGATACATGTCCCCCTTTTTTCCCCTCCGTCTCATCTATTATTACTCCCAGGAAGTCCGAAACCAGAGCAAAGCTGAAACAAACGCGCCGTTCCTAGTCGGCATCCATTTTCGGTCAACATCGCACTTTTTTGCAATTAAGCTGCGAGGATCGCCAGACGAAAGAGTGCGCTAATATAATACACAATTGTGTGTAAATTTTCCTAAAAAATTTAAAAAAAAAAAAAAAAAAATAGAGAAATGCCCCCGGGACACGTTCCTAATTTGTTCTTGAAAACTGGACTTAAACCGGGAAAAAACGTAGCGCTTCCAGGAAGGTAGGTTGACAGGGTGCTTATTTCCCATTATTTTAACTGGGAAAATGATCATTTCTGCCAACACCCCACATAAAAAAAAATTAAAACAAAAACAAAAAAAAAAACAACCAATTTCCCCAAAATATCACTACAAACCTATAAAATGCCTATATACTGTATTTGATGACTATATCAGGGGAAACGAATATAAAATAAAACAAAAAAAAATCTGCTTACGATCTTCTGTATTGTACAAAGCGCTGCCTACACCTGCTTGTGGTTCAGACTTTATGGCGGGTTTTGGAACGTAGATGGTGTGACACACTGTAGACCAGACACTATGGGCAGCCCAGCAGGTTACAAGACGACTCTCGCACTTCAAAATAACAAAACACTGGAGACGGTGAGTTCATATACACGGTCAGCTAGAAAAAGACGTGTCAAGCGTTTAGAAAATAAAATGGGGATTTTTTTTGTATTTTTTGCACATGGTTAGGCTAAAAAAATGTATTATGGGGAGCTCAGCACATAAACCAGATTTCTAGTATATATTAAAAAAGAAAAACAAAGCAAACCAACAGATGGTCTATTGGGAGGACGTGAAGGAGGACATAAAATGGGGAAGGACTGTAAACGTGGAGGGATTGAAAAGTGCTGCATGAACATGGAGCTGCTCTAGGTCTTATAGTCATGGTGAACAGCTCATCCAACATGGCTCCTGCTCATCACCAACGTTAATTTCTCCAGGCCACTTACAAAACTCCATTGTTTAAAAGGCCAAGGTTGTACATCTGTGTAGGAATGCGTGGGAGGTTGTTTATCAAAACGTTCACGGCAACGTTAATAACCGTACTTATCCGTCCGAAAGAGCCTCCCGCGGCTGAATATCAGACAGACATGTTGAAGTCCTTGCTGGGGTCTACGAAGTACAGAGGACGGACGTGCTTGTGAACGGTAACCTTCCCTTCGGGTGAGCTGACAGCTGGAGGGGAAGCCTGGTAGAGATTCGGCTCCGTGGTTCGAACGTGCCAGTCGGGGGACATGGCTGCGGTCGGAGCTGACTGGGAACTCACCAGCCTCTCCCCCGACAGGACCTCCAGCAGCTTGATGAGCATACGTCCATCTCGCAGGTCCATGTAAAGGTCGGTGATGCGGCAGGAGACTCGGGCCAAGTGAGAGTTCACCCATTTAGTGAAGGTCTTCTTCTGCACGGCCTCTCGCTCATCTGAGGGTGGGGGAGAGAAGGAAAAACAGTCAGTTTCACATCTTGGGGCCAACGCCCCTATGCAAATGAGGACAGGCTCCCATGCGTTAGATCACGTTCCTCGCGGCCTGTAGGTCCTCGCTTGCTGCCTGCAACCCATCCTCCCCCACCGGAGATCAGGGGACAGAGCAATCCCACGTGTGGGTCCGAGCAGAAACTACAGGATCACGGATGAGGATGGGCCCATCCGGCTCACACGTAAACGTCGACAATCCGAAAAACAAGGCAGGAGAAATGTCGACCTTCCTGTTTACAGAATGTACCTCCGCTGGACCTCCCCCACTCCACGTTCCTAGAGCACAAACCCACCCAGTGGGCCTCTGAGGAGGATGGCCTTTCCTTCATTATTGTCATCAAGCATTTCTGTTTTTGCATTTCCAACCCTTCCGAGATGTAAGCTTGGATTTCAATTGTTCGCCGGTGCACTGAGAAGAGAAGGAGCCTCTGCTGACACGCACATGCATAAGGTTACCTCCGTCTGACTGGGGCGGGGGGGATTCTAATCCTAAAACACCAAAGAATACCATTATGTGGCCTCAAAAATTGAGTGCAGTTGTTTAAATTGGACATTCATACATCGAGGTGAGATATGACCTCTAGTATCGTCTGTAGTTTTCAGTAGAGTTACATTTCCAGCAAGATCTGTTTTTTCTGAAGGTAACCAACCCCCAGTCATGGCCAGGACTTACGTGACGGAGTGCTGATCTCACGTCCACATAGGTGTATTTGATGGAAGAGGATGCCAACTTCCAACCCCTCTCACACCAGTATGTGGGGCATCACCACACCAACACTACCCCTTACTTCTGATGTTGGCACTAACATCTTGTCTATTGGGTAACAAAGTGTGTCCCGTAGGTCTGGCTGAAGTCCTACAAACGGTACGTGAAGTGTCGTTCGCTGGCACACAGGTAACACAGGTGGCTTGAACCACCACTTATGTACCCCTTGCAGCCCCCACCCCCACCCCACACATGAAGAAAACCGTCTTCTCCAGGCCACCTAGGCCCTGTTTTCACTGCTCAGCGCTGATCGCAGATAGCAGCACACCATTACTGAGCATTCTGTAATATAACTCTTTGTGGGCCAAATGGAAACGAAAGAAACAAATGCAATTGCTGATACCCTCTCAAGGCTTTTTACTGGAATATAATATTCTGATGCGTGACTGCTATGAATCAGAAGATGAGTTAAGCACAGTGAAAACTTATCGTCAGCCAAAGTGGTACCACGGTTCTAATCCACGCAAATGGACCCAAGACGGATTTGGACGCCGGTCCAGCTAGCCACAGTGCTGTCGGACAATGAAACCACTGTTGGACCAAGCTCCTGGAGCATTTCCTAACCGCAGTAGCATCTGGGTTTATCACAGGACAGACGTGTCCTGCACCATCCTAAGTGGTCCGTCCCTTTTCCGTCAAAAGAAAAGCTGACCTCTGGTTGTGCTACCAAGACCCTTCCTGTTCCACTTCACTGTGCAAAACTAAAACAAGAAACACGGGGGGGGGGGGAATAATTATTAATTCATAATTAATGATTCGGTCCAAGAGTGGAATGCGCCACGGGGTACAAAGTGAGAAAAGGCCTGGTCATTAGCAAACTGAACAAAACCGACAGGAATGTAGACGTGCTAAATACGCTGGTTCGCCCGACTGAAAAACACTGATTTTGCGGACAACGAAGCCGGTCACGTGCTTGCTATGCCATTTCTCAGAAGTCTTGGGCTTGCGCCTTGACCACTGGTAAAGAAAATACGAACCTTCAAGAAAAATAAAACAAAACAAAAAAAAAAAAAGTCACTTATTGTTGGGTCAACAGAATCAGTGGAGGGCTTTAAAAATAGCTCTGCAAACATGGTATTGAGAGCGTCTGTGAATTACTGCGTGTTGCGGTGACTTCGTGTGGGGAGGCAGAGTTTATTTTCGAAGAGAAAACGCTGCAGGGAATTTACCCCCTCCCTGCCCCCAACAAAAATATTGTTTTCCTCTCCAAATCATAAAATGTCTACCATAGCTGAGAGACCATGAAAAATGTTAACAGTGAAGAGCAAAACGGTGTAACCGGCATACAGCAGCAGGCCATGACTGCATTTCAAGGTGGAAGGTATCAGGACTATGAATTTGTCAAACAAAACAACAAATCAGGGGAGGAGGGGAAGGGGGGGGTTCATAGAACATCGGGTTTAAAGCAGAGGATACTGGAGGAGTCTGACAACAAGCACGGTTTCCTTAGGGGTTTCGGGGGAGTTGCCATCCATTACACAGGAAAAGGAAGTCACACACGTGGGGAGGCAGAGATAAGAGGCAGAGAACATCGCCTCACTTCAGTTTAAACACCAACCACCACCCTTACAGGGCTTATGTAGAAAGAGACCCATCCGTCAAGTTCTCTTACAGTTGGACACTCGTGGAAACCCTTCCAGGTGCCACTGTGGTACCACCCAGATGCAGGTCCATTTTTTTCTTGCACTGAGGCATCTGTCTTGACAACACAGATGTTCCCACGAGTCAGATATTCTGTCACACAGGATCTGCTCCAAAAAAAGCCTTTAAATACAGTCTTAGTATGAGGTTGTATTTAAGCATGTTCCTCCTGGACAGCTATGCACATGCGGGGGGGGGGGGTTAGGTGCTCCAGCTACCATTTAAACTACAGCATTCAAAGGAGGTTAAAATTTAACATTTCATACACTTACATAAAACTGAAAATTCACTGTTGAAAAATGCTTATCGCAACTATTTTTACAACCTTCAGGACATGAGACCAGCAGGTCAGTTCCAAAGATACTCGACAATTACAGCGATCATAATATGCCTTGTTAAATTCTCCATGTCTCGCAGCGTTCAAAAATGATCGGCTTAACAGTCAGAAGATGGATTTCGCCTGGGATGACCCGGAATGAAATAACATTTGCAGAGAGATGCAGGCAGATGAGAACTTGGAGAAACAAAACATGTCCTTCAACGTAAGGGATGCCCTAGTTACAAAGGAACCCTGTGGAGATCTGGAACCTCCAAGGATGGAACCGGGCAGCGGCGGGACCACGAAGCCCTGCTCGCCAACAGGTGCTCACATTACACAAGCTCAAATTCCTCTCTGCCTCTGTTTCCACGGAAACCAGGAAGGAAATAACCGTTAGGCTTGCAACGCTCGGCCACTCTGCTCACGCATCGAAACGCCCAAAAGGATCACCGTTTCTCCTTCTGAGCACACCTTTTCAAAATAACAGCTGGCTCAACGCAGAATGTGTGGCAGAAGGGGTGGGGGGGGGGGTTCATGCAAAGTTGTTTTCATGGTCAAACAAGCAGCAAAGAGGAGAGGAGCAGGAGGAGGAGGGAACAGCCTGCAAGCAGCCAAAGAGGCCCGAGGACACACCCGTGCTGTGCAATCCACACGACGGGGGACTTTCCAGTAAACCACCTGATGTGCAAACAAGCAAGACGGAGGGGGAAAAAAAATCTGACTGATATGAGCACATTTTTAACAATTTTAAGCAATGTTCTGCTGGGCTTAACAGGAGCTCTGCAGGAAACTGAGCTCTTCAATGGCACCGCCTCAGTTGAAAGGCACGTGTCAGATTACCCTTTTTTCCAGCTTACTGGAAATGCTGAAGGACCTTATTCTCTGGGCAATTCTAAATGCGGCCCTCACCACCTGGGCCGCGAGGCTGCCGACAGCCGGGTACCGGACACCCAACAACGTGGCTGCTTCTCAATCAATGGATGGATCGATAGAGGTGGAGATGGAGGAGTATGACCTTAACCCGGTGGCCTGTTTGTCCCCAGGCTGTAAGAACAAAGTCGCCAGCAAAACAAGACTCATCAGCAAGGTCTCTTCATGCTCCGATGTCCTGCAATCCCACCAAAAAAAAGACACCAAAGCTGTGAATCGCTCTACAGAGTCATTGTGCAAGACTTGTGTGTCTTTAAATTCTAACTATATAGTCATATGAGGAATATACATTTATTCTCATTTAATAACCATTGTTATGTGCAGACAATATGGCATTCCTGCACACAAAACTTGCACAACACATGGATATAAGCAAGGATTCCTCGCTATAAAAACTGGCAGACAACCTACAACAGCAGACTAACTTGAGGAAGCCTTAAAAGCAGCAGTAAAGAGTCGAAGACTTTTCCGACAGGGTCGAAGAGAAAAGCTCAGAGGTTCTGCGTCCTTCCAGACCTCCAGGTGACGACACGATGTGCGCTGTCCTGGTCAGAGCAGGTACAATGTAACGCACAATAAAACAGGTCGAGACGGAACAAAGGAGTCCACAGATGAAAGAACACGAGCACATGTATCTGGGACCTGGTTACATCATCTGAAATTCAATACATTTGTACATTTGGTGAAAAAAAAAAAAAAAAACATTTCTGTACAAAATGCTGAAAACAGGTATTTCCTATTGTTAATGGATTCCACAGTGGTTATATCAGGGAGAGGTCAGAAAGTCTGCATCCTGGCTCAGAGCCGTGGAGGAAGGACCTGCGGCTCCTCGCCCATCTCGAACTGCCGCTGACCTGTGCACTGCTATCCTCGCAGGAAATCCTGAACACGTGTGTGTGTGTGTGTGTGTGTGTGTGTGTGTGTGTGTGTGTGTGTGTGTGTGTGTGTATCTTCATTCCACAGTATCACAAGCAGTCAAGCTCAACAGGAAACCTCTCAAACCACTGCGGGCTCTGTGGTCATTGTCAAGTCTACGATAATAGTTCCCAAAATTGCCCCATCATTTCCCCCCCTGCATAAAAAATGTGTTCATTCAAATAGTTTTACTGAATTCTTCACCAGCAAATAATTGATGATTTTCAAGGTTTATTAATTGGACAAAATGGAGAAACACATTTGCATGAAAATGAGACTTTACAACGCAAAGATTTTCACAGCAGCTATCACGACTCTGCTTCAACGTGTGGTTGAGAGCCACAAAATTTGCAAGTTACTATACTGTGTATACAGTTGCTTTCAGATACGACTACAGCTTAACAACCGGCTCCTGGCTGGTCTGCTTGATGCACATCTATGGGACGTGAACAGATTCAAACGTTATATTAAGGACACGGATAATATATTATCCAAAACAATTCTACTTTACCGTTTTAACAATCCCTCACACTGTGCCAGCAAAACAGTCCAAAATACAGCAAAAAATTCATTTTCTGAGGCTGCCCTATGACCCTCACCATCACCTGGCTTGTGGTCACAGGTTTGGAAATCGCTGATCCTACAGATAGCGACGAACTGGAATGAACAGCCGTAATGGTGGCACCCCAACGTTAAAGGCCTAGTCCGTTTGCAAGCAAGCTGAACTTTAGCTCGACGCTGCTTGTTTACAAAGAAAACTCACTTGGGCCTCCTGCAGACGATCTCTCAATGAACACAAAGGAGGCTGGGAGAAATGCTTCTATACGCACTATAAAGTTATGTGGGTTTGGGTCACCAGGAAGCAGCAGTGAAATGGAAGCTCGCCGCAGAAGGCCAAGAGCTCTGCACTTGCCTTGGGGTTTTATAAAGCCAACACCTGGGGGTCAGGAGCACGGAATTCAACCAGCTTCTGGACATTTCCGAAGTTGAAGACAAGGTCACAGCTACGAGTTCCAGACCTGGAAACCTGAAGTTTCACAATGTCGATGGTCAAAACAGTCAGGATTATTATTAACAAACTTGGCAGCACAGGGATTTACATCACTTTGACTCATAAAATGGAAAGCAGATAAGAAATAGTAGGACAACAACTTGATACTTATGGGCTGTGAGGAGAATTGTGCTTGCTGTACTCGCATGTTAGTGAAAACTGGGGATAGCCAGCTTTCGGTTTATTTTTTGGTCCGAGAGTTGACCTCAAGGAACCAAAGCATTGTTTTTTAAGTTTTTGGCAATGCCTCAGTAAATCAGTCATTTGCAGGATGTCCGTCCACACAACCAAATGGGACACAATGGAGGCCCAGGGAAACGTTATCTTACGTTGGGCAGGGCTGGTGGTCCAGCTTCCTCCAACCAGCAATTCACAAACTCGGATCCTTCCACTGGGGTTCTGTCGTCAACTATTAATACTGCCCAGGATCCTTGCGCTGGCGCACGTGGTCAGCAGAAACCGAGACGGTAAACGGCTAAACGTTTCACCCAGTCGGCCCGGTTCGCACGTCGCTCAGCCGCACGAGCCAGTAACGGTTCCGCTGTCCTCCGACCACGGATGGGGACAAACAGGAAGCACAACAGGATAATACCTGGAAATGACAAGCTGCTATTCTTCTGCTTTTCAACACCATTAAAAATTAGGGCCCATTATCTCTGGAAACACTGCATACCTGCATTTACTGCTTTCATTCCTCCACACACGGAAAACAAAACCGGGACCACCTATGGTCAAATTTGCTTAGAAATTCCTGGTTGCACAGGGTTTGCTTGCGTTGCTCAATGTTTATACTACAAAAAATGCAAGGAAAATCTTGTGTGTTACGCTTCCACCGCTCTCACCGTTGATACACAGCTCCTGATACCTGAGATGAAGCGGGAAAGGAGAGACCCAAGAAACAGTCAGAAAAGTAGGGGGAGAGGATCTGACCTGGGGATCATCCCTGTGTGGGGTCCACTACAACCAGAGCCCTGAACAACCAGGTCCGCTATAACATTGATCCTGACAAGGAGGAGGATATGTCTGTTTTTACAGCAGTAGTTGTTTAAGAGACCGACATATTCCAGTGACCACAAGGCAGGATGAAGAAAGATGACTGGAGACTCTGTTACTTCTAGAGTGTGAGGTCCAGAACCAGAATTCCGGTCCTGAGGGGTTCCTAAGGAGCCTCTAAGGTCAACAAACATCTCCACCCTGCAGGCCAAAAATTGATTTTTTTTTTTTTTGCCCCAGAAAAGATGGACAGAAAGCAGATGGAGCTCCTCAACACCAGGTTTTTCTACTGAAATACAGTGACTGTGCAACTACGCTGCATCCATAAGCATAAACGCTCAATGACAGCAGATAGCATTAAGGTCCTGGATTTGTATCCTGAAGGTCACTCATTCATGTCCCAGTAATAGAACCTGCTCTAGTACCCTCGAGAAGCGTTCTTCACCTGAACTGTTCCTCAGAGAAAATTGTTAATCAATTCAAATTTGTTCAGACATGCATTGACTGAGTCACAAAACTTTAAAAAGAGTTAAAAATGAAAAGACAATGGTGTGAAGGCCCATGATTTGATGGTAACAAAATTTGGCACCATTAATAAAACATACTATGTCTTCTGAGGATTTTTAACAAAAAATTTGACCATAACAAATGTAGTGCATGTGCAAAATCTATGCAAGACATGGAATCTGACATCCTGCACCTCAAAGAACCAGAAGAGTAGAGAACAATTCCATGCGAAGGCGCATCCTGAGCCCCACTGTTTGAAGTCCGGCATCCAAAACATTCCAGTGGTCTTATTCTCATTCAGCTGCAGACTAAACACTGGGGTCACTGAAGTTATCCGGTAAAGCAGGGTCCCCACCCTAAACACGGTGAGGAGTACAGGGGCTGCGCTGGAGGGGAGCCAAACGTGGGCCAACCTTTGACTTCTGAGTCTGGGGTTTGTCCACAAGCGAGGCAGTGATGGAATTCTTGGGAGGGTAAAAGGGCTCATTACGTCAAACATCTGCATCTAATAACGGAGGCAGAGAGCAGGAAAAAGAAGGGGTGGCGGGTGGAGGTGCTCCTGAAACTCGGGTCTGCTTCCTCGCTAACATTTTGTAGGAGTGCACACCAAGCCCGAAACCCACCTTGCAGTTTCCCTTCATTCAACTGAATTCCTACACAGGGAATAAACTCCTCCTCCTCCCCTACTTAAAAATTATTTGCCCACTTATATAGCTGGGTAGTTTCACAATTCAAGCCAAGTGCCTTGATCATGGAAACTACAGGAGGTAGATTTTTAACCTGAGCCATATGAATGTAAGGCGATGGCTCAAACCACAAAGCCACCTGCTACCTCTGCTCCATACCTAGCAGTTCCTCTGACTGTCAAGGATCGAATGACGGCCAACCTGCTACTTTTAGGACCAATCCGATCTTGTAGGTCTCGGTATCATTAACAAAGTTTACTCAGCCCCACCTTGTAATAAACCTACATTTCCACTGTTCCTCCAGGTTGGACTCTGTCCTCGGTCGTAAATGTTTCTGCTCCCGGCAGTAGAAACGTTTCGCGTTTTGCGAGGACGCCCGAAACCTGGTCGTAACGACGGCACGGAGGTTGAGAAAAACATTAAAAACGCAGCACTTCGCCAACACGACACACGCTTATAGCCGGTTGCCGTTACACCTCTGCCGCTGTAGGCCAGTTGCCAGAGGCTTTCTGATGCCTGCTGACCTGTTAACATTTAACCCATGTTTCCCGGCCCTGGTATCACTTAAAACAAACAACCACACAAAGCGACAGAGCGGCTCTGGCTGACAGCGATCTAGATGGCTCATTAAAAAAAAAAAAAAAAAACCGTACAAAACATTTACGTCATTTGCCCAGCTTTGTATTACAGCCACGATCGCCGTGGCAACTGGGATTGAAGGGGATTATAAAAGTAGTGACAAAGGCTCATAAATTTGTAGAAACACTTAAGAGGAGCTAATTGTGTACTGGCTGCTTTCCCACACCCCGTGTAAGCTACCTGATGAAGAATGCCAGGCCAAAGCTGGCTGCGTGAAGACGGAGCCACGAGTGAACTCCGTCCACTGCACAGCGGTTGAACAGAGAAGCCTCGACGTGCCGACACGACATGCCAACACAATGCGTGGCTTGATCTGATGTGGGGGATCCTTTGAAACAACTGCAGGCTCACGGTACTTGGCCTGAAGCAGACATTTTTACAGTATGTGCTTTTGAAGGTCACGGAATAAGGGACAGCGTTGAAGAACCTCCCCAATTTCAGCTTTCGCCAACTGTCAGACAGCACTGCAAAGCAGACATCCAAGATCTTTCACTTTTTAAAGCTTTCACATCAACAGCACTTTGCCTGAACTCTCATGGCAGCTAAGTTTCGCCAAGTGTACAAAAGACATGACGGCTACTGAGGTGTCAGATCTCCTGCAGAGGGCTCCGACATTGGACCAACGCTCACTTTCTCAAGGACCCCACTGTTCACAATGTATCCGGTCCAAAAAAAGGGGGGGGGGGGCATAAATTGGAAAACCCCCAACCAGTCGTTTAAATTTACCAATTGAAATGAACAATAATGCTCCATAACTGCCATCTGAGTGACAGGTTCTCCTACTGTGCATCTGTTGTGCTCTTCCTGTCTCAAGCCTTCAAAAAAGAGCCAACTGTCATCTCAAGCCATCAATCGTTCACTCCAGCCATGAGAATTCACTTTCATTTCTGCGCTTCCAAGTTACATAACTGGGGGAAAAGGCCGCCATAATGTGGGCCTTGTTGGAGATCAGCGTCGTCGTGCTGTGCTTCTTCAAAGACAAACTCAAACCCATTAAGAAGGGCTTTGAGACGGCTCTCCAACCACACTGTCAAGGGGACTGAAAAAGCATGTCGGTCACTTTCCAGCTGCCTTCTTCAGGGGAGCATCTCTCTTCTAGTGCTGGAACAGTAGGTGTGCCAGCTCCATGACCCAAAAGAAAAAGGAAGGTCACGCAACAGCACAAGCTGTGGCTTTCTGATGCCTCCAAATAAGCCAGAGCATTTATACAAAACTTCACATCTTTTTCCCCTCTGGCGACTCAAACTGGAAATCATCTGAAAAGCCCATCTGAGATGACACTGGCTACTGAAACTTCTCAACACGGTACTCAACTAACATCCCTTCCGGCTTCATGCAGCTTTTTTATTCTAGAAACACACACTTGTTCATTCTTGAGATGCAAAGTCAAGACCTGGGAACAGCTATAGGGTTACATCCCCCTTCAGGAACATACAGGAAGCTGCACTTTACCCTCATACTCAACCTCGAATATGGAGTTCCACCCAGGAGATAAGCATGTTTTATTGTCACACGATGGATTTTAGTCTTTACCTAACAGAATCTCCCACACAAGGAGAGGAATCACAGCAAAGTCAAGAGCTGCAATACACCGTGACTCCGGGGACTAACAAGTTGACCCTCGGGAGGTGGGGGCAAGCAGAAGCCAAAGAGCGATCCTTCCGATTTTAAGACTGAGAATAGACCGGAAGGTAACAATCATGAATTCCACTTCCTTAAGCCCCATGTCACGCCTCAAATGATGTGCTGAATCCATCAGTTCAGCATAAATGACTTTGGAGGAAGTGAGAAAGTTCTTACAATTTTCAGACATTAAAAAAAAAAAAAAAAGTGTCATCGCTTTCTCAACAGCTTCCCTGGGTAGCCTTCAAGGGATGTGGGTGTAAATGTTACGACACCCTTCTAAAAAAAAAAAAAAAAAACATTTTAAGACTGCAGAAACACTCCACCTACATTCTCAAGGAAAAAAAAGTTTAAATTAAGCCAAAAAAAGAGCAATAAAAGGGACTTGAACGTTGATTGTGCGCAGTCAGGCGATGCAATCTCTGGCTGGACTCACACAGGTCTCACGTGGTTTTACAACCCTGCCTGCCGCCATCCATCAAGTCGGGCTTTTCAGAAGGGAGGGTTATAGTACTACGGTAAAAAAGTACTCCCTGTCTCATCAGGATGCATTTCACACAATAAAACACATTGTCGGTATTTACCCTTTCCCAATTTCACCCTAAAATTTATCCACTTTCCACAGCTGGTCTCGTAAAACATGACATAAAGCATTTTTACAGCTTGCTTAGTGTTGCCTGGTCATGAGAGGCAGGGTCTGGGTGTAAACCCTGGTGGGACTAGCAAGGCCAATACACGCCAGCGCAACCTCTGAACCTGTGGAACGTCACAGGGACAGCGTGTCAGTGGCCCACACCTAAGCGCAATGGGTGTGTTGAGATGTTTTGAGATGCCGCGAGGTCTCCACAAACGCAATCCATCTTTGCTGCTGAGGTAGGCAGACGGACACCGACCGGCGCGCTGCCAAGCAACAACCCTGCGGCTGTTGGCCGCCGTCTCCAGCAAACAAATGGGGCGACCCGTTCACCGTCCACCAAGGAGGACGGAGTTGTCTCCACCTGTGCCGCCATTTTGAGATGTGGCCAAAACCACTCCAAGAATCCTCTAAACCTTCAACCCATAGAGGCAGAAGAGGCTACGGAGCGGACTCCTCCAACGTCAGTTACGTGACGACAGAGACAAACAGAGCAACGACAGCCACGGTCTTTTACGCTTGTGATTAATGTGTGTGGATGGTGGGGTCTGGACCACTTCCTGCTGCCCCATTCCACCATCTGTCACAGTGTCTACAGTAAGCCTTGGGTCTGAGGTTTATCACCACGAGACCGCCCTGCTAACACCGCCATCTTCTCTCGAAGGTACATCGGTTTCCAGCTTGCTCTTCATTTGGCCACTAACCCAAAAAAGTGGACCTAGACCTCCCTGGCCCCAGACCAGGGTTCTACACTGGTAGATCGACTGCTCCTTACTGGCCCCAGATGATGTAAATTAAGATGAAGTGATTGATGGGTTATTTGACAGAGAGGCTGAGAGCAGATATTAGAGAAGAGGGCTTGGATTACTGTGGCACACTGGATCCTGTTTCCACATTGCTTATGAAAACATGAAATCCAGCATTTAAGGTGGAACGAGGCACAAAAAAAAAAAAAAAAAAAAAAAAAA